>JAFIDM010000001.1:36604425-36630981 GCA_023159025.1 Thereuonema tuberculata
TTTTTTTCACTTCAAGAATATCTGCTTAAGTTATTTCAAAGAACAGAACGAGTATAAATGCTTTGAAATATTACTTGATATTAATTGTTGATAAAGATTTCCTACAACGTAAAAATTACCTATTTAAAAGAATCAGAGATGATCAAGAACCATGTCTTCTTTAAGTAGTTTCCGGTGGTTTTTTTAAACATTGCAAGGACATCTGTGCAGAACGAAGAAAGTCAAGTTGGAATGTAGTCAATTCTTTCCTTTCTCTTCTTCAAAAATCCTTTTTCGTAACCACTCTGTCACTTTGTGCTTTATTTATGGCTCGCACGTTCCATGTTGCTGAGTTGGCACGTGCCAAACAATTCAAGCTAAAAGGCGTATCGGTGACTTCAATTGAAGTATCTTTTATAATTTCACTATTTGCGATCGCTATATTTTTTTTTTTTAAAAGGACCCCGATCGCTGTATGATCAGGCTCTACAATGCATTTGGTAGCATTAATGCATATTTGCCATCTTCAGATTGGTGAAATAATTTTTTAGGGAAAGATTCCGTAAATACAGGCAGATCCCAAACTACGATAATTTAGATATACGACAATTCGCACTTACGACGAAGGCCCATAGTCATCACACGCAATACCAGCTACGATGGCAGTCGTAGTCGTTAGGAAAAGCAAGGCATAATGCGGCTCTCACTAGTACAACAAACCGACTGCATTATCAACAGTACGAATAATGGTATTGAATATGAAATTCGTAATAAACAGCTATTGATTTACGTTATTGTTTACAGTTTCTATTTACTGAAAAAATAAGTAATCTGTATGTATGTGATAGTTTGCTAGCAAGGAAACTTGTTTATCTCCAACCCAAACCTAGATTTACCGCAGTATGCAATACAGTACTTTACTTCTGTACTATAGTTATTTAAGTATATATTTTGAATATTTCCCCTGCCTTTTCTTTTCTATATAAGCTTATTTCACTTTAAATGGTTGCACATATGACTACGTATACCGAATTTTTATTTGCTGACATGTTACATACCAGAGGTGCAGAACCCGCGGACCGAATGCGATATATTTACTGCTGCCCGACAGTGTCAAATTTAAAATTAATTTTGGCAATTACATTGTTGCCAATAGATACATTGAAAAATGTCGTAAGTTGCAGTAGCAACTGCCTCCGATTTTACTATTGGAACGTTGGTATGAAATACAACTAACGGCATCAACATCAGTTACTCTCTGCTTTATACTCCTCTTGCTCTGCACTAATTACACCACTATATTCTTCCCGCCAGTGGCGACAGTCAGTTATTATTAAATATTATTATAAATAGCACTGTCAAATCATTAATTAGTAAGACATTTATATAAATTATATTACTATAAATACATTACTTATTAACAATTATTATTATAATGGCATTATCAAATCATTAATTAGTAAGATATACATATGGGGAGTTGGAAGGTGAGACGCTGCGGCCCTCCATCAGAACTTATATAAAAATATTGGTCTCATAAACTTCATAAAGTTGTACACCCATGCTTTATTCTGTACAACATGTATGTATACATTTACAGCCAAATGCACTTCATAAGCTTACGGAAGAACATAATCCGTCTTCTGTTGAGGAATGTCTGTATTTCGTTTTTGGGAAGTATTCACTTACCTCTAGTGACCAACATACGACGCATCGTAGCCAAAATTTCATATTTTCATTCCCTTATTTCTGTCGACGATTTTGTCCAATATTTTAGAATTCTTGTTTTTTTTTCTCTGAAAGTAGCAACGCTGTCTTCTTTAGTAAATCATTTTGTCCATTTGAAACGCATCTTGGACGATATGAAATTGTCGTTGCCATGGTTTCCAGAGTAAGGAAGTTGATGATAGACAATCAACTTTCTGAAGGACGGAAAGGCAGAAAGATGTCACCAACTGTTCCTTTGGGCTGAGAGAAGAAGAAAAAAATTGGAAAAGATAAGAAAACGTGATCTGATGGCAAATACTGCAATTGGTCTACTGGCATTTCTGTAAGGAAGAAACTATGTTGGAAGAAATTCTGTGAGTGGGTGGAGAAGAGAATGACATCATCAGATGAGGATTTGAGTAATTAGATAAAGATATTTTCTGATACTAATCAATTTCATCTATGTCTCGGTATAAAAGAAAATAAGTAAAGAAATAATAACAATAATTGAACATCATTGTATGATACTCACTAAAAAATAATGAAGTATTTCAATGCTATAAGCAAAACTACTCGAAATCTTCTTTTATTGACGGAGCATACAATTTCTACAATTTAACTTCAATATCTTTCGTTTTTGTTTGTTTGTTTGAAGGAGCATCACTTTGTTGAAGTGATTTCCTTAAAATTTGGTTGATTTGTGATTTGATTTCTGATCTAACTAAAAGTTCAATCATTATGATCTTTACCTTCTGTGCCTTTAAATTGACCTCCCACCAATCGTTGCCTGCTCAAATTCCCTTCCACCAACAGTATTACACGCCTCAGAACGTCGATGCATGGATTGCCGAACATGTGCAAAAATGCGAAGCCTAACGACTCTTGGGACGAGATCAGAGACAATGGGAATAGATGCCTTTAAGGTAACTCCAGAGGAAGAAATCAATGCACGACCAATCGGGTGATTGGAAAGACCAAGCGACTGGTCGGCCCCGGCAAATCCATCGCGCCAGAAAAGGGCTGTAGATAGTCCCGCAGATCAGTGCTGAAATCAATCAATATACAAAGTCAACGTCTCAAATGACGATGGTTCACACTACCCAACTAATGTTCTTGCAAACATCTCCCACTAGCACATTCGGGTGGCGTTTGGGACATACGATCCACTATGAATACGGTTTGTTTTAGTATTCCTGACTTACCTTTGTACAGGGAATTTTAAATCGCACAGGGAATTAAATTGTTCAGGGAATTTATATACATATATCTAGTCTTTACTTTTAGTCTTTACTAGTCTTTAGGACTAAAATTAATGCTTAACAGTCTTAAAATTTTAAAATATAAAAAGTCGTTATATTTTATTTTTATTCACTTTAAATTGGAGGGCAATTTTTATTTATTAATATTGCACTTTGATAAAATTTAAAACTCAGCATTTAAAAAAAAAATTACTACTTGTGATTTCAGGTACATTATTTTAACAAAAAACGTTTCTGAAAGAATTTATAGCCAATTTTTCTAAAAATGTTATTAATTATTTTTTTAAAGTCGTAAACGAAAACTCCACGTTTATTTTCAAATTATAGTATCTCATGAATAATTGTAATGAAATGGATACGCCGTCGCACTACAATTTTAAAAATTTTAAAGTTTAAAACAATTAAAAACAACAGGACTAGGTTCGATTCTTGAGAATCATCTTCAAGCAAAAGTGAAATAATTAATGGAGAACGTGTAATGGAATGGCATGCTGGGTAATTTATGCAGAAATAGAATCATGGATAATCTAAGCGGAACTAATGAGACAAAAGGGGGTGTTGGGGAAGGAAAAAAAATATAATAAAAAAAAATAAAAAAAAAGTCTTTATTTTTTTTTTCTTTGCCGATTTGATATTTATCTATATTAAGTACAGTTATAGTTTCATTGTAACATTCTGTATCTGTTAGTATGCAGATGGATTCCTTACACTTGCAAAGGAAATGATTTGTTTCTTGACAAATAATATTGTAGGATTATTCACGCAGTGACTGTGATACCGGAAATGTGTTGCCGTGGAGTAGTTTAAGTCTTGGTTAGAAATCGCGTAATTATGCTGGTACATACATTTGATAATCTTTGACGTGTTTCACCTACATATTTACAGGGGTTATCCTTGCATGGGATCGAATATACAACCCCTATACATTCTATTGAGGACTTTCTCAACATACATGTTCTTTTTTCTCCCTTTTTTCAAAATTTTTTGGAGCTTATTACCTGCTGGTGAAGTCAGAGCAAAATGGAATGGCCTTAATAATTTGTTAAGCGCTTTGATGATTGGGGGGTAATATGGGATTGATAAGTATTTAACATATCTCATGAATACAAAGAGTATATTTTCTGAAAATATATAATTACATCAGTATTGACTTATATTATCTAAAGCCGATTAACTTTAATCAGTTGCAAATTAATGGATTAACTAAAAATATTAATACGTATTGTTTAACATCAATAGAATCAATTGTTTACATTCTGAATCTTTTCTTTGGATGTTTTGCGGTTCTGACAGGCCTTGACAAAGATCCGCTTGGAAAGGATTTCAAATCTAAAATTTGGATCGCCTGTGGTCTTTAAATAGGCATCCAACTTTCAGAAAGATCCATCCAGAGATGGCCTCGAATAGACTGATTTCATGAATCTTACTTACATGAAAATATATATTGGATTGATCAGTACTGAAATCGTGTTCGCGGAAGCTAGATAAGGGAATCGTCCTATTTATAAGATATTCATCGGAGGCGTCTCTATACGAATGCTATGGTTCCAGTGCAGTGACATCTATATTACCAATTGGTTGTTCATCATTGCTTACAGTAAGTTGTAATATTAGTTTTGAATACGGTAAAATTCCCTGCTTTGCAGTTTATTGTTTTTTATGCTTAATTGGAATAAACATACTTTGCCAATAAATGACATCTTCTTTCGACCTCTGAAAGAACAAGCTTGTACCCTTGAATTAAATAGGAGTACGATGATACAGATGTATGAGAGTTTACATGCTGTATGAAAGTACCGAATTCATGATGATGATTTATATGAAGCAACTCCCTTGTTCACATTAACATTCATCATCATCATCATCAGTGTTCTGTCGTAGACAGGTCCAATGGCAAGCAGCAAGTAAGGTCAGCAATGTCTCTTCCTCCAAGTTGTTCTATTTCTTGCCTCCTCTTTCAGGCCTTGATATCCACTTGTAACCAATAGGTCATCCAGGATCATTTTTCTCTTTCTTCCTCTTGGTCTCTTTCCCTCAATCTTCCAATATTTTAACTTTCTAAAGTAGGAGTTATTTGAAATTTTAGTAATGCTTGTTGATAAAGTTAAAATTATTTTTTGCACAATATTTGTGACTTTTAGTGCGAAATTCGGGTTACTTATAAGTTTAATAATGTAGTTGCTAAAATATTGGGTTGGCCAAATAGTTCGTTCGGATTTTTAAGAAAAGTTGGTTCTAGTAGCGCTTTGGTGTCTTTAACGTCATTTGACACCATTTTGTTAGATTGTAATGTGACAGCTGCATTTAAAACAAAAACTTATCAAAATTAGTGAATTCTGTGTCGCCAATTTAATATTGAAGATGGAAGACAATAAGCTCGCAAGACCGCATTTTTCTAGATGACCAAGTAAAAACTGTTACAGCTTGCTGGGAAGTTCTGATTCATTCGCCATATTCACCAGACATTTTATCTTTGGATTTCCCTTTATTTCGGTCTTTACAAAATTCTCTTAATGGAAAAAATTCAATTCCCTGGAAGATACCAAATTCCTCAAAAAGATGAAAGTTGTGAAAAGATGGAATTATGAAGTTGCCTGAAAGATGGCAGAAGGTCGTGGAACAAACCGTTGATGATATTGTTCAATAAAAAGTATTGGGGAAAAATGAAAATTTTTTTTTATTAAATTAATTAAAACCGAACGAACGTGTTGACCAACCCAATAGTTAAGGTAGCCACATATTAATCTTAGAAGACATTGAAGACAAATTACTAATAAATAATGAGAAATTTTTGAGAAAATAATATAAGATAATCTGAAAAATAAAATAAATAGTATTTCAATATCTTACAGTGATAAGTGACTAGTACAAGACAAGCGGTGTTCTTTTTTTCCCCCTGTCATTTAAGTAATCTTTTTATTTCGACATTCGTCGTTCTTTTAAGTGATTAACACGCTTTTAATTCTTTGGAAAAACATTTTTTTCAATAATTTTTGACTTTCATTACATTGATAATTTTTTAAAATATTAATAAAGATTTAATTTAACATTATAACTGAATAAAAATATAACATTTGTAATTCTTCAAATCTTCCATTTTATAGAAATTAAATAAGTATTTATTAGACATGTTATTTTTTCTATTTAAAGTTTTAAATCTAAAAATTTTATTGCTTTTTATTCTTGACTGGAACAATGAAGGAAATGACATATGTGAAAAGAATTTGAAATAAGGATTTTTTTTCACGTTATCTCAACTATTTCTCCTTTTCTCTTTCTTTCTTTTTTGTTCTTTTTTTGAGATTTACTGAGGTTGAAAATGTCTTTTTTGACTGATTTTCTTTTCTTTTTTTATTTCTCGTCCCAGTCAAGCGGAGACATGGTTTTGAGTGACACAACCGAGGCAATGTTGCAGATATTCATGAGACGAATCCAGAAATAAATTTACTTGTAACCAATGCTCTTTTTTTTCCCTTTCTTTCCACCCTCAGTCTATGAGAAAGCGACGTCTTGATTTGATTTAGCTGGAAAAACAAATGGCAGAATCGAAAGGCAGAGGAAAACTGTATTCCGTCAGCTTGACTGTCACATGTTGATTATCTCTCGCGCCTCTGCGGTTTTTATATCATTTTGATCAGTGTTCTTTTCTACAATAATTTGTACGCTTGGTATTTGCTCAGGGTATCCGTAGAATAGTGGCTGCGAATGCAGAGGCTTTTTTCTTGGGAGGGGGGGAGGTAATAGGAACAGGAGTGACTCAAAAGTAGAATACTCATGTTCGATGTTGGACAGATGTGGGTGTTTCAACTGTTTTAGAATGCTGTTTTCAACGGATGGATATTTTAAGGGATAAAACAATTATTTAATTACCAAGAATTTCCTGAAAGAACTTGAAGCCTACTTTCCTTAAAATCTCGCTTTTCAATATTATTTTTTGTTTGAAAAATTAAAAACTTTGATTGAAGTTTGAAGAAACAGATTGCTATCAAAAGAAAAAAGATATGGAATACAAGTAAAAATAATAGACCAGGGAATAGAAATGAAAAATAAAAAATATGAAATTTATTAGTAAATATTACAGTTGTTAGCCAATCAGTTATAACTTGTCATTGATTAAAATTGAAATCTCGAGCTCATCAAAAAAAACGCAGGGCTTTGTTACTCACATCTGTGTTAAGTTTATAGATTTCTCTTATAATATACGTTTCATCAATTTTATGCTCAAAATAATGATTATACTTGAACAAGTTACGTAGTTTTACAGTGAAATTATTTATTGAAGATAACAGTAAATCTGAATACTGAAATAAAAGTGAAGTTGTGTGGGGTTTTTTTCTTGTCTTTGTTCTAGAAAGTTCTGGCTTTAGGCTGAAATCATAAAACTTAATGATATTATTCCATTTAACTGTTAATAAAGACTGTTATGACTCGGAATCTCTGATATTATAATCATAAAGTCAACATTAGTGGCAATAAAATGGAATCAGCTTTTTGAACCACGAACTCTATTGGACCCTATAGATTTCTATAGTAGCAATTTTTGAATGTTTAATTCGGTTTTGAATGTCGTTAATGGCCTAAAGTATTAATAAGCATGCGTATTTAACTAAAGCTGGTTTTAAAAAGCTAAAGTCATCTGAAGGGTCGACTTTAAACCATTATTCAAAGGTTATTTCCTTCAAAGGTTATTTCAAACGTTATTCGTTTTCTTGATCTTCTTAAGAATTCATTATGTAATGACTTTTACATTTCATTACTTCCTTTATTTTTCCATTCTACCAAGATAAAAAGCAAAAGCTTTACAATAAGTTAATCCTAACATTAATGATCTTTTTACATATTTCTTCTGAATAACATTTTTTTAATTTTTTTTTTTATTTGATAATATTTTCATCGACCTATTGCCGATTTTCTTTGGCTCTACAATTTTTTTTTTAATTTGAACAACCTAAAAATTTCATTGTTGGATATACGTTGTATAAAAAATGTTTTATATTTTCACAGTTAAAATTAGATTCATCAAATAGTGAAATTCTAAGATTGTTCAAATTTGAGATCCCAAGAAGATCAGCAGTAGGTCGATTGAAATATTGTCAAATGAAAAAGAAAAATGTTATTCAGAAGAAATAAGTACCGATAATAGTATTATTTGATAGAGTTAATGACCTGATATCACGTTGTCTTTACTAAGGTTAATTGCTAATTATGTTTAGCCTGGCCCATGTCCATGTCTTGGCCCATGTCCACTTCTCTCCATTCTCCCAGTAACATCTGAACCGATAGATAGATCTTCTTGAACATATTTAAGGATTACTGATGTTTTAACACTTAAAATGAAAATTTATAGCTTTTATTGAGGAAAAAATTAGAATTTAAGGATCAATATGTCTTCGTCTTTACCGTTGTTTAAGAAATCCATGTAAAGTAAAGAAGTGAGTTATAAAATCTTAGGTTTCCTTTACTAAAATATTTTAAAATAGTGTATGTTTTAAAAATCATAAAAATTTCTACTAAGATCAAACTTGCACCATTTAGAATAAAAAGGACAATAACTTATTGGTTTGAATTGAATTGTGGGGTGAGGCAAGGCTGCATGTGGTCTCATGGAAGCAACTTTATAGAAAAAGGTATGCCGATTACATTGCAAGTCTCACTTGAAGATTTAATTAACCAAGTTGGTTTACATTACTGAATAAAAATGAATGCTACGAAAACATTATGGTCATTAGTGAAGTCCAGAATAAAGAGTGTAAAATTGAAATAAATAAGGTAAAATTAGAGGAAGAATATGATTTCAAATACTTAAGAAATATTTAGCTGATGATGGAAGAAGTATCAAAGAAATTAAAGCAAGAATGGCAATGGCCAAAGCAGCCTTTGAAATCAAAACGACTTAACTGAGGAGGGATGTTTCAATGAATCTAAAGCTTAGGATGTTTAGGTTTTGGTGTGGTCAGTCTTTTTTTATGGATTCCAGACATGGATCTTGAATAAGCAATAAATCTAGGATTGGAACATTTGACAATTGGTGTATTAGGAGAATACTAAAAATTAAGTGGGTAGACAGGATGTCAAATGAGGAGGTCTGGCGGAGAACAGAAAGCAAGCCCAAGCTTCTTAGAGAGGTAACGGTACGGAAGTGGAATATGCTGGACATATCATGAGAGCCTCTTCTGGAGAGAGAATTGTTTCATCTTTGGAAGAATGCACAGAAAGGGATAGAAGGCAAGGAATGTCTAAAAGAGAGTGGATGGATGATCTGAAGAAATAGACAGGTATTAAAAGTTACAATGAGCTAAAGAGGAAGGCACAACACAGAGCTTTGTGACGCTCCAAGACAGCAAACCTCTGTATCGAAGATTGGTCTTGATGATCATCATCATCACAATTATTATTATTTTCACAAAATGGCAGAAACTTTTTGTCTTAACTTCCTATCCTTACATAGCAGAACAAGAATTCTTCTATCTTCATATCACTTGTTTTCATATGATATATTTAAAAGTAATTCTTTCAGAGAGATGAATATAATTAAATGCTGACTTTCTGACATTCTTTTTCAAAAATTCCTTATTAGTTTTATTTTTTATTGGCATTCTAGAAGACTGTTTCGTCTTTACTATACTATGCTCGGCAGCCAGAAATAATGAGCTCCCCAATCACTCAAATTAAGAGTGGTTTTTTTCATTGTTCTTTATTGTTTTGGAGATGACATTTAACCTTGCATGATGACTTGCTCTTTACATGATGATTTGCTCTGTAAAATCCTAGATCTCTCAAAATCATATCTATCTCCGAAGAGCTCTGAGTAGTAGAGGAATGTGATTGGGTAGAAGCGTCTGTTCAACAAATTCGTTATTCTTTAATAGTAGGCACGGACAAGCACTAGTATCTGAAATAACTTGAAGGATACTTCCACAAAATGATTAAGGTTTATTATTTTTTTATTCTTAAATGCGTACAAAACATAAAAAAGCTGGAAATTTCTATCATTGTATTTGCAAAATTATCTTTACAATACAAAACAAAATTTTCAGATGTTTCCGTTGCCGAAAATAAATTATATGTTCAAATAATTTAAATCACTGAAATCCAACAAAAAAATCAGAGCACACCAGCTGAAGTTGAATTACTAAATGAATGAATACGGATTCTTACATGTCTGTAAATTTATTGTTTCATTGGACGTTCTTTTCTGTGAGAATCTTCATTACCTTCATCTGCAAATTCTCGACAGGAGATATATGGAATAAAAATTGAAAAAAATCTTAGATTTTGTGTTCTCTGTTCAGGCCAAGTTATATGAAGGTTCGTTCACTGGTTCAGAAGAAATTAGCGGGGAAGGCACAGCCAGAAGGATTGTTTGTATAGGCCTTTTCTTACTATTAAGAAATAAACTGAAATTGTAATTTTCGAGTATGTATATCTGGAAAGTGAGGCCAATGAAATAACCCAATCTGTGTATAACACATATCTCTTCTCTAATAACTTTTGAACCGTTGGATGGATCTTCTTGAAACATGGTATGCTCATTTAAGGACTAGGGACGATGAAACTTTTATATTTGAAATTTTTCCCAAGTGGGACCTTGTTGAGAAATAGCGCGAGAAGGCGACCAATTATTATCATAGAAAAGCTTGGACAGCTAAGGAATGGGTTTCTAATCTGATACTGTTCACATTTCATTGCCGTAACAATTAATATAAATCCTTTTAGCTAATCCATTGTGCATGGATGTAGACGATTAAAATTAAGCGATTTTGAGAAATTAAATTTTTTTATTTTTTTTTTAAAATAAAACGAAAAATGTGTACTGTTTAAATTCAACAGATACTATACCTTCAAAATACATGTAGATTATTTTGATTTTATCATTTTACGACTTTATTTAAAAATGTGTATTTCAAAATGGATTTGAAGAAGTATATATACACTCATGGACAAAAAAATTAGCGCACCAAGAAGGAGTCGTCAAAATGAAACGAAAATTTACATACGTAATGACTACTTTGATATAAGTAAATGATTAGAAAATCAAAGAAAAAGGATGATTTATTGCAGAGAAAAAGGCAAAAGAACGGAGGAGTTAATACTCCGTTGCAACCCCTCTAGCGCGATTGGACGATGCGATACGATCGGGCATTGAGTCATACAAGTTCTGTATGATGTCTTGAGACATTTCGTTCCATATTTGCTGTAACCGTGCCTCTAGTTCGTTCAAACTCGTGGGATGCCCAACTCGTCGTCCCAAATGATCCCAGATATACTCGATTGGAGACAAATCTGGGGATCGGGCAGGCCAAGGAAGGGTAGTAACAGTGCGGAGACAGTCTTGTGACACCCTTACCGTATGAGGCCGAGCATTGTCTTGTTGAAAAATGGCTCCTAGGAGCCGTTGCATGAGTGGCAACACATGTGGTTGCAAGATTTCATGAACATACCGCTGGGCTGTCATGGTGCCACGGAACAATACTAGGGGTGACAGTGTATTGTTGGCAATGGCACTCCATACCATCACACCAGCTGTGGGAGCGGTGTCGCTGTACAGCAAAGGCAGGATTGAAGCGTTCACCACGGGCTCTCCACACACGAACACGATTGTCATCACTGCCGAGACTGAATCTGGATTCGTCGCTAAAGACGACCTGGTTCCACTCCGCTGCAGTCCAGTTTCCTCGTGCGCGGCAAAACTCCAAACGGAGGCGTCGATGGGTGGGCGTCAAGGGCAGCACACGTAATGGGCGCCGCGATACCAACTGTCCTTCAGCCAGGCGCCTTCGTATGGTTCGAGAAGACACAGCGGTCCCTAGTGAAGGTGCTACCTGTGCCTGGATGGCGGCCGATGAAGCAGTTGGCTGTACGCGTGCATTTCTGACTATGTGGTGGTCTTCTCGACGGCTGGTCTGTCGAGGGCGTCCTGAGCCTGGTCTTCGTTTATATGACATCTCTCGGGTCCATTGGTCCCAACACCTCCTCACAACACAATCAGAGCGGCCTAATTGACGAGCTACTCGCTTAGCTGACCACCCAGATTCCATCATCCCGACGATTCTCCCTCTCTCAAACTGCGACAACTGCGTATACTGTCTTCGAACACGGCGTAATGGCATGTCTACCTCAGCTCTTCCTTTGTAAATGATTCAGCACACTCAAACAAGCTTTGATTACCTGTTTTATACTCCACAGAGTACGATGTTCAACGCCCTCTACCGGCTATACGTAATGCGCAATCACGCTGCATTTCTAATCATTTGCATATCTCCCCGACATGTACCTTCATTGCAAGTTTCGTTACGATCCCGCAATTATTTCTTGGTGCGCTAATTTTTTTGTCCATGAGTATATTTTAAGAATGTAGGCTTTAAGTTCTTTCCAACTCTTTTTTTTTTTCTTCATTGAAGTAAACTTTTCGCAGATAGTAGCAGTCAGATTCAAATGAGAGGCATCAGAGCGAAGAAGGCAATTAGGGTTGGTTTCTTTTTTCGTTTAAACTCCACCGATTTTACTTCTTTATTCCCAGGGACGACATAACACTTAGGGAGGTCAATGAGCAGCAGTTTTGTTTGGCTGTGAATATAATCAACAGCTCAACCAATCTTAATTTGTGTCCTTTGGGAAAGCAAGGGATATTAAGCCGATGTTCCCCAACTCTTGGCTCTTAATTAAATATTCGTTGAAACATTTTTAAAAAAACACACGCTATACCTAATAAAGACACAGGAAAAATGTGCAGTGTTAATTAGTTCAGGACGTAAACTTAAAAGTGTTTGTTAAAAAAAACAAAAAATATTCGGAAATTTGACGCTGAAAGTAATTACTGAAACGTCATAACTTACATTGAAGAACTATCTTTACACTTTAAGAAAATGATAAATTAGTGAACTTATCAAAAAACAATTAATGATAAAAAAGAAACCTGACAGTTTTTGTCTATTTTAATTTGTTGTCTGGACGATGTTTTTTCTTAAGTTTTTCATGAAAACATAAAATAATAAGTATTATAAAACATAACGAGAAACCTTAGATTTCACGATTCTTTTTAGCAAGCTCCTAGTGAGAAACTGTTAGCTGTGTATGTAACACCCTCAACAATTCAAACCGGTAGTCAGAGTGCCATGAGTCATGCGTATTTGAGCTCCTCATGGCCTGGGCGGTTGGGGAAAAGTAAAACTTCCTGTTAATACCATTTCCAGTTTCCGGTGGTCATTGGGGCCTATCTACCCGATACTAGGTAGACACTGCTTAGAATACGATACTTTCGAACCAACGTGGCGAATTAAGGCACTGCCATGTATTGAGAGTCGCCCAAAATTTCAAAATAGCGTCCATACATACGAAATGAACTTAGTGAAGGCAAGTTTGAAATTGTACTTGACCCTTTAATTGACTTGAATAAATGAGTTTTGCGCAAAAATCAACAGTGTTGTCATTTTTAAAAACGCAATGCACAAATTGTACGCAATCGCTTGGTTTTATGGTGATTACAAAATTGTGAATTCATTTGTTGTTTTATTTCCCCAAATATAAACGAAATTAAAGGAAACAAAAAAAAAAGAAATCAAGAAAAGAATTTTTTTGTGAACATTAGGAATTGGAATCAAGTTAAGGAACTCAGAGAGAGAAATATTTGAAGGCCTATATTAAGATGTGTGAGTATATTAATTTTTTTTTTATGTACTGTATTCTATTTAATATAAACTTTATAAGTCTGACTATATTTACCTAATTTTTCACTAAGTCAGTTCTATGCGGGTATGCGTTACTAAACTTCTTGAAACTTCGCATTAAAGTTTATGGATAAGAAGTAAAGTTATTTTTTTTTTTTTAACTTCCGGGTGTGTCTCTACCGAGAATTCGCAAATAAAGTGACAAAAATTCCCACGGAAAAGCATGAGAAGAGAATAAAAAGAAATTTTAATGTCCAATAATACATATTAGTGATTTCAATTTCAAAAATTCAATTTACAGCGAAAAGTTTTCAATTCAAACGAGCAAATGTTGACTAACGTTGGTGAATTGAATATTCATTGGTAGGAAAAATAAGATATTGTTGGCGTCACCTCTTTCATTATCGGCAGAGTAACAGCCTATGAAAACAAAAAAATCATTCACCATAGTTGTTTATTCACAAATATTGACGGTGTTTGGCGTAACTTCTAAAGTTTGACCCGATTTTTAATATCATCAAAAGGAATCTTCTTTGTAAAAAGCTATGTCAGAATCCTGAAATTGGTAGTTTTTGAATTGTCATGATCCAAACATTTGTACATTTCGACGTTGATTGCATTTTTAGCGATCAATTTGGGAGCTGTTGTGGCATCGACCACAATCGGTAGCTATTGCGTTTGTCCTGTTCGTCCGTGTCTGTCCACCTCGTAAAACTCCCGAACGGAAGATCGGATCGACAATCAGATTTCACCATCATGTTCAGAGGCCCAAATACTGTAGGAATGGGGTATTTTCAGGGGCCAACCACGTCCTCCCCAGTGTTCGCGATATTTGGCATTGTTATCGTTGTATCCTCTTAATAACTCCCGAACGGAAATGTCAGAAATGCGACCATCTCATTTCAGTTGTCAGCTATAGCATGATTGGTAAGTTCTCGGAGTCATATGCTGAATTTTATCCGTTTCAATTCCGTGTGTGTATTGTTTTTCTTCTCCTAATCTTTTTTTTTCTCAATGTCAGCAAGGATTTTTTTTCTTGTTTTTCTAACTTTTTTATTTTTCCTTTCGTTAATGTATTTCCTTTTTATTATTATTTTTAATTTTTTTTTATTATTATTATGGGCCGCCCTTAAATTCATGTTTTAGCCACAAAATTATATTCACTTGTATAGCTTTGTTCCATCCCTTTTTTTCTCTTAGATGCATATTAAGTTTGCAAATCGGTAGTTAACTATCACTAACTAAAATAAAAAGAAAACAAAATAACATGGGGAAAAAAGACAAACAAACACTAAGTATTTTCATTTCTTCAATATCTCCCTAATTGCAAAATTTAATTAATAAATTTCAAGAAAAGATGGATAAAGACTTTTTTCTTGCTGATTAAATTGTTCAAACACTAGATGGTGAACATTCGAAAATTAGCACTGAAAGTTCTGTAGTGTTTTGTTTAGTTTTGTTTCTCTCTTTGAGTTCCTTAACTTGATTCCATTTGCACTTGTGAAGTAAGCAGTTACTGTTCTGCAGTATTCTACGAATCTTCTTTCATGCCCACTGTTATCACCCTTAAATTCTCACTGACTCCATTTTGGCAGAAAAAACTTCCCTTCTCCTGTGGAGATGCCTCTTTGACTACGTGAAGCCAGGATTTGGTTTTATACATATTGCATAAGGAAGCGTGTATTTCTTCCAGAAAAGATCGTCTCTCCCACTCTAAAGAATTCGCTGTTTCCAAGGGGATTTTAGGCAAATAATTCTCAGACACAGAAGAGCTAAAGAGTAATAGGAAGTGATTTTGAAAAAAGACTGGAAACAATCTGTGAATTGTCAAAACCCCTTATTGATTTTATCTACAATGATGGAATTTATTTGGATCGCTGATAACACTACTAAATCAATTGTGGTGAAAGCCCATAAATTTATAGTTTATGGATAAGTTGGAACAATGCAGAATATTGAAATTTATTTTAAAACTTTACATGAGTAACTACTCCATTTTAAAACAGATTTTAATAAAGTATTATCAATTATTAACTGTTTTCGAAAATGATGCGAATGTTCTACAAAGTTAAACATTGTACATATTATATTAAGATGTGTGACTATATTAATTTTTTTTCTTTTTTATATACTCTATTTAATATAAACTTTGCATGTATCCGTCACCATACTTCTTGAAACTTGGCATTAAAGTTTATGGATAAGAGGCAAAGTAAATTTTGTTTTTTTAAACTTTCAGGTGTGTCCCTATCGAGAATTCGCAAATAAAGTGACAAAAATTCCCACGGAAAAGCATGAGAACAGAAACTACAAATTTTAATGTCAAAAAATGCTTATTAATGCTTTTAGTAATCCACTAATTTACGCATGTTTTGCGATTAAAATAATTTGGAATTAGGCTATCTACTGTAACTAAAGCATATTTAATAAATTAAAAAGAAATTCTATTTGTTTTAGGCAGGTATTATAATTTGAAAACATGAGAAGACTTCTTTTGTTTTCACGATTTAAAAAAAATCAAAAAAGTAAAAAACCAAATAAACCTTTAAGACTTTAGCTGCTTCAGAAACTGTTTTTATTGCCAAACAAAATAAAAATAAATAAAAACAACACCAAACATATTCAATAGATAAAATGTTCTTCAGCAGTATAGCAATTAAGGAAATTTAAAAGAAAAAAATTTGTGCAGTTAATATTGATAAATAAACTAATGTATTTAAGTATTCCGGTTTCCGGATATACTAATATTGTTTGGGTGAAGAGGAATTGTGAAGGTTAATTGGAATTAATAAAGTAATAAAAATATAGAAAATTGAAATTTCAGCAATTATAGAAGTTTTCTTAATAATTCTCTATTAACTTAAAAAGTAGTATAATATGCATACATCAAGAGAGAATGAATTTTTGATACTGATTTCGCCTTTTTTTTTAAATTTTTTTTTTCTATTCATTCCGAAGCTTGAATTGCAAGTAAACTGTTATAAGGACATCAGGAAATGTTTGGGATTTTTGATTATCCTTTGATTCCTTCATCACTGATCCTTCTCTTGTTTAGCAATCTCATCAATTTGTAATATTCTGATTATTAATGTAATCGATAAGTAAATTTTAAGTCGATAATAGAAAATGAGGACGTAAAACTTTTGGGAAGAGGCTAGGTTTAGTAACAATAAAAAAAAAGACATAAATCACTAATGTATTTTACCAGTTCGTTCTTTGGGAGCGAAAGCTGGACACTCACCAAGAAAGCAATTTAGGGATAGCATTCTAACAAGAAAGAAAGAGATGGATCTTAAGAATTACAAAGATCGAAAGCGGAGTGTGGGCGTCAAAGGTCAACATGAATTGTTAAAGGAAAAAAAAAACACCATAAAGAAAAAAAAATCGCAAGAAGCCAAGTTCCTAGATGGATAATTGCAATTCCAATGCGGAATTTTTGTAATAATACACAAGAAAACAGTTACATGATAGATTAAAGAAGTCATTTATTGGGTTTAGTTGAAAAAGAAAAGTTTGAGACGGACGAAATGGAAAAGTTACACGAAACGGTGAAAAATATGACAATTGGCCAAAGAAAAACTTCAGTTGTGTAATTCCTCTTGTCTGCTGAGTGAGGTATTAGGATGCACATAGGAAATTCTAAATGTTTTCTTTGTGTTAGTTAAATTGTAAAATTGTAAGTGTTTATTACCTCGATAAAACACTCAATTCAGGGTTGCCTTAGTTTTTTTGAAAATGGAAATAGTTAAATGAAAGAATGTTTATATTAAAAATAGTCTAAAGTTTGGGCTAAACCTGTCCACAATTTTAATTAATGCTAAAATAACATCAAGTCATTTCTTCAGGAAAGAAAAAAAAAAAACAGGTAGAAAAGACTGAAGTGGTTTAAAAGATTTTTTGCTATTATGAAGATTAATGAGAAAAGAGAAAACATTACACAGCTTTTTATTATTATCTCTTATATGTAGTAAAAATATTGAAAACAGTAAAGAATAATTTTGCTTAAATGGGAGTCTACCTCCACTAGATATTATTAAAGTTTGATGAAAATAAGAAGTTTCTGAAAGAATAAAAAGCATACTTTCCTGTGTCTTAATTTAGTTTTTTCGTTTTTAAAGATACAAAGGCGAGAGCATTTCGCATTTTAAGAGCATCTCGATATTTTGTTGTATTTCGCTAGAAAGACAACTAAATATAAACAACCGATATTAAAACTTTCCATTTGCTAAAAATAGATTTAATCTACAAATTAAATTGCCAAAGTTCAGTTTATTCTACTCGAATCAAAATCCTCTCAGATGAAATGGATTGGAATTTTAGGCATCAACATTCTAAAATTCCATTGTTTATCATTAATGAGACTTAATTGTTTCGATTCTATGAAACATTCTGTCACCTTCGCTCTCAAATTTCTTAAAAGAATTGACAAAGGAATTTCAGCATGTTGTGCTTTTATCTTGAAATATACAGTTTCAAGATAAAAGTTTCAAGTTTCAAGAAGATCTGGTTACCAAGCTAATGGAACGACTTATTTATGTGTAATATCCACACACACATCCAAGCAACTTGAAATCGATATTTTCATTAAATTGCATTAAGTTTGCTTAACAATACTATTCTGGTAAATTCAAACTGAGAACAAGGCTAAAGGCCGTTTGAAACGCTCCATGAAAGTAAGCAATCAATATGCCATCGGTTGGCCATCGACTGATGGACACGAGATTGCCGTCCTCGCTTTAAAATAGGACTGGTTCTATTTTGAAAGCAGATTGCCCTATGTCTGTAACAATCTGAGTGCGGACCACCTGGTGTCGAATTGTAAAATTTGTTGTCCGATGCGTTTATCTGTTTAATCGGAATTACAGACTACAAAATTGATTTTCATGAACAGAAGTCATCTTTTCCCAATGATTTCGTGCATGCTTACAGAAAAAGGTTTGCTATTCATCAAAATCTTATGAGTTCCGGCATGAAAATCTGTAGCGGCAAGCTGATTGAATTGTCGAAAAACATATCATCCCTGATCGAGATATAACGAGAAATATCGAAACTGAAAACAAAGAAACACAAAATGATAAAAAAAATGAAACACATATTTCCTGTTTAATTAATTAAAAAATTCTCTCACCTATCCGATGCATTGAATAAGTGACTTATAAATCAATTTATATGTGTTTATTTTTTTTTAAGTAAAACATAGGTATCATGGCAATTTACAAGCCTGATGGAAGCGTTTAAGAGCGAGTTTTAAAGCTTTTTAATTATTGGCAATCTACACTCGCAATGCTTGCTGAAATGACGCGTCTAAACCGGCGTTAAGGCTTAGTATTTCGATAATTTGTTTTGAAACTGTGCATCATAATAAATTCCCACGAATACTTGTGATACCAAATGGCAGTTGAAGTAGGATCAAGCAACCACTGTGTTTGCTAGTGGTTTGGCTGCAGAATTATAAATTACGTTATTGCTTGAAAGAGCCCATTATCCTGTGATTTATTACTAATCCAGTGGTTTTTGATTGGAATATAACTACATAGACTGAAATGAGAAATTCAGAAATACAATATGTAAATGAATATTTACAAGTCTTAAATGACGTAGGACATTTTCGGACTGTAAAGCGATGATTGCCCTCACAATTATTAATACTTTCGTTGGTATATTAACCACATTAGAGATAGTGCAATATAAAATGTTTGCATGATTCAGGAGAACAGTCCATTTCTTATCTCTGCTAAAGAACAACTAAAAAAATAAGTTCTTGATAAAAAAAAACAACCCAACAATATCATCAATGAAGGAATTCTGAAAACATGTCTTTTCAGAATATTTAGTTTTAGGGACAATGGTCCTGTTAGGGTTCCCGCGTGCATGTAAAATCCGACTTACACCCCAAACCGAGAATCGGAGCCCCGTCAGTCGTTTGAGGAAAAATCTGACCCTCTGCACAGTTAACTTCCATATTTAGTTGGTTTATTGATCAGGTCAGGAAAATATTGTTAATTGAACAAAATTGTAGTCTATCTACGCTGAATACACTATGTTGAGAACGAATATAATATTCTGGACGTAGTATGGCCAATTCCAGTTCAAGCTGGACACTGACCACTTGCTAGTTCACTTGCTAGGTAACCACTTGACTGGTGTAAAATGGTAGTCTAAACATTAATGAGGACATTGCTTCCACTATGAGTGCTTGTATCAACTCTCCTGCAGACCCTTCTTTATGCCAATGATGTAACCAATGAAGCCATGATGGCAACTGCATTTGACCCTTGAATTGCAAAGGCGTGAAGAAGTGAGTTTGATCGCTAATCAATAGCGGTATACTTAACAAGGCAAACTTTTGATAGATTGGAAATTGTGCGGATTCGCTTTGATTTTTACTATAAACCTGATTTTTAAAATTAATTTTTTGCTTTTTTTAATCTTAAAATTTGTCCAGTTTTGAATTTTTAAATTGACGATTTAATTTATACAATTGTTTTAGGATTGATACCGATACTACATCTTTGAAACTTTAGTCTATCGCTTTCGTGAAACAATGGAGCAAAATGAGATTAGAATATCAACCAGTGAAGACTGACTTACCAATTGCATAGATATGTTACTAACAAGCCTCAAAACATTTGTATTATATCAACAAATCTGGATGAAGATGAATGGTACTTGACCTTAATTGCAACAGCATGAATAAAAATGGAGTTTTGCTACTAATCAACAGTAGTACAGTGTACTAAACCAAACGTTTGATTAGATAACAACAAAAAAAACATAGATGAATAAATTCATGTGCTGGCATTACGCCGGCCTGAAATGAATTTTCGGAGCGCATTAACAAAATAAAAAGCGCATGAAAATATTCATATCAATCGATAAGAATAAATATTAACATGGACATGGTAGAACAACTACATCCTAGAAATAGTGTTTTGAAGTGAAAATCAAAGCGAACCGTACAATTTTTTTGCTAATTTACTGTTGCTTGTTTTTGCTTCGGAGACTCCTCCATTCGATTCCCACGAAAATAAATTTGAAAACGTTTCTTAAAACAAAAACAAAATAACAATTCTATAAACGAAATAATTATTACTGTTTTGACGCTTTTAAAAAAGTAATAGAAAATTAATTCAATATTCATCCGTCTAAGGTCAACAGAAGAGATTGTCAGCCTCACCAACTCAATATTACATATGTGAAGGTGTGGTACGGATAGGCCTATTTCTTCTTCCGTTTTATATTGATCCGAATGAATGTTTTCTTCTAATCTTCCTTTTTTCTGCGATTTCTAATTAACATCTTGTTGATGCAGCTGAACGTAGTCGATTTTGAGGATTTAAAATGTACAATTAAGAAGTATATTAAAGTATTAACGGAAACACTTAAGAATTCAATTTATATCTAGAAGTTGCTTTCTTATATAAACATTAAAAAAAATAGAATAAAATGTTGTAATTTCAACACGGCATTCCAGAGACAATCATAAATCAAAGTTGCTATTACTATACGGTATAGTAAGTCCAAATAGTTAAGTAGAGGAGCTATGAATTTTTATTGAGGAAGAGAACTATTGAAAACAAAGGATGGTCTTTATTTTTCAAAGACTTAAGACATGGCTAGAAAAGAAATTTTAGAATGTCTGGCTCCAAACAGATATTTACAGCAGTAGGTGAGGGTTTGTCGTTTAGAGCACGGCCATTGTGACTTCTTTATAACTTCCGGCTAAGTAGTAAAGGGTTTCCGGGACAGTGACCTTAAAAATACACGACATTTCTTGTTTGGATTGTGAATTACTGAATCAGCTGTCTCTCAATGCTTATTATCATATATTTCTTTGCTTTCGTGTAACTATCTTCTTATAACAGTCAAATTTAGCGTGCGGTGAGGACATATGACAAAAAAAGAAGCATAAAATCGCACACAATTAAAGGTTCACTGAGCTGTTTTTGGATTTTTCGTACCGGGAACCCAAGACGGAACTGTTTCGAGATTCCTATCTCTCATCGGTTGGGTTCGCCCAGTACTCTACAGCTCAGCTGAACCTAAAGAAACATAAACAAAGGACAAGTAGACAAAACAATGACCCTTAAGTTAAAAAATCATTTGACTATTATGTATATGTTTTCTTTACAAGTTAATCCTTTACATGGTAAGCCTAGAGCTAGCGGGGATTACTTATTGCCCTATTTATTTTTAATTTATATTTTGATGTTTTTTTAACTGAAGGGTCATTGTTTTGTCTACTTGTCCTTTGTTTATGTTTCTTTTGGTTCCGCTGAGCTGTTGAGTACTGGGCGAACCCAACCATTGAGAGATAGGAATCTCGAAACGGTTCCGTCTTGCGTTCCCGATACGAAAAATCCAAAAACAGCTCAGTGAACCGTTAATTGTGCGCGGCTTCTTTTTCTTGTAATTATCTTCCATTAACGATCTATCTTTGCAGCTTGGCAAAATATGTAAGCATGTATCTTTAGTGAAATACTAAAGTATTTTACTTATATTAAATATACACATATTGTAAGCATTCCACTTTTAAATATAAAAAGTGAAGCTCTAAATGTTCTTCTACAAATCTTGAAACCATATGTTTATTTGTTTTTTTAATCGTCACATTAAAGCAATGATATTTGGTTGTAGATTATACTTTGGCACTGTGGTATAATCAGAAACTATTCAGTATTAAAATTCCAATACTATTTGAAAAGTTATTCCACATTAAAATTCCGATACTTGAATCAACTCTGGAATTCTCTGCAAAACACTTTTGATTAAAATTAGATCATGTTTTGAAAAGCAATTTATCAAACTAATTTCGACTATTGATCGCGTGTTGTCATCTGAGGAATTATTTTATATAAAGTTCATGGCTGTATTACAAGAATTTAAAACATTTATATAATGCATTATGTAGTAGAGAGTAGGTTATGAACGAGGATTCAATTGAACGTACTCAATTCAGTTCAATTTTTTGCTAGTAATATTTTTCAATACTTCAATACAATTAAAGCTTTATATTAAATACACACATTGAGTTCGTTTGAAATTCTTGCATGTAAAGAAAACGAAAAATTTTAAAGTAAAATACGAAGTTTTCATTGATAGATTAGAAGCTTTCTCGATATTGTAAGCTAAAAGCTGTCTCCCTAATTATCTTAGAGGAATTAGGGTGGCAGAGGAAGCTCTCAATATTAGGAGTGAACATTCTCATTAAACTATAAATAAGTTGTTGTTTTTTTTTCTTAAACAAGACAGGAATTAAATCCATTTGTTAAGTTCTTTAGTACTTGTTGCAAAATTTCAATGGCCTTAATTATAGACAAATATTGCTAACATTAACATTTCAAAAAAAAATCATTAAGAAAGTGATTGGATCATCTATCCATATATTAATTATGTAAAAAACTTCAGATGATCGCCAGCAGAAAGAGACAAAAATGAAATGAGGAACTTTACCTTCAGCGGTGAATAACCTCAACTGACGATTAAAGCATAATAGTCTTAATTTGTTTTTGTCAAACGCTTTGTTACAAGAGAAAGCGTTTGACAAAAACAAAAAAATCAACAAAAATTGCTTTATTATGCTTGAATGCTGTTGTTATATTTGTCATAAACTTTTGATTCAAATATTAAGTCTTACATCAAAATAGCTTTCTTTAAAAGATGAAATTTAACTGTCCCATTTGTAGAGCTAATAGTTTTAAGTCAATCATGATGGGTGGGAAACAGATAATAAAGGACTGAAAAAAATTCTTTGATGCCACCAAGTATTAATATTCTATAGGTATTTACATTGAAGATGTTTTAAACAATATCACCACGAAAACAATCATGTCAGCGAAAATTTCATTTGAATCCATACGAACTCTAATACATATTTCTCCTGATAATAAAAGAATATTAAATTATTCCAAATACTGCAAAAAGTATTTGTTTTAATCAAATGTCGTGATATTTCATAGAATGATATCGCTGTATTGTTGATTGCAGTCCAGAAACGCTAACAACATTTCAATATTACAATATTACAATTGGATTATTATTTTTATAATACATTTATTTTATAGATCAAACAGATTCAAATTATCCGTTAAAATTTTAAATGAAATTTCAGTCGTTAAATATTGGTTTTCATTATATTGTTAATTTAACCATTTTCCTTTTACGATTTGATTTGAATTATCCAATCATTACCAAAACGTGATTATTTGAAAGGGATACCCTTTCTTCCTTCATGCTGTGACTGCCCTGAAGGCAACTGGGTGTAGTGTCACTAAATTATTATTTGTATCCAAAAATTACAGGCAATAAATTATTATTGCTGTTATTGATTAATCATTCATCATCTTTGTACTTATCCATTAAATCCGCGTTTTTATCAAAAAATAAAGGTCTTTCAAGTTGCCTTTCACTAGATGCAAGTTAGATTTAAGCAAATGTACAAGTCCCTACCGTTTTTTGCAGTATGTGAAATATTTTATTGTTCTTTTATTATAATTGAAACTATTGACCTAAAACCCTTAATTATTTTTTTTTTCATATTAATGAATGGCACTCTGGCTTTTTTGTGGAATCGATATGATTGAATTCTTTGCACAGTAATAGAATTACCGATCGTCTAGGAGCTGTTCCAACTTGACTAGAACATCAATTGAGTTGTCAATAATCTCTGGATCTGTGCCAAAGGACTTTGGAGGAGAACATTTCAATCGAGTGTAAATATTGCAATCAATACCTTGATGCCACATTCATGCATCAGACAGATAATCTTCAAGATTGACTTCCCTATCTTACACGACTTAGTTATGCTTATCGGTGAAATTGTAATTTAACAATATTTCACTATTATATGAGATTGTAATATCACTAATGACATTAATGATGATAACGAAAAACGTTGTATTTGTTTTAAAGTAGACATACATTTCAAGGAAATGGTAAATTTAAGACAAACATGTTAATATTATAGTAAATAAAAAAATTACTAGTAATACTTAAAAGCTTTTTTTGCTATATTAGTAATTTTCTATCTATTGTAAAATTAACAGGTGTCGCAAATTACATCAGTTGAATAATGACAATTAATTGTATTTTTTTGCCAAATTATTTTCGTAAAATCTTCAGTAATTGAAGATCTTTTAAGTAGAAGTATAGTATCAAGTAAACATTTGAAGTGAAGAGCATTATCTACATATTGCAACCGAACAACATTGTAATTGTGTTTTTATAAAGCAATCCATTCTACGACAACCTAAAAAGCTTACAAATTATAACTGGGACTGTACATACAAGCTGGTTAATTGAAAATTACTAGAGTACCGTACTAAAGGTACTTGCAAAACAGCATTTGATATGAATTTCAATAATCCCGTGAATTTTGGATCTGTGATACAAGGTTGTTTCATTGTTTATAATATCGAAAAAAATGTTTTAAATGTGCCAATTACGTCATGAGCTGTAGTTAATATGAAATTTTGTGATAAATCTGCTTTGTTGTGATAACTTGAATACACCAGTTATCTATTAGCATTAGATAAATTAACCAGCTATAAGAAAAAAATCTAAAATTTAATTAATCATCAATTTATAATTCATGCAGCTTGCTAATTTATCTAATGCTAATAGATAACTGATATATTCAAGTTAACACAACAAAGCAGATTTATCACAAAAATTTCAAATTAATTACAGCTCAACGATCTTAATGACATTTAAAACATTTAATTCATATCATAAATTGTTACAATTTACAATGTTACAGATAAAAACAAACAGACCACAGTAAACTCTACTTGATAATCTTCATTGCATTAGGTGCTAATACGATATCAATATCTTTGATTTAAATTAATGCCGTTATTTAGCCATCAGAAAAAAGAACAAAACAAAAGAAGAAAGGAAGAGACACAGGAAAAGAAAGAAATGTAGTCCAAATCATACCCCTATTATCCGAGCACTCTGACTGGCGGCTAATATCACTCGACCCTGCAAGGCGTTTGAACGTTTTTGAAATTCTGAGCATCAAAAACATTATTTTAAACCACAATGGGTGAGAACAAATTGTTTACCAAGTGATATGCTAAAACAGCTGTTTCACGCTTTTTGGCGATCACCATTTTTTATTTTTGCTTTTGAGGCACCACTGCCGACAATTATTCCTATTAGCCTCAGTACTGAGACCTCATTGTTTACTGGTGACTGCTCTTGACTGATGATCACCAAATAGTATATCACGTGTTGTTGTTTATTAATAATTCAATGAACAGATTGAATTTTTTATGCATTAAAGAAATTCATTAAGGTCGACGGACTGCTGGCCCATGAATTTCCTTACTAATATTTTATTAGTGAGGTTTTTATTGTTTATTTTTGCTTTTGAGGCACCACTGCGATTTCGACTAAAAACATTATATTGTTGCTTATTTTATTAGCTTTGCATTAGCATTAAAATGAAAAGGAAACAAGTTATATCGTTATTAGTTTAACAAATATATGAATTTTTTAATGACTGTGCTTTTGGAGTATGTCACTCGAAACAAAAGCTAATTAATTAAGGTTATTTCCCTTTGGTTGGTAATTTATTAAATGCTTGGAGGCATAAAGATTGTTTTCCGTGCTTCAGACCGTTTAGAAAGTTGCCGAGAAACCATCACCAAACGTGTTTAATTATTTAATGGAAATCTGCTGGGAATGGGGAATGATTTGAATTTACGACCGAATGCATTTGATTTCTCTAGAAAAGGCCTCCTCAGGCAATTAAAGAAAGAGGACTGAATTATTAAAGCAATTGAAGAATCTTAACAGCAGAACTTGAAATAAAAATAGTTTTATCAGCAATTTTTTACAGGCCAGAATTTGAATTTAGTATCATGTATTCGTGTAAGAAGAGTAGTATTAATACTGTAAATTGCTACGTATGCATCCCGAGATTTCTTTTCTTCAAGATT
>JAFIDM010000001.1:36630991-36645315 GCA_023159025.1 Thereuonema tuberculata
AAAGTAAAATTGCAGCGTCATACAAAACAGTCCTTAAAATATACCTAGTCCGACGAAAACGTAGAATTAAATCTTAAGCTGAAGTTGGAGTTAAGATGGTTTCAGGTTAAGATCAATTTCAAATCATCGTTTTATTATATATATTTTTACTAATATAAATAAAAATATAAAAATTGAAATATAAAAGCGTTAACAACTTAGTAGTTACTATATAAGCAAAATCTTCTTAGACCATATTAAATAACTTCTTTTAATAACACAGTAAAGCTCCTTATATCACATAGGCAATATTTCATAAGCCTAATCGGCCTTACTTTTTCAAGCCTGTTTTAGAAACTTCCTTGGAAGAGAGAACCATTTCTCTCTTCCCAGGTAGTTTTTAAAAAAGGCTTGAAAAAGTAAGGCCGATTAGGCTTAAGAAATATTGCCTATGTGATGTAAGGAGCTTTAATGTGTTATTAAAAGAAGTTATTTAGTAGTTACTATTTAGTTTGACAGTCTCACTTCAAAACTAGAAATAATAATAAAAAAAATTAAATGAACTGCCATTACATGAAAAATCTTTGAACTTAAAAGGTATCAAAGGAAATCCTTCTAAATATTTATTAAAAAGTCATATATTGAACTGCATTTTTATTAATTTATGTTTTTAATTTTAAAAAAATTAAACAACAGCAATAATAAAAAATCTCAGTTCAGATTCCTTTATCATTGGAAGATAGTATCCAACTATTAAAAGTTTAACACTACTATAAACGTGACCGTATCTTGAAACATTGACTGTTTTGAAATTAAATAAAATAAATTTCAGTAATAATGGACAAAAAATAAGGAATTACATTTTCTACATATTTAACGTTTCCATACTTAAAATCATGGATTTTTATCGGTATTAGGAAAAAAGATATGGCGATTTGAAATTTTTCTCATTAAGTGATGATTTGAAATGGCCTTGATTCGGTCATCTTAAATATGAAATTTCACATATCTCAGTGAATTCTATGAATTGACCAATTGCAATTATTTTTAGATTCTTACGTTAACAGAGACTTCAATTGAAATTATTCATGACATTTTTAGTGAACTTAAAAAAATGTAATTCTGCTAAAATCCGGAAATCGATATTTCGTTAATGTATAAAAAATAAAACAAAACGTTTAGAACCTTGCAATTATCTTCTCAAACTTGATTTTTCGAGAAAACAAGTGAACAAGTTAATTTCTTCCGTTTACTTTGCAACAGCCTTCTAACACGGTTCACAATGAAATTGTTGCCCAGAAGTCACCATTTTATGGAATTTTTTTGTTTTTAATTATTTATTTTTTTGTTGAAATTTTACTGAAATTGGGCAATCATTTGTAAGCATTCAATGCATGTAAGCCTTTGAACTTACGAAGTTGGGATATGTCTGCTTCATGAAACTGTATGTACAACACAAATGTGGGCCCGACTGGTCCACAGGCTCCGGGTTGCGGATGGAGAGCGTGGATTAATTCCCGGCGGAACTCTGGGATTTTTTACCTGGAGGTTTATTCTCCAGACTGTTCTAGAGTTCACACAGCCCACTGTAAAATGGGAGTTAAAATACAGGAAGGTCATCCTACCTCAATTTCAGTCCTATGATCGAGAAACCATGAGTTAAATCTTGAAGACCAATTGGGACATGTGAGGTCAGTAAAGTGGAATTCTTTAAGCTTAAACTTTCAACATAACAAATGCTTGACATTAATTAAAGCTAAACCTAGAATATGTGTAATTTTTGATAGTCTGTGCTTCATTAAAATGATGGATTTGATTAAACGTCCATTCAAAATAATCAGATTATCTCTTTTCATCTTTCAGAAGATTTTTAAGATATTTACTTACCGTGTTTTTCTTATTTACGTTATCATAATTAAGAAAAATCCAGATGTAACTCAATATAATTATTATAATGAAATGATGAACAACATTAACTTAATTGTTCATTAACTTAAGTTCATTAACTTAATTGTTATTTCCGCCTCAGATTTCTCTTGACGGTTCTTCAGTTGTTAACAATGATATTGATACATCCTTTCTTTGTGAACTCAGGAATAGTGATTGCCGCAGTGCTCATTGCAGTGGCAATCTCATAGAAAGATGTCATTATTAGCCACCAAATAATAGTATATAGAAGATGGCCTGCCCTTTGATGCTCTTCAATTTCGATGAATCTCCTCAGTTTCTGTTGGACATTACAACATGAGAATTACTGTATAACAGTATACCATCGCAGATATGAAAAACGCCATCGCAGACACGGGCTGATGGCATTATTTAAAAAAAATGATGGCCGAGTAAAGATAAGTGTTTTTATTTTGCGAAAAACTGTGTTTCAGTCCTGCGAATTTCGAAGCAAGAAAAGCAAAGAGAAAAAAATAGCTTTTGAAGATATCAGATTGCATCGGTTTTATACGTTTCATTAGAAACTAGTTAAGGGCCAACAGACCTTATGCAGTATAAAACAGGCCTAACGGTGTTCATAAGAAATTTGGTATTCGACGCTCGATTATCGAATCTTCACGACAGTTTTTATTCCGTGAACATTGGGGATAAAATGACATGTATTGATGTGTTTTTGATGTGTTTGCAGTAAAACATTCTTTTGTTATTTCTGCTAAATCAGTCAGTAAATGATTCAGTGTGAAGTGAAGATATTATCAAGTGTTAATGAACAATCGACGGCGGAATGACTAACTGTTATTTAACTAGTTCCAGGTCCAGTTTAATTTATTTTAATCTAGTTAATAAATGTGTTTTTTTTTTAGTTCTAAATTATGATGGAAGTTTATCTTAGTTGCTGCTGTGTTACTGCTACATTAAATATTATAATATTTTTTTAATTGAAAATACTATAAAATAACATTAACGTGCGTAAATTATTTTAACATGAAAAAATTAAGCCCAACGCACAAGACTAAAAATACAATACAGTAGAACCCCGATTATCCGAATTAATGTGGACTTAAAAAATTAAGCCCAACGCAATTTAATTTGTAATTATTGTATTTTTAGTCTTGTGCGTTGGGCTTAATTTTTTCATGTTAAAATAATTTACGCACGTTAATGTTATTTTCTTAAATATTGCCCATTACTTTTTCAGTCTTCATTCCACTTTCAACGTGTAATAACCAACTCTGGACAATAAACATGATCTGCTTCAGGAATCTATACACCCCTCACCGCCTGCAACAATTGACTTCACCGAAATTTGCTGTACACGTTTGCTTCAGGTTAACGATAAACGCCAATTTATTTATTATTAGTATTGTAAGCTTGGAGATTTATTTTCAAGATGTCTGTTTTTTACTAGAATCTTCGTAAACAGTAGGAATGTCCTCTTTTCTTCTAGATTCCACCATTCTATTAGCTTTTCTTTGGTTCGCTTTTTTTGATACAAAAGAGAAAAACATTGATTTAATCCGCTTATCTGTTTTAGAATCGGTACCAACGACCAAACCAAATATTTGATCCCTTGCCCTTCTGGGGAATGCAGCAGAATTCCAGGAAACTAAGCAATCCAAGAAGAGTAATGGAGACAATTGCTCTTATTAAAAATTATATGATGGAAACTAACCAATACAATAAATAAAACCCTTTAAAACTATTCTTCTTTATATCTTCTCTATTGTCTAGTGATATTTCATTCTCTTTTGCAGAGAACTTCTTCAGGATTAAAATAAGGACAGGAAAATTCTTTTTCCTCTTCCTCTACAAGAACTCGTTAATGCGTACCACTATTACAAATAAACAATGTCATAAAGTATAGTAATTAAATCTTTTAATAACTCAAACCTCATGAAAAACAATAATCATTTCCAATAACAGTATTTTGTCAAATTATAAAGGAAATTTTTATAATTTGACAAAAATAGGCATTGTTGTTCGAAATGATTGTTTATTGTTTTTCACGAGGGCTGAGTTATCAAAAGATTTAATTATCGTACGTTATTATAAATTTGATGCCGTGCAAGAAAAAAAATAAAAGTTAGTAAAATAGCTTATGAATGGTTTAAGAATAGTAGCGGAAGTAAAGAAAAAGAAAAATTATTATATTTGACAAAATATTATTGTAATTATTTTTCCCTTGTAATTACGCTGTCGTTATATCAAACTTCCCGCAATCTACGTTTTTTCAGCCAAACGAAATAAAAAAAAAAGATGGCGTCCATGCGATTTATCGATTGCCTCGACATTTGAGACAAAAAGAAAACTTGAGACATAAAAGATGCAAACCAGTGTTATCAGATTTCTTTTATATAAAGAACTAGTGACATGTTTCATTTGAAATGTGTGTGTGTAGGCCTTGTATTTAGCGATTTTAAAGTGATTAAATTAATGTGTATCATAGATTTTCTTTTCTAAATTAAATATATAATAATTGTGATATTTAACACAATAATCTGCTTGTTATGAAAGTTCCAATCGTTGATTATAAATTATTCTATGTATTGAATAATGTATTCTTAATGTTCTTGGTATTCGACTATTTGAGACACCACAAATTTCTACAATATCTTAGTGAAATATAGCTTAAGTTTTGGTGATTGGCTTCTAATTTTCTGACCGACCTATGATAATCAGCAAGATAATAAGCGTTATAATAGTTTCAGCTTGCAAGGATAAATAGTTTTCGATAAAATATTTCATGACAATTAAATGTACAATAATATATCTTTTGTTCCATTTCGTTTGTTCCATTTTGTTTTCCCATGAAACTCTTTTGTTTTGTAAGAAAAGATTTCTGAAATTATTTTTGCTAATTTTTCAAAAATTTTATCACCTTCCAAATTCTCTTTAAGTACTAGTTAGTGAATGACTCAATATTACATTACGTTAATTATATTAAGTATTTTAAACGTTAATCACATGGTTTATTTTTTTTCATATTATAACCTCCCACCAAAAACAACCAATAATGATGTGACCAAGTGTTTAGTGTTTTTTTCTTGGCTGGTACTTTTGTAAAAACGATTTTTTTGTTTTGTCTACAGAACACCATGACCTATAAACTGTTCCCTGATCTCTTCTACATTAAATTCTCTACTAATTTAACATTTCTTCATTTAAAGATTTCTTCAATCCAATGATTTTGTAAATTTCGGGAAATACTGTAGATGACATTTTTGAATCTCATCTTTTCGTAACTTTACATGGATTCTAAATATAATGTCTTTTTTTTCCAGAATTTTTCATTTAGAATGCGCAGCAACAAATCTAGATCTGGGAAGGGTTTTGTGTAGCATCCAACAACCAAACCTAAACGCCGCTCATTGTTATGACTTCCAAAACTTAAGTCAGAATTTGATTGACTTATCAAATACTAGAATCTTACGTATTCCTTTTAATTTTTCGAAATACAGACTGTTAACTGAATAAGAGATAAGATTCAATTAAAATGAATTAATTGCATTTGTTGTATCTCAACACATTTACAGTTAAAATCATTTACATGCCTATCTAGAATTTTCCTTAACAAATTTCTCGAAAGCTCTTACAATTGACCCAAGGTTGTTCATATTGAAACCGAGCAGAATGAAAATCAAACGCCCCCTTCCTGCCATTAAGCCTCACTCGAACAGTATAAGAACTTAAACACCGTCAAATTGAATCGATGTTTCCAAGGATAGTAAGTAGTCTTTCTATCCAAACAAAGAAGAGATGAATTCCGTGAATGTACATTGAAAAAAAAAATCAATATTGATGATTAAATCTTTTAAAATGTAGTTAAGAGAATAGCTTGAAAAGAAGCTCCAAACGTTCTCGTAAACGACTGTGTTCTTAGTCGAAATCTTGCTACTTACACTGTAGAATTAATTCAATTCTACATCCTTGAGAAAATTCATCTAGGATTTTATTTTTGAAGGTGGAAGACGAAAGATAGATATAATTAGAATATTCCAGAATGTTCTATCAGATTAGGACAATGATTTAGATAGATTGCATATTTGAATTCAAAATATTTAAGGGAGTTTGTGCTGAGTGAATAAAATTAATGAATCTGGATTAAAAAAAAAACAGTGAAATGTAGTTTGCAGAAATTTGTGGAGGAGTCATTTCATCCAAGAACAGAATGGACAAGAAGCTAGAGTAAAATATCAATTATAAATGAAATATATTATCTATCTATATATATAAAAGAAAAGTTTTTTTTTCCTTGCCCTATCTCCTCCGAAACCATAAGACACAGAAATACAAATAAGCTTCTAACTATTAGTTCAGTGAATCCTTTAAATGTGTGCGTTTTTATGCTTATTTTTATTGTTATAATGTACAATGCCCGTTAAATTTTGCCATTTTGTATATGTCTATGTATTAATTAATCTATCATAAGCTAAACGATCTGCTAGTGGAGATTAATTTATTGCCCTTTTTATAATTAATTTGTTTTTTGATGTTTTTTTTTTTTAATTCAAGGGCTATTGTTTTGTTTAATCTTGTCTTTTGTTTATCTTCCTTTGGATTACATTGAGCTATGAGTACTGGGCGAATCCAACTGACGAGATGTAAGAAAATCGAAACAGTCTGTCTTGGGTTCCCAGTACAAAATTTCCACAAATAGTTCAGTGAATTCTTTTAAAATGTGTGCGTTTTTATGCTTATTTTTATTGTTATTTATGTAATTTTGCCATTATGTTAGATATTGTAATGATTTATTTTTATATTAATTAATTTATTTATTATGTATATTGTATTTTTAACTTAACTCTGTTCTCTTATTTTTCCGTGAAAGTGACCGTTAGTTTTATGACGGCTCAGGTCAACGACCTTGACCACGCCCCTTCACCTTTAACCCTTTGTCTCTTTTTTTAACTCTTTCCTTTTGTTTTTCAAAACCTACCAATGGCAGGTGATTTCTTTGTTTCCAACTATTAATTTTTTGTAGAAAAACCCCTGTTTTAAAATAAAGAGTAGAGAACTTCCAAACACTCCATCCGACTGTTTTGCCGTCCTTTGTACCCACAAACAAACATTACAATATAGTATCGAGGATTCTCACATTTTTTATTTTTATCCATGGGGAGTCTCCGAGACGAACATCACGTGAATTACGATCAAACATGAGGTCTCCGAGACGCGCTCGCGGGTTGTGAGAAAGTGGTCACGGACGTGAGAAATGATCTCAGAATCCAAGATCCGTGATCCTAGGTTTGCTAGTTTATATTAAATAAAATAAATATAATTTAAAAAAAAAATCACTCAATAATAATATAAAAAATAATAATAATATATTACTATTATTATTATTATTATTATTATTATTATTATTTATAGAATCTTCAATGTAGACAAATCCCAAAACAAAGATTAATGATTTACAGCATTAAATCTAAGCTGAAAAATCATTTACAAAAGTCTTTTCGTAATTATCAAATGCAGTAATCCTATGCCATCGTTGTCAGTGGGTAATTTTTCTTATTTGCTGTTATGTAATCCCTCCTAATCCTCAGAGAATCCCATCATCCTTATCTTCATTCTTTTTTTCGCTGATACTTTTCAATCTTATCATGCTACAGCTCGGTGGAATCAGATACTTACTGTTCGTTTTTGTTTACGAGAACCTTCAACACTTTTGCGCGTGCGTCAGGTTTCCTTCGATTTCATCAAAATAGTGGTGAGGAGAAATAAAGAGGGAATGTTTACTTTTTATCAGTGTTAGTTTACTAGTAGTTGCGTTCTATTTGCGCTTTTCCGGAAAGAATTATGGAAAGAACAAATACTACTGCAAAAATGCTCCTCCGTTATTTTTTTCATAAAAGCGAAAATGTCCAAAAGAATTTCTTAGGAAAGTATCCATCTCAGTGTATCACTCCTCCGCAGAGTAAAATCGTCCGCCAGTGGTGTGATCTGCCATTCGAAAACGAACAGTATGTATGTATTAAATATTTTGTCCATTCCTCTTACAGAATTACAATTTCAATAAAATAAAGCCTATGAGAAAATGTAGCATATTTGTAAATGTTAAGAAAAATCTGAAAATTAAAATTTGGTTTTCATTGTAAGAGAAAATTGTAGAACGGAAAAGATCTTATTTGTAAAATAGAGAAAACAAGTAAGAACAACAACAGAATGTGTATTGAAATCGGGAAAGATTTGTTAACTTAATTATTTTTTAGAATATAAATATAATTGTTGTAAAATTTGGAATATTGTTAATTACGAATATCAATATTTAAACATTGAATTGATTATGATTATTGGCTAAAATGAGTGAAAATTCTAAATTTAGTAATTAATAACTAATAGTCAAATTTGCCCGTTAATTGTTTTTTTAATTTTCATTTTAGATTTCTTGTAACTAACAGCAGTCAAGAGTACATTAACGGTAAGTAATGATTTTTCTTTCTTACTTTTTCTTTTTCGGAAGGTTTTAAAATTTACAATTTTAATGTTTTGTTAACAAGTGCTTATTTTATGTAATCTCTACCAGATATTCTAGTTTGAAATACGTCTTCATTGAAGCTATCTTTAAATAAAAAAAAAGTTTTTCAAACTATTAACAAAAATTTACGAGGTACTACTTAAGAATGGATATCCGAGTCTTAATACAGAAGGATACATTTCTGTAATTATGAGGATGTATGTTTGTATATCGTATTGTACAGGTGGTTGAGTGTTTTTAAAATTAGTAAAATTAGTGATGCTTTGTAGTGTTACTACATTCTACTATATTTTACTGACTAATGGATAAGAAGATATTCTCTAGTATTGTTTAAAGTCTAATAATGTTTTCAAAAAAAAAAATTGACTCTTAACAACTGTAAATTCATCGAAGTTTAATAGTTAAATCTATAATATAAATGTGAAATTTGTGGATGTGTATGTGTCTCTGTGACAAATAAAAATAAGGTTTTATTCTGTACTAGCAGAGTACTCGTTCTTCGTATGGATTATAAAAAAGTGTGTTTTGATGTGGATGAGGAAGAAATTGAAATTATGAGATCACTTCTGTTTAGCATACTTCCCAACATGCTACAAACTTGAAATTTCGCATTTGAGTGGACAATGTAAAAAGTGTAAAAATAACCTTTTTTAGTTTGTGTTTTTTTTTTGGGAGGGAGGAACGACCATGAAGTGTGTGGCGGGTTCTGAAACCGCCACATATGCACCTGGAGGCGACATTTGGAACTTCAAAAATATTGTTGAGCTTAATAACGCCACATATTAACTGGGAGGCAAAACTAGAACTATGGGGTGAAATGGGAGGGTGATGAGAGGATGGGCAAACATTGTTGAAGGATACTTATATAGGGTTTTCGGAATAGATATTGATTTGTAACGATCACATGTTTTTCTTACGAACTGGGAAACGTTGAAGAGATAGGAATGTTGGAGAAGGGGTGAATGGAGTGGGAGCTTGGGGATCTTTAGTTAAAATTCAAATATAACATTACTTTGTATCTATCACGTGATTTTTGTACCAAGTGGGAAAGTTTCGAAGTGATCTCATAATTTCAATTTCTTTCTCATCAACATCAAAACACACTTTTTTGTAATTCATACAAAGAACGAGTACTCTGCTAGTAGTAGAGTATAAAACCTTATTTCTTCTGAATGAACATGACAACTGGTATAGTTATCTTCTATGAGTTTTTATTTTCCATTCGCTGAAGATTTCAATGGTTTCTCATCAGTGATACATTGAGATCAATGTTTGTGCTTAATGGTGGCAGCCTTTTTAGAATTCTATCACTTTAAAAAAAATAATTATAAATTATGAATGAATTAGCTTTTCATTTATTACGAATGTGGCAAATATACTACAACTTTTTAGTAAGTGGTTTTCAATTCCCCACGTTATTTTTTTTTTTTCGAAGACTATATTCTTTTTTTTCCGATTTTAACGGCAAAAAAGAAAAATATATGATTACAATTTTCCTACAGTGTCGTTAACACAGTTAAAAATTAAAGTATCACACTAAAAGGCTATATAGGCCCCTGGGGTCGCGGAAGATAAGGCTCCCGTCGCTTCATGACCAACGGAACTACGTTGAGGTTGGGTGGTCAGCCCGACGCCGGCCCGCCCGCCTTTAACTTCCGGGAAAGAAACCGGGTACCCATTCTACAGAGGGTTGGATAGACCCTGGGATCTGTTTTGGAGGAGAATGGGGCTTGAAAACATACCGCCACCTCCAATCCGCAGCCAAGCGCTTAATACAGAGTACAATACTGAAAAATCGTAACAAGATTTAATGCATCAGCTTAGTAGTTTTACATTCATCACATTGTGCTTTTCATTTATTGAATTTCCCTACTTATGAATAAATAAGAAAAATTTGAATTTGTACTTAGATTTTTCTGATAATTAATGCCCATTCATTTAAATGACTCCGCAGGCAGACATAAGGATATTTTTTTTTTAATTTTTTAAAAATTTTTAAAAATTGAAGACACTAATTTTGGTAGAGATTTGAAGGGAAATTGGAGTTGTTTATTTAAAAGTGAATTCCATTACAGTAAGGTTATATCTAACTTATTACGATGTTATGAGAAATTCCCAGTACGAATAGTATGGGGTTGACATTTTGTGGTCCCAATCTTTCATTAGCTTTTAGCTGCTAATACTGGTGCAATTTCTTCGGTTCCTGCCTTTTCTGTCAATTTGAGTCGGATCTTCTATTGATTGGATTTCGGCATTACTCTCTGCAAAGTCATTACACACTTCTGTTACTGTTATAATTAGATCTCTTGAGAAGCCAGACACAGCAAATCTTGAAGAAGACATCTTAATTGTAACGCCAATTTCTGAACCATGGTTCAACTTGATATAATTAAATGCATACATAAATAAATGTTCTTTAAAAGGAATTCTAAAATAATCTTTTATTCTAAATATTTTTAGCATAAGTAGCACTTTCCGTGTTCAATATCTTCTCTAAACTATTTTCACAAATGTGGGGTTAAATGTACCGTGGGGGTGGGGTTGGGGGTTAATTCATGTCATTGGATAGCATTTTGATAAATATCACATACGTCTACATTTTTATTTCTCTGATTTCATATGATTTTTTATTTCTTGAGATATCTCCAATTTTCAACGATGTTTTACCCATTTTGATTTTTGTCGATTACAGCGCCATCTGCGAGCAACCCCGACCTACAGTACATCAAATCAATGTGAAATTTTCTGGAGAATCCGAATTTGCAATAAAAAATGGGGGTTCCTATTTACGTTTTTCTTCCCAACCCCTCATCTCATAGGGGGAGGGGTGGGTGGGTGGGGGGTCGAGTTTGATATCATTGGATGTCCCCCTCCGAGACGAACCAATTTTAATTATAAAGTTTTTTGATCCGATTTGTAGTTTTCGGGATATTTCAATGTCTTCAGATAAAATGAACACCCTGTATAAACAGAACAGAAATATAGAATTTGTGCAATTCTAATTCAAAAACCATATTTCTGTTTCTGCAAGAATAATGCCGGTTGATCCTAGCTTCATCAACGGCATCTGGTGTTATTTTTAAGTAATTTACATATTTTAACTAAACACAATTTGTTGGGGGCTTCTTTTTCTTAATTGTAATCAAATATGCGGAATAAAATTTATTTAAAAATGCATTCACACGTAATAATCTATATTTATAATTTTAATATTTTTAAAATTTTTTTTGAATATATAAAATGAATGAGTAACTGAATAACAAATATCGTATCAAATTCATAAGTGCCTAAACTATTTACTACTTTAAAATTGCAATAAATTAAAGGAAATCTTTGCAACATGAAATTTTTACTATAAAGTCATGCCTTTCGAAAAAAAATACATATACGGAAAAACCCTTACATTATTTAAAAATATTATGTATATATATTAAGAATAGTTTATAGTTAAAGAACTGCACAGGAAAAGCTCCCATTAGTTTATTATATTGTTTTTGAGAAAAGGCATATATTTTTTTTTAGAATAAAATTGACAATGAAAATTTTATTTATCTCAAAACATTGAAATGGTGAGAATTTTGTTCTGTTTTGAATCAGTGAACATACCGTAAGAAAAAAGAACATAATGGGCTACTATTTTTTTTATTTTTTTTTTTCAGTTTTTATAACAGAGAAGAATTTTAAGAAAGTTCCACGATTATTTTCATTAACGTTAAATATTTAATATTCTCAATTCTATAAATAAATCGATATTGAATAAATATATTATTCAAGGACCGTTTTATGGATTTGTCTTTTTAAGTTTTCCTTTTGATTATAATATTTTGTAGTTAAGGTATATTTGCTGTAATTTTAGTGATAAAAAATTGACAAAATAGAATTCCACACTAATTTCAAACAGATTATTAATAATAATTTTATAAGATGTACGGTTTAAGCATACACTGTTTACATTTAACGATATTGAATACTAAATAAACAAATGTAAATTGAAAGAGAATTTTGTTATCTCTTGTCGTACCCTTGAATATCTTATATTTAAAGCTTTGGAATAAGTTTCACATTTTTTTAAATATTCCACATTAATTGCTGAACTAAAAATGTGAGTAAAATTTGATGCTGCTTCTAATGTTACAAAAGATAATTACCTTTGTCACCTATGGGGAATTAGAATGTGTAACGTCTTTTTTTTCCTTTCGCTATAAAGTTTAAATTTAGTAATTGTGAATGGTCCTGAACTTTTTTTAAAAATTAAATGTCATGTTAGATAGATAATTTTAAATTTCTTAAATTAAGTTAATGTTAATTATTACAAGAAATGAAATTAGAAGAAAAAATAGAATTTTAGTAGATATTTTTTTCTTCATTAGAAATCTGAAATTAATGTTTCTTAAACATTAATTTCAGATTTCTAATGAAGATAAAAATTCAAAAAGATAAACTTACACTCACCTCCTCAACTCAAAAGAAATAAATACGATATTCATGTAGAATGGCGAATTTTCGGAATTTATTTCGTTAATTCCTTTTACTAGCCTAATGACTCAAAAACTGTGGAAACAAAGGATGTGCATGAATACAAAACAAAGTAAAGAAACAAATGTATGATATAGATTGAAATAATAAATACAAAGCCAATACATCAAAGGAAGACATTATCGTTTGAACAATATACATGACTAAATACTAAAAATTGTTGATAACAAATGATAAGAGGAATATAAAAACAAAGGAAATAAATTTACAAGTAAATAAATCACATGGTAATAATGAAAAAACTCAACATAAAGCCAATTCATCAAACGAAGCATAATTGTCTGAACAATCAAAATTTGATAAATACCCAATTAAAGAAATAAATCTATTATCTAATTTTGCTCCATCACTGCGGTTTAGATTCCTCCCCCTAGTGTTTCGAATGATAATGCTTTCAACAATTTTCCGGGTTTTGGATTCCTTTTCTGTGTGCAGAATACTCACTATTGAGCTAATCCGGTGGCCGAACTTTATAGAATGTTCCGCTAATTCTGAAATGTCAGTTTTTTTGTTTCTGATGTAACCCGCGTGTTCTCGAACACGTTCATGGATTGTTCTTTTTGTCTCACCCACATAAAAATTGGGGCAAGAACCACAATTTATTCTATATACTAAACCCATTTGATTTTCCTTGACAATCTGATTATACTTTTCACATAATATGTTCTTCAATTTGTTATTATAAGAAAAACCTAATTCAATACCATATTTATTACAGATTCTTTTTAACTCTATACTGTTGCTGTTTGAATATGGTATCATGATCCTATTGGACTTATGTTCACATACCTCTCTTATATTAAATTTATTGTAATTCCTTATCGAACTGTCAATAAAGGAATCACTGTAACCGTTCTTCCTCAAAACATTTCTCATGTCAGTCATGCTATTATTAAAGTCTTCTTGAGAATTCGTTGTCACATCAATTCTCCTAATGTAATTTTCAATAATATTTCTTTTAATTTGTTTACTATGGCCCGAATTGAAACTTAACACATAATCACTTCTGAAATTCTTCTTATAATGTTTTAATCGAAGATTATTACCAACTTTAGTTAATGTCATGTCTAAAAAATTCTGACATTTCAGAATTAGCGGAACATTCTATAAAGTTCGGCCACCGGATTAGCTCAATAGTGAATATTCTGCACACAGAAAAGGAATCCAAAACCCGGAAAATTGTTGAAAGCATTATCATTCGAAACACTAGAGGGAGGAATCTAAACCGCAGTGATGGAGCAAAATTAGATAATAGATTTATTTCTTTAATTGGGTATTTATCAAAATTTGATTGTTCAGACAATTATGCTTCGTTTGATGAATTGGCTTTATGTTGAGTTTTTTCATTATTACCATGTGATTTATTTACTTGTAAATTTATTCC
>JAFIDM010000001.1:36660315-36695498 GCA_023159025.1 Thereuonema tuberculata
CACCAGTAATAAAATGAAATTTATCCGTAGATGGAGTTTCTAATTTAGTTAGTTTATTTTAAACAAAGTAGATGTTGTGAAACACAGAATATTAGAATAATGATAATTTAGAATTTTTTAACAAGAGTAATATACTACAATACAATACATTATTATGTTAAAAATATAGAGAAGCATATGGTGGCCAAATAAAATTAATTCAAGTTTCATTACTTCAGCAATTCAAATGTTAGGCGAATAAGATTTGGTAATGAACAAATGTTCATAATCAATAATTGCTGATATAGTAGGCGAAAGTCGGGTAAAATGACGAAGCGTGTAAGATGACGAACTCGGTATTTCTCCGACGCATTCATAGATAGGAGCACCTGTCCAAGTAATTTCTGAAACTCTGGTGATTAGCAACGAAGTTCACTGCAGAGGATGTCGGGCAAGATTGTTTTGCGAGCAATAGCAACTGTTTTGCGAGCTAAGATGTGTTTGTTTCCCGTGCGTTTGTAATTTTTCGACTTCACAGCGTAAGGAATTACTCGACTACGTTAAGTTGTTTTTGCTCTTTCATAAAATATTCTCAAAATACAACTCATAATGTAGAGAACCATGTGTGGTGTAGGTTGTTTACGATAAGCTACGGTAATGATAAATAAGTTCTAAACCAAATTGGCGGAGTGGGTAAGATGACGAGATGTTTGCTTAGTTTGTCTTCTTACCCAACATGTTTTTGAGTACCTTTTATGAATAGCTTCTGTCCTATTTTCAAAATTGGTTTTGAAACTGAATTTTTGTTGCCGTTGTTTTTTTCTTTTCTTTTAAATCCTCATGTATGACTGTTTATCTATGAATTTTAAGGTATTATAAAAAACATGCCACGAAATTATACAAGGAAAAGTGACAGGGGAAAATGGGATAAGGCGACAATGAATGCAGCTATTGCTGAAGTAAACGATAAAACCTCAAGTGTAAATGCTGCAGCAAAGAAACATAATGTGCCAGAGCCAATAGTAATGTTCTTCTAAATTTTTTTTATACCTAAAGTTTTGTTTAATTATTGTAATTTAACTGTTTCATCTTTGACTTTTCTAATTCATGCAAGTGTAGGTTGACAACTTTTGAGCTCAATGGAACTGTTCCTGTTACTCGCTCCTCACCTACAACTAATAAGTGTCTACGATCCCAGCCTTGTTTATGGTGAAGTTCTTACGATCGACACCAGAGCAATCCACCACCATGTGCCTTTGTTTACATCGGAGTACCGACAGCCCACGCCAGAGGGTACACTCAATAATTCAGTCATTGGTTAACGATCCGAGATTGTGATTGATGCAATTCCTAAGGGGTCCACAGTCCCTGTCTTGAACTTTTCGTTAATTTGTGTAATTTTCCTTTAAAAACATGATCCCACAATTGTATTATCAGCACTGAGGAAGAAATGCACTTCTAAGCATTTCGAAATATATGCTCATTAAATTTTAATATGTCTTAACTTTTTAATTTTGTGTGTTTGGCCTTATTTTATTTTAAATTTTAAAAATTATTTACATTTTTATTATATTGTTTTATTATATATTAAATCAGCTGATAATGAATATATTCCGGCATTTATGAAATTTTTGACAAAATCTTATCTTTTCTCTAAATAAGATTGACTTGAAATCTAAATAATTAATTTATGTAAAATATTTATTTACTGTAGATTTCAAGCCAAACTTATTTTAGAGAAAAGTGCAGAGAAGAATTAAGAGAGCTAAATATATAATTGACCGAATCATTACTCTAAGTATAATCAGTTGCAGTGTTTGTGTTATAATTTATTTAGATGTCAAATTGTCTTTACATTTCTTCTTGTAAATGGTCTTGTTTGGTATCAACATCTTTTCAAGTGGTTTGACCGCAGGGGCTAAAATTGGAGCTAACTGCATCTAATTGCCAAGTACTGGTCATCTATCAGGAACAGTATATCTAATTACATTGCACACTAATGAAGATAGCGATGCAAGATCCCTTAGGTAAAACACGTTGTCTGCAAGAAAATTATACGGAAGAACTGATATGGAATTTACAAGTGGTATTGCAGTGGGCTGCGGACTGGAAGAACTGGATCAATTCCTGATGGAGGTGTGAGATTTTTTTCTAGGTTATTTTTCCTCCGGACAATGTCAATCAGTCTTCTGTAAAATGGGAACAAGGTGTCCTTTCCCTGGGTAAAGGCTCGTGAGCACTAGGCTGATCACCCAACCTCAATTACGCTCTGGTCAATGAAACGTCGGAGCCTGTACTTTCGATGCCCCTTGAGGCAACGATGCTCATGAGAGAAATACTGTTACAACAATCCAGGAATCAGAATTTTCTAGATCAGACAGAATTAAACAACCGTTAACTATCACGAACATTTCCGCTTCAATCCGGAAATATTATATCACTGCTATCAATTTCTACAGCACTACCGAATAGAATATTGAGAAATAGAATAACGAATCTATATTTGTTTAAATTTGCTGGTCTATACATTTTGTCCCGATGACGACATGCTTACAAAGGCAAGGGGAAAGGGAAAGCTACGTAGATTTTCCACGAACTTGTAATGAATTAAATGGGTGATGTGGAGTTTCCGGAAATTTGTTAGAAAAAAGAATACAAGATTTACTGAACAGACAGAAATAAAACAAATAATAAAAAAAAATCAAAGTGCATAATGCGTTCTTTGTTCCTAAAAGACTACTTTTAGATTTAAATTTTAAATTTAAATATCAAAAAGATTATCCAGAAGATGTATAGTAACACATCAGTAAAGATGTTGCTTCAAACCGCAATTGTTGGGTTCAATTATCCACATTCTGCTAAAAATTTATTTTCATTCCTTTTTTACCAAACTATTTAAGATTTTTTTCGTAAAATATGGGTTAAGTACTGCTTTTCCTATATTATGTTCTGAAAATTTTGTGTAGACTTTTAAATTTTGAGTGGCTTTTAGGAAACAGTTTTACAGTTGCAGACTTCATTACGACGTAAGTCGTCAAAAATAGACCTTTGGCGTATATCAAAATAAAAAAAAAAAAATATTCCCAAGTATCAGTACTCTGTCAGTTGCAGTTGGATTTCATTAGTAATTCAACTGCAACTGACAGATTACTGATACTTGGGAATCTTTTCTTTTTTTATTAAGGTTCTGCTTCTGCAGTATTTTGAATATTCTGCAGTATTTTGAATATGGTTAAAAATTGAAATTTGTAAAATAAAGTTAAATCTTTGTAGTTTTATTATTAACAATATTACAAAAATATTAATTTCCAACTTCGACAAAATATTAATTATCAACATATTTTAAAAAAACTATAAAAAATTTTAGCAGTTGAAAATTTTAAGCTGATTTAGGAAGACCATTGTTATTCCTCATTTTTACAGTTTATTATAATTTAAGAAGTGTCTTGAAAATAAAAAAACATCAAGTTAAAAATCTTAATTTGTACAATAAATTTTTATTTTTTTTAAAAAATAATTGTTGAGTAAAGAAATAAAATTTGTTGAGAGACCTTTTTAGTTAGTTTCGATATTATATTTACCTGTTAATATATTAAATTTGTTGTTAGATTATATTATAAAATCTGATGATGATTTTTTTTTCTTAAAAAAAAAATTTTAATTGTTACTATTAAAGCTGTCAATTATAAATCAACATCTAATTTAAAATTGAAATATATAATGCTTTAACATTTATTATGCCAAGTTTCAGTTTTTTCACTATTTTAGTATTGAAGATGTAAGACTTGAAGGCACAACTTTCTCCTTTCCTATTTTACCTCACTGTCCTGAGGGTTTGTCGAAGGTATACATCCCATTGATTAATCGGGACAAGTTGAGTATGAGCGGTCAGCACAGATCTCACCCACCTCCTCCAAGCTCCGGGAAAGAATCCGGTCCTCATGTTAAGAGGGCTGGGTAAACACTAGGTCCGTCTGCAGGAAAAAAAAAAAAAAAAAAACACGAAAAAATTCCCGACTTCCGCCGGAAATTGAACTCGTAGTCCAGTCCGATTACCACTGAACCATTAATTAAACGTTTGAGACGACAGAGATAACCGAAGATAATAAAGCCTCTGGGGATTAAACTCCATCTTATGAACTAATGAGGTTAACTTTTTATCTGAAACTCAGGAATGCTAGGATTATTTCTATGTTGTTTTCTGTCTGTACCTAATTTGTCATTATTTGTTTTCAAATTTTTACTTTTCTCGTATCAGCCAAAAGCTCTGACTTCTTTTTGTAGTTGCTGCTTCAACTACTTTTAAGATTTATGCACTTCTTCCGTCTGGTGCCTTTAGACCTTGAAGTGCTATACAGTCCAATGTCTTTTACAGAACTTGATTTCTGGTTCCGAAATACAGATACGGTTGTTTGCTATGAGATCACTCCTTACTTCCTCTCGGATTTCTAGAAACGGAAAACAAATAGGGAAAAAAACAGCCGGAAAGGAAAAAAAGAAGACAATCCTAGGCTTAAGACTCCGAATAAGTGTTATCGCGCCACAAGGCGGCTGCCAAGATAAACACCGAAGTTTTGCCCAAAACCATCATTTGTTTTCTACTCACTACCTCTTCACCAACAACAAGACTTGCATTTGTTTTCTTCATATAAACTTTTCTTGTTTCTTTTGTTTATTAAATATGTTTACCTTGAGTTCTTAAAATTTGTTAAAATTTGCATCAGACCAAAAATTCAGGAAAGTTTGGATTTGATGAGTTCATTTGCAATTCCAGAAATAGAAGTTAAGATTTTCTTCTTTTTGTTTATCTGGAAATTATGAGTAAATTCATAACTTAAAAAGTTTTGATGTTTAAATCTTTATATCCTATAAACATTGTTTGCACTATTTTTCAGATTTTTTTTTTCCATTTTAGACATTTTTACTGTTTCAACAAAATTGAACATCTTTTATAAATTAGTGGAACATACTAAAAATATAAAAATAGTAATAATAATAATAATAAGAAGAAGAAGAATGAAACAAATAATTAAATATGTATTTAATCATATTTATCTTCTACAAAATAGATATTAAAAATAATTATATGAGAAGAAAAGTTACTTATGTATTTTGTGAAAGATGTATCTTGTACAAAATATATATTCTGAGATAATCCCAAATTTCTTCTATATCAAAATTTATTGATTCTTAATTATCATGATTCATAAAAAATAAGTGACCAAAAAGAATTTCAGTGTTTTTTAGAGTTGTTTCAACTTACCAATAAACAGTGATTATTTCTTACATTTTGAACGGAAACTCTCGGTCTTCTATAGAGATAATTAATTCATTGAAATATATAGATTCTGAAAATGATTAGCAGAAAAGAGAAGAAGATTATGTTTAGGAATAGGGAGACATTATAAAGGGATCAAACTTTTAAAGTATCAAGCTGTAATTCTCCTCAGAGGGAAACCAGCGCAAAGGTTAAAAGAAACAGTTGAGATTGATGGACAGTCGAAACTTTATCTGCCTTTAATCTCCAAATTAGAAACCGTTGAGAGATGGGGGATCCCTGGGACACGTCTGGAGAAGAAACAACAACGAAAAGCAAGGATCAATAATTCATTGTCGAAGTAAGCGAGAAAAAAACGCAGAAAATGACTACACACATTCCACTGAGGAAGATTATATATAATATAATTTCATTTCTGTCTAAAGTGTTGCCGTAGTAAATATTAAAAGATTTTAGTTTTCTTTGTAATGCAGCTACTTAATTCACTTCTAGGCCGATTGCAAAGATATCCAACATTTACTGAAATACCTTCAGTAGTGAATTAATGTTTAAAGTTTAATTTTTGATGATACAGTAGAGTCCCGAAAACTCGGCCTAATGTGGACCGAAGGGTGGCCAAGTTTGTGAAACTGCCGGGTTATCGGGAAAGGTGTTAAAAAAAGAATAAGTACGATTTTTTTCGTCATGAAATTCTTTTATTTGTTGCTTGAGAATACAACAGTTTACAAAGAATGCTGTAACTCAAACTTAAACTGTCCAAATAAACTTAAGAAAATACCTAATACTTGAACTGTATATAAATGTAACTTGTAACGGGTCTGCGCGTGGGGTTTTTCCGTCCTGCAAGGTGGTGGCCGAGTTATCTGGACTGCCGGGTTATCGAGTGCCGAGTTTTCGGGACTCTACTGTACCATTCTACATTGTAAAAAGCTACAAAGTAAAGATACCACTTTGAAAAATGCTTTCAATGAAGTGGTTGAATTTATTAAAGTCAATAATTTTTTGCGCGATAAGAATTAGAGAATGCAAAAAAATATTTTAGTTAGTTGCTTTTAAATTTCTACTCTGATAAAACAGTTTTATGTCTCTTGACATTGATTTGAAAAATTGGTTTTGCGTTTAATTTTTTTTCTATGTATTTGGATGCGTTTCAATTGGAATTTCGACGAGATTGTTTTTTTTTCTTCGATCGTCCTAATTTCTTCCGAAGGACCTTGTTATCGATCTGGCCTAAACCAATGAGCAAAACCTCGCTTGGCAATGGGTAATTTCGAAGAGTGGGAAGGTCGGATTAGCTGCTAATCCTCTGGAAAGCTTTAATCTCAGAAATTGTTGGATTGGCAGTCGGGTTTTCGATTGAGACAGTTAAGAAAATTAATCTCTTCACTTAAAATTAAAAAATAGAAGCTACGAAAATGAAGATTAGATTCCAAATGAGGATAATAGATGATTATCAGAAAGAGATATCCAGAAAGAGCTAGAGGATTTATTGTTGTTAGTGATGATGAATCACATGCTTAAATTACTGATTTCCATGGCAGTATAAATTGCTGTATGTAGATACTTTACTATATTAGAGAGATATTCTATAGAATTTAAGTGCACCACGCCGAGATATTCCTATCTCTCAGTGATTAGTTAAAGTTAAAGTTGCGATCAGGCCCAGAGGACCGCGCAATGCTGCTGGAGGGTAGGCTCCAGTGCTCAGAACCTACGGGACAAAGTTGAGGACGGGGGGTCGGCCCGTCGCTCGCCCGCCTTTAACTCCCGAGAAAGAAACCCGGTACCCATTCTATAGAGGGCTGGGTAGACCGTAGGGCCCGTTTGGAGGAGAAAGAAGCGTGGAAAAATTCTCGTCCTCCGCCGAGGCCGGGAATCGAACCCGTCACCTCCAACCCGCAGCCAAGCGCATCTCTCAGTGATAGAAAAGTTAAATGGATGCGAAAGAATAATAAGATGTTTTATTTCAGTTTAGAAGTCAATAGATTTCTCGGTACAAACAGTGGCGTATACAAGAGGGCGAGGCGATATTATCCACTCCTTCACATTTTTAATATTGTTAAGATTAAATTTAATTCTGTGGTTACTAGAGTGCACTACTTCATTTATAATTATACAGACACAGCAATTTACTCCTTTGACAATTGTTTATTCATTATATTTCGTCAACTCTGAGCGAGATGACTTCTTCAGATGAGAAAGATAGGGATAACTTATTTAAAGAAGAGGGGTAAGTTATCCCTATCTTTCTCATCTGAAGAAGTCATCTCGCTCAGAGTTGACGAAATATACTGAGCAAATAGTTGTCAAAGGAGTAATTTGCTATGTTTATAGAAATTTTCAGGTTGTGACTTAGAAAAAATATCAACGACAAAAATTCCTATTGTCCTAGATATATGCTTCTAGTATGGAAGATTAAGCGGATAAAATTAGAATTATATACAGTGGTTCACTTCCACTTCGAATGTCTCTTGAACGTATGTCCGAATCTCCAACCGAAATCTAATTCTTCATACTAAATGATATATCTTGTTAATGAATTAGGAAACCTGACAGCATTTTTTCTAATAAAATAGGATTTGATGAGAAACCGTTAATAAAATAAATACAGTAAAGCTTACGAGATCATTCTGCGACCTTACTATGAAAGCCTTTCTGTCGTAATTCTGTCGTAATTACAAGTTATTGATATTATAGATAAAATATTGTAAGATAAGTATGATCTGCAAAAGTAATTTGTGACTGGTACTATGAGTACACAGGAGTGGAGGGGGGTGGGGGTCAGTCAGTTCCTCAGCATCGGGGCCCGGCCGTCAAAGGGGCCAGGGCTGTGAAAAAAAATATAAAAATTACCTTATCACTTCTAGACTTTTTTTTATAATTAAGTCTACATTCTATATAAAATTACTTTTCTGCTTTAACCATCTGCATAGAGCTATTCTGTGTTACAGTATTTCATCATCAATTGAGAAGTTCTACCATATGTGCTCAACAATGAATATCATGTTCACGTTATGGGCAAGACATCTTATTCACGACTTCCTTAACTATCACATCACATTATACTTGAGCTTCCATTTTAACTGAACCTAAGCACTTGTTTCTTTATGCCATTTTATAATTAAAAACTTTCAAATTTTTAAATAAATTAAAGAAATTAAAAGAAAAAATAATAAATGTAGTTAATTAAAGATTGTAATCAAGTTATGAATTCCCAGAATCAATGTCGGTTGCATTTTTACTTTTTAAGTAAATACTTTAAGTAATTGTAAAGGATACAGAACCAGTGAAATTAAGACGAATTTCGGTGATTTTGGAATGAAGTGGTTCCGAAACACTTAATATAAAACCGATGGAAATCTGAGTTATTTTTTAGCAATCCTACAAAACATGGCTCTAAAAATAATTCCTAATCACTGTATGTGGCCTAACTACTATGGTTAAAAGGGAGAAATATGAAATCGTGTGGTGTTTCCGCCATATTTTAGCAAGAAATCTATGATTTTGACCATAACGTGGAAGAGGGCCCCGTTGGGCCTTGAATTGATGTTGGGGCCTGCATACTAGATCATACATATGTAGGAATAACGTCGTCATTCTGTATTAGCAAACTTAGCGGAATGAGTAAGTAAGTCTATTGAAGGCAGAATACATTTATTTCAAGGAAAATCCTCCAGTATGTATGTATTCGGCAGAGTGTAGTTGAGATTCATCTTCTTTGATTTTCCAGTAGAGATTATCACTCACCACGATAGATACTGATCTTTTGTAGAGAACTTCCATCAGCAAGTTTGCCGAATCTCTGATTGATCTATGAACAGAAATGGCAATAATTTTCACTTGAAAGTATTGTCTGTTGAAAGAATTGCCAACGTAAAGTGGTAAGACAAGAAACAATCGGTAGAAAGCAAAATTGTCACTGTTGGCTGGACATTATACATGAAAATTTTTGTGCTTAATTAACCTTTTTACTTCTTAAATATGTTTTGGTCTTCTAAGAAGTTTTTTTTCATTAAACCACAAAATTCTAACAACTACTGAAATATCCTTTTGCCAAAGCAGTACTTGTTGATTTATATTCCCATAACTCATTGTAAATGATTCAGAAGCAGCATAGTATTTATAGAAATTCTTCCTAGAAAATCAAAAGAGCAGAAAATTTTTCTATTGTAGCACTGAGTCAGCGTTGTCATGTAATGCAGGGATTGTATTCCCGGATTGTGGGAATTTCCATAACCATTCAAGGACTAGCGTTATACGAATAATAATTAAAAATCAGTAAATCTCATTTAATCGACAAGAAAACTAGAAATTCTTTTTTTATCTTTTTATAAAACCTGAAAAAGTAACTTATGCACTCTACGAGATATAAAAGATAAAATTTTAAATTGTAGATGTCGAATGAAAGCAATCATTAAATGTACTAAGACAATTCTATCCAAATTCACTCTTTGAAATGTATTTTATTCAGTGAAAGATACTTTGAATATTAATTAAAAAACGTTTTTCTTGATATCCAAAGTAAACAGGAAGATAAGAAACTATTCAAAATTATTCCTGCGACGAATCTTAATTAACTTTTATTGATTTTCAGAAATGCCAACATGTTCCAGAAAATGCTTACTGAGTTTTTCTAGATTTACGCTTATAGATTCAGTTTTCCGAATTTTTAAGGAAAAAAAAATACAAGATTTTCAAAAAGGAGGAGAGTTATTTCTGCAACTTACCAGAAAAGAAATTTCATAATACACTTTCTCAATAACTTAGAAGCGATGTGTTTGTGTGCCGATTCCACTGTCCTCCAGGATTGTTAAATATTTTAATGTTGCCTTTAATATCAAATTAGAACGAGATTATGAAGAACCTTACATTCAAACTGCCACGAAGTTCTCATAATTTGGATATAATGCTGCAAAAGTAGGGATACATTATTTTATTTGCTTCTTCAGATGTTATATCTCAAAAATGCTTCCATGCAAGTTGGTAAAACATCAGATTAATCATTCTGTTCAAAAAGGGAAAAAATAAATACAGAAACAAAAAAAGTAAAAAAACGAAATAAACATATTCAAAATACAAAAAGCAAAATCGAAGGAAGACGGAAGCCTTCAATGCACCTAGTCAAGAGAACATCTGAAAAAAAAAATTAAAAAAAAATAACTCATATTGTCTCTGACCAGTTATGTGCTGTGTGTAGATGTCACGAGACCACCTTATGACATCAGACACACATAACCTTCGAAATAATAGGCCATAGGAAGGAGAACAAAGCAACTGCAGAAAGGAATCATTGCCAGGGTCCCAAGATGTAAGGGAACCCACGATGAAGAGGGCAATCTTCACCTCAGCATAATTCCTCCGCAAAGAAGTCGCATATTACATTACATTATTATTCAAATAAATTCTAATTGTTGTGAGATGTCAACTTAAATTCTTATCGATTTAAGAACAAAATCCATTGCTAGTGACGTTCATTATGTGTTTTTTGCTGGTTATGTATTAATTAAGAAAATAGAAAGTGGTTTTCAAGATTAAAACAATAAGATGTAGTTGTACGCTTAATGTGAATAAACTTCGACTCAACAATAGTTTCTTACCTGATGTTTTCCACATAAAACACTCTAGGTGCACATGACATGGATGAAAGCGAGTCTGATAATGAAATAACACAATACTTTTTAAAAACATGTATTTAAAATATTTTTTTGTAAAGATTGTAGCGTAATGACGTTCTTTTTTATCGAAAAATCTCTCGGTAACATGCTGTACAATCATAAACAGGGTGAGTTCAGCAATTCAGGGTCACATGAATGAAAATCGCGAAACATAAGTCTGGCGTTGTGAGATTCATCATAATGAAATTCATAAATCGAGAAGTGTCAGTATTAATTAATTCACATGATCGGAAATTTCAAATGTGTATTTTAATACACATCATTCTATTTGTCAATCATTTTTAAACGTTAAATAATGAATATTATGTTACAAAATATCATCTGCTAATTGAAAAGAATATTTTACTTCTTAGTATTTGACAACACTTTACTTTTTGAAATAACTTTTTTCTTTATATAAATTATGTGAAGAACCAATACAAGCTTCTAGAAAACGTTAATGTATTTTAATTGTTTAGGCTTTACTTTCTGTCATTCAAATTCTTGACACACACAAATTAGTTGATAACTTTTAATCCGTTGTAATTATGAGAAATTAGCATCATATAAGTGCTATTTGTCTAGTTTCCTTCAGTTCATTAGATTCCGAACCTCTCAGATGCTTTTAAATCAAACTCAGATTTTTTCTCTTTAAAAGTTAAAATAATGTTAATTAATACATTGCAATCAAACCAAATTTTTGTTCAAATTGTTGATATTTATAGGTACTAAATATGCTATGCGGAATAACTCAATGAGAGCTTTAACTATCCCATTTGAACTCTTATGGAATATTTTTACTTATTCGAATTTTTTCTTTCAAAATCCTGTTCTAAGCGAACGATTCCTTTAATTCGGCATTATTGCGTCTTTCCGTCCTGTTTGTTGTTTGCTTTAATTTATTCGTTTTTGTTTCCTGTTTGCAACACATTCAGTTTTTATTCAGAATTTCCATCCGTGGCTTTAGAATGGAACTCCCTTGAGTATGACTAATCAGAAAATTCTCCTACTCTCTTTTCTGATGTGATTCAAGCTTTATATAATTTCACTTCTCTTCAGCCATTCCTCTCTTTAATTCCACTGAATCCAAGAGCGATTGTTAATTGAGCATGCGCAGTTAGTATTTATCTTCAATTTTTTTTCTTTGTCTGGCTATTCGTTTCTTGAACGCATCGAACTTTGGGATTTCTTTAATACTTGGTATATTACATTATGGGCAACTTTAAAACAGCAAGATTATTGTGGTCAACCTCTCCTCGTAACCTCAAAATGTTCTTTCCCCTCGCCCACATTGCTTCCAGCTCAGTCCTAGCTATTCGTTGGATGCTGAGTGTATTCTTAGTATTATACTTAAAACGTTTACATTCTACTTACTTGTTAATCAATACTGCAGTGATTTTTTGATAGTCATTTTCAGTTGAGCGCTCATCTTGTAAGTTCTGGATTTCAGTCGTAATGACTAACGATATGATATATATACACTGTCCGGCCATCATCAGTTGGGAAAGCAAACCACAGCATTAATGGGAAAGTGTAGTGATCTAACGGAGTTTGAACGTGGCATGATCGTCGGGCTAGATGTGCTGGTCAAACCGTATCCGAGACTTCAGTGTTCCTGAACTTTTCGCATACAACAATGATACAACGAACAAAACATACAGGGAATGGTACAACGAACAAAACATACAGGGAATGGTACAACGAACAAAACATACAGGGAATGGTACAACGAACAAAACATACAGGGAATGGTGCAACGAACAGCAAACATCGAGTCAGCGGCACTCCTGTGGACGAAAATCGCTCATTGACAGAGGCCGGAGGAGGATTTGTAGAATTGTGCAAGCCAGAATACGGGTCACAGTTGCCCAAGTCCGACTTCAATAGTAGTGCGCAGCAAACCATCTCCCAACGCACCACTAGACGTAACCTGTTGCAGATGGGCTTTAACAGGCGACGGCCTCATCGGATACTTTTGTTATCAGCAAAGAATAGAAGCGCACGCCTTCTGTGGGCAAAGCAACATTGACACTGGACTGTCGATGACTAGAAAAAGGTTGCTTGGTCCGATGAGTCGAAGTTCCTGCTGCATCATATTGATGGCAGACACAGAATTTGGCGCTAACAACATGAATGACCCCGTCGTGTCTCACAACAACTTTTCAAGCTGGCCTACACCTCCGTCATATCTTCAGGAACTGCTTGAAACACTCATGTCTGCATGGTACACAATACCTCAACAACGTTTTCAGCATCTTGTGGAATTCATGCCTCGACGAATTCAGTTTATTTTGAATTCAAATAATTCAAGCAAAAGGAGGCACAGCATGGTAATAGATAGGTGTACTTAATAAAGTGGCCGGACAGTGTATGTTTTCTCATCCTAATAACGAAGCGAAAAAACGACAGAGCTCACGAAGCTACGGCCTTTTTTGAAGTCATAGTCGAGTAGTTCTGACTGTGGATTCGAGCAGTTCGGACTGTTGCAGTTCAGTTCCCCGGAGCTGGTCTGAATTTTACTTTCTTCTTTCGTTTGTCTTGTTTAATTCCTGTCTCTAGGGAACAACTTATATGCCAAAATAGTCTGCAATTTCTGTCCCTGGAGTAGGCCGAAGGTTTAAAAATAATGACGTGAAAAAAAAATTATTTTAAGAAGTTTTTCTTTATTCAAGTTTTTGATTATCCAGGCTTGTTTTTTTCAATTGTTTTTTAATTCATGCGAAAAACAGCATTCATAAATACCTTAAATCAATAGATTTTGAAAGAATTAAGATCAAGTCAATAAACAGAAAGATAAAAGTAATCCGAGAAGAAAGATCTTCTCAACACTGTCAACGGAACTGTATCGACCCAGTGCATGCAAAATTTTGAAGCCTTCAAAATATTTTGAAGTAATGGAAATGAAAGAGAACGTGTTATTATATAACAGATAACAAAAGAAGATTCAATTACAAGAAGTTGAAGTGAGAAGAATTCATTTGATAGCTAAATAAAACAAAAGATCAACATATCGAAATAATGTATAGAAGTTCAAGCAAGGCCATTGTTTCAATTTATATAGTTTAAAAAAAAACCTTAAATACGGAGGAAATGTGCTTTAATTTAACTTCGCCGTTTATTTGTGTTATTTGAAAATAAGAAGAAAGGATCTGTTAAGCGGTGTACCTGTACGGATCAATGGAAATAAGTTTCTGAAAAAGATTTAGTACTATTAATTCATAAGGAATTTAGTGATGTAATACAGGGTGATAATGCACGTTTCTAGTGTCTTACAAGCACAAGGACTTTTTATGTAAACTCAAATTTCATTCATATTGATATTATTCTTACATAATCACATAGTAATGTAAAGTTGAATAACTTAAATTATTTTAATTATTATTTTCAACAGTGCTTGTTGAATAGTTAGGTATTATAAGAAACAAATTTTATGCATTTTTTTAAAATCAGAAACTTCGTATTGCTTTTCAGAAATAAAAACTGGATAGTCTTTTTTAAAGAAAATTAAATTGAATTTTAATATACATGCTATTAAAACAGATGTATATTAAATAAGATTGATCAGAATAATTTGGAGGGTCGTTCAATAAGTAATGCAACACATTTTTTTCTCAAAGTAGATTAGCTTTATTACAGTTTTAAATACATCATCTTGTTCCTCAATTCTGTATCTACAAAAAAATATTTTTCAACATAATCTCTGTTTAAGTTTATGGCCTTACGTTAACGAGATGTCAGAGCTTGTATGGTTTGACCGTACCACTCTAGGCCTCAGCCAACTTCTTACTGCGTCAAGAACTTCCTGATCGTTGCCATATCGGTTCCCGCGGATTGCAAGTTTTTAGAGGTCAGAATAGGTAGAAGTCCAAAGGTGCAACATCAGGACTGTAAGGTGGATAAGGGAGAACAGTCCAGTGAAGTTTTGTGATCTTCTCCCGGGTATATAGACTTGAGTGTGGTCTGGCATTGTAGTGGAGCAGGAGAAGTTTGTTCACATCTTTGCAGCCAAGAACACGCTGGAATAGTTTCCTCAGTTTCTTAAGAGTCTTCACATAGGCTTCTGAGTTGATCGTTGCACATTGCAACATTGCAGGAGTCACAGCTGTGTGCGGGCGGCCAGAGCATGGAGATCAGACACTTTCCATTTTCCTTTTTCTGAAGACGATAGACAATTCGCCCAACGACTCTGGGCTTTTATCAACTTCCTGGTCTCCGTAGACATTCTGGAAGCACTTGTGAATATTTGTCACGGTCTCCTGTTCCGCCAAACGAAATTCAATAACTGCTCTTTGTTTGAAACGCATCTCATTCCATCTTGAACGCTACCTACTGTGCTGCCACACGTCGAAGAATAATCAAACAATTTAAGAAAGTGCGGGAATGTTTAAAGATACTGCATAGAAAATTTCAAGTTTTTTTAATCAACTATTAGCCGAGAAAAAGATGTTCCTTGCTTATTGAATGACCCTCGTATTTATTGTAAATTGTATCGAGGTGATGATGGCTTCCTTTAACTTGAAACATTTCACCTTCTGTAAAAGTCAAATACTGTTTAATGAAGCATAATGTAGCTTCCTCAGGCCAGTTAAATTTGCTTGTCCATTACCTACAATGTTTCTACAATTGATTTTTGATTGTTTACATTTAAACAGAGGTTCTGTTAGTTTAGCCATTTGCTAGCATTTTGATTTACATTAATTTGTAACTCATTAATTTTTTTTTATTTTAATTACCGAAAAGACAAAGAAAGAATCTATTTTCATTATAATTCGTAATTCTTTTCTTTATTAATAATGCAATAATATTTCTTTTTTATTTTTATACTACTTTGTTGACAAATAGTAATTTTGTTTAATTTATATTTTATTTAAATGAGCTTTTAAGCATTCCAAAATGAAACTCAGTTTTCAGTTTTTCATTGTTGCGGCAACAAATAAAAATTACAGGTATTTCTTAACTAGTAACAAATGTAGTGACATTTAAAATGTGGTAAGTAACATGTTTTGAATCGAAAAGTTATTCAGGGAACTCTACAAAATTTTATTACTTGACTGATTTTAAACAGATAGTATTTTTTTTATTTAAAACAAAATGATTTTCTTTTGATTAAATTAATTTTATTAGGATATGAAATTTGCTACTAATGCAAAGGCTTTTTTGGAGTATTTTGTTTTACAGTTTTTTTTTGTTTTGTTTATTTGTTAAGACTTATGTCGGAAAATCTGGGCTCTGGGAAAAGCAACAAAAAAAAAACAGTTGTCTTCCGTGCAGACTGTAAGCAATTAAGAAAGAACTGTTTTTTTTTTTCTGTAGAAGTGAAGAAAACTGCAATTAGCAGAAAACAACAACAAACAGAGAACTATTTGTCATACTTCTTACCTAATTGCTGAGAAACTTTCTTTCTTTAAAGCCTTCATGAAAATTTTTGATAGTGAAAGTTTTTTTATAAATAATGTTGTAGATTCAGAAATCCTATCAATGACTGAGTAGCATAAAGCAAAATCGATTACGGAGCAGCTTAATAGTAAAGGTTCCACGGCTTCTATAATAGAGACATTTTGTTATTGTCGGAAAGACGATGGGTCACAATTGTATGAGAAGCAGCTGTAGGCCTTAATTACTGTTTATTATGTTAGACTGCTAAGAGTGACTTTTACGAATGCTTACGTTTTTATTAGATTGACTTAATAAAGAATACTGTTAAACAAAAAAAAAGCATGCATCAATATCATTTTAATGTAAAACGTTTACCTCTATTCTGGAAATAAATATTAATCCTTCAATTTTCTCTCTCCCACTTACAAATACAAATATACAGTTATACACACATGCTCGGTACAGAAGTCTGAAAAGGTAATTATCTTTACCCTAAATAAAATTGAAATTATTCCTCGTTATTATCCACAATTAAATTATTTGAATATTCAATTCTGTTCTTCATTCCAAGAACATTTAGCTTTTCATTTTTCATTTTAAATATCAATTTTCTTTCCTTGGGTTTTTTTTTTGTATCATTTACATTAGCTTTATTGTATTTTTAAAGGAAACTTTCATTTTATTCTAAAGTCAGTTTACTTTTTTTTTTACGTTTCCTGACATTAGATGTTTTAACATCTTATTTAATTAAAGCACAGACTTTCTTTTCAGCTTAGGTCTTAAAGGATTAACTTGAAAGTTAATTTTCTTAAAAGAATAAAAATTTGGACACAAGAAATAACCTTTGCTATAAACTACTGTGTTTAATAACATGCTTTATTAACAAGAAGACTAAATTATTCTTTTACTTCTTCAGTTTGAATAAAATATTCTTCTTTCAAACTAATCTTTTTCAGGATTTTAACCCCATCTTTGAAATCAGATCATATTTTTTTTTACTTAAATTTTTTATCTTTCAAAACAAAATTGAAATCTTAAAATCATGGAAATTAAATTTACTTTGATAGGTAAAATAAGTGATTTGATTTTCGTAGGAATTTATATGTAAGAAGCAGTTTTATAGATAAAAGTTTATTCATAAATGTATATTTAAGTTTAAGCTAGACGTGATAGGTTCTGCTTTAGTTCTCAGTGTTCCATTCGACACTTAAATTTATATTATTAATTTCGTGTGAGATTTTCATTTTTTTTTATTGTTTATATTTTTGTTTTGTTTTGTTTTTTGTTAAGTTATTTGGTTTTTATTTAGACCACTTACTAGCAAGCCATTTATATATATATCAACCCGCACTGAGAAAATGATCTCGGAATCCAAGGTCACGTGCTCGTCGTGTGTTGAGTGTGGCAGAGAAACCGACCAAAAAGTCTTTAGTATTTAGATGAAAAAATGAAATGTAGACATTCTGAATATATACCTAATATTTGGCATCTTATTTGTATTTCTGTCTCTTATAGTTTTTGGCAGAACAAAAAAACTCAATTTTTGGTTGATAAATATGGATATTGGAAACGGTGAAGGAATAAACAATTTTCTCTTGATACATTTTGTAACATTGAAATAGATCTTAGTACTGCAAAACATTAATTTAAAAGTCACGTGCAAGCTATGAAGTAAAATTCCAAAATTTTCACTTCTGTAAAACTGAAACATGCTTTTGATTTTTATCTCTCTGTTGGAAAATACTGATTTCTGGATGATCCGTGTAAGATTTAGCTAATTACCAGACTGAAATTGGCACAGTTAATTTAAGTATCTGAAATTTTGAAGTACTGAATCTTTATTATATTTCCAAAATAGTCTAACTTTGCTTTTGAATGTTTTAAGAAATTAGGCTTAATGATGCACAAAGATCTGTTAGTCGAAAATGAGTTAGGCTTATCTGCTCTTATGGAACGCAAAGGTTAATTAAGATCACAGAATTTGAGCTAATATCTGAAAAACGTAAGATGATTGCATTTCTGCATTTCATGATTGTTCCTAATGATTCAAAGGGTCTTGACATGCACTGTTCTTTCGTCAAAATATTTCCTGTTATTCTTGCTTTGAAGTGAAAATCTTTGAAATTCAGATTCATTCAATTAGCATTTGCTAACGCCTATTCATCAACGATTGTTGATTATCTTGAAAAATTGAAGTCTAATTATGGATCCGAATTCAAGGATGACTATGCAGCAACATTGAAGAAAAGGCCTAATCTTATGTACAATTAAGTTATTATTTATGAAGTAAAATTATCGTAAAATTTATAAATGTAAAACTTGAAGCTCGAAAATTTACAACTGTTGTAAAAAAAAAAAAAACAAAAAAAAAAAACATGAAAACTTCAAGAAATACCTGAAAAAGTTTACCTGAAAAGAAATTCATGCAACAGCTTTTAACTACAAATAATATTTTAATCATCAAAATTGTATTTGTCGCCGACTTTAACTAGCATTTAACTTTCCCTAAAATTTTTCAATTTTGTTATTTAGTTCCTGGAAGTTCTACGTTTATTCTTATGATTTTGTTCTTGGTTCCCGATAGACCTGGCTGATGATCATCAGTATGTCTGAAACAGTTGTTCTAGGAGACCATCTAAAATTAAGGTCTCATCTCTTATATAGAGATGATAAGTTTTCTAAATACATCATTAGAAAGTATAATTTATGTAATTAAAATACATGTCTATTACTTTTAATATAAGTTAATGTGATACAAATAAAAGTTTTGTTAATTATTCAAATTAAATTATAACTTAAAATTTTACTTTAATTTCACATTTTTTAAGATCTTCGAATACGATAATAACAGGGTAGAACGCGACTCTTCGGTGTAATACGAAGTGTATCATTTTATTCGTCTTTAGCAATTGAGTCATTTCAACTCCACTTAAATTAAAGTGTCCACTATAGGCCTGTGCATGCCTTCCTGGTCGCGGGAGATAAGGCTCCTAGCGGTTCATGACCAACGGACTAAGTTGAGGTCGGGTGGTTTAACTTCTGAAAAAGAAAGTCGATACCCATTCAATAGAGGGCTGGGTAGACCCCTTTGGAGGAGAATGGAGCGTGGAAAAATCCTCGGCCTCTGCCAAGGCGGGGATCGAATCCGCAGCGACCAACTCGCAGCCAAGCGCCCTTACCCACTCTGCTACCGGGTCCTTCAACTCCACTTACACCTAGACATTTCAGCCTCCCTTCTTTTTTTTTTTAAGAGAGGAAAGTATCGTGAGAAAAATTTTACGAAGCACTAATCTTACTGTGGTTATGGTTCCATTCACAATTATAAAAGAACTACTTTAATTTTCAAAATTTTATCGAAGCTGAAGTAGTTTCATTGCGAGCTTAAGGATTAAGGGTTCTCTTTTTGCGTTGACAGGACCTGGAATAGAAACAGAACCACAGAGGAATTAAAGCTGTCAGAATTCTTTCTTTTGATGGTGAAGCTTTCAATTACGAGGTTTCCTTGGGAGATTTATTACTTATTAAAGTTTTCGTATACATGAATTGTTGGATTCACTGAGATTCTTTCGTGGATTTAGTTGGGAATTTAAGATCGAATTACTTGTACCAATTTTACTCAGCATAAGGGACCCTGAGGGAGCAATGAAGGATGTCCATCTGAAGTAAAAGCTATCATAAATCTTCTCTGTTTGATTCCAATTTCTTACTTACCTTCCTTACTCCTTACACTTGAGCATTTAGGAATGCAGATTTTGAAAGTTTCAAAACTTTGAATTCTTTGATTTAGATAGTTCGGATGCGAGGCTTTCGTTTGTATGACTATTTACCTTCGTCACAGCTGAGAACAACATACATTGTTTTCCTGGATATCGTTGCCAAGGAGGATGGACCGAGGGCAGTCACCATTCTAAGGTAACGTTAAAACATTCGGCTACAGCCTACGTGGGCTTTGGGCTCCCGGCTTTCGTCACCAAGAGGACTAATTGAAAGTCGATGTGGTACGCGTGCGCTCGTTTAACGTCTGGAAAAGAAACTAGATATCCATACAACGGAAGGATTAACAGAAGTGGACCCTAAGATCTGGAGTATATTTCGACGTGGAAAAAACTCCAACCAACGCCAGCGATCGAACCCGGCTCATCCAATCCATAGTGATTGGTTTAAAATTTATCGCAACGTCAACAATATACTAGTGGAAAAAAAGGACGCAAGACAAACAGCCAAGCCACTTCCGAATTCTAATCGAGATCAGGCATCTCAGTCGCTTAGCAAATAATTACCTTAACCTTTTTGTAATCCTGAACGAATCGTTGAAATGGGAAATGATCATCCATATATTTTTTTAAAAATTCGTTTATATCCAAAAAAAAATTACAATTCCCAACCGGTTTCTTCTCAGTAGTGAGGTTTCGACGAGTTACAAAATGCGTAAACAGAGTGAGATTATGAAGTCTGTCAGCCAATGGGAGAGGTCCAAGACGTCAGATGAGATTATGAGGTGGAAAGTCAATAACTCAAAAACCTTCTGGTGGAAGGCGGAAGAACAAATGGCATTGACACAGGAACAAGAAAAAAACATCGAAGAGATGTGGAAAACAGGAATCGGAAGGCATTTTGTAGAACTGCTTACCGTCTACAAATTAGTATGCAGATGAAATCACAACGACCTGGAAAGAGAGAAAAAAAAAGAACCTTTTTTGGAGGGAGGATTAAGGCGTGCTGCTTAACAATAATGCATTCCTTGGTTTCTTCTCGAACCCATAATCGTAGATTGCCGCAACAGAAACGCTATTATTGTAGCATGTGTTTTCAGCTAGTGTAAATATAGTTTCTTTACATTTCTTTACAAGAAATGTCTGAGCTTTATGATCCCAAGTATCAATTATCTTTCTAATTTTTCTTAGATGACCAATGTATCCCTCAGCGCAAGGAGAATGAATGTATTCACCGATAGGCAGGACATCATCTAGAAGAGTTCCGGGTTTCGGGTTTCCGGATTAGGGATACTGAACTGTGTAAAGCTATTCAGCAGATTAAATGGTGATCTACTGACTATATGTTTATATTTGGGTTCATATCCCTGGACTCGTATGGATGTTCCCTTTCTTTCCTGTGTTGTCGTCTGGCTGTAATTATCAGTTATAACTCTGAGGTTTGAAAAGCAGACCAGAGCGTTCTCAGTGCACATTATATCCACAGCTTTCCGAACAAAAAGCAAATCTGTACGTAAAGCAAGACAAGAACCTTCGTAAATGATACCTGTAACCTTCAATTACAACTAAGTTTTGACTCTAAAAAAAAATAGCTCACAAATATTTTTTTGTCTCTCCTGATTCCTAAGATTAGTGAGTGGCACTGTTTGCCAAATTTCGTGGAACAGATACTGAGATGCTTTTCCTTAGCCTTCCTCAGGAAACCACTATGGAATGACTTGAAAAGAAAGAGATGAAAAGCAGCAGACAAGCTCAGGAAAGGAAAGAAATAACTCTGCGGGTTTCGCAACCCAGGTTCAGACACATACGGCTTGCGGCAGGCCACCGAGGTCTCCACGAGGCTAGGCTGTGCCTGATCGGCTGAATATAATTTAATACCGTAAAATAAAGTAAATTCTTGAAAGGATAAATCTTTCCCAATCTCCTTATTCTTAAGGATATTGTATGATTTCCATTTAATTACTTTGTTCAATGCATAAAAGTATTCATCAATAGATCATCAAGCTTTATAAATACTTGTTTTTTAATTTATTAATGTAAACAACACTTACTTGTTTTCGTAAATATGTAAACTATGTAGATATATAAATATACATTTTTTTTAATCAGTTCTAAGGAATGAATTAAGGTCACATTTCTGATGAGAGATTTTAAAAAAAAATCCACTTATGAAGGAAAATATAATTTTAAAAATATAACAAAAAAATTACTATCCAGATGGCTATTAATAAAAAATAGCTTCTTATTTAGCAAAACTGCATAATAAATGCTTTTCGAATTAATGTAGCAACATCTCAAAAGTAAATGAATACCTTACATTATTCGGCCTATTTTTTGGAATTGTAATGCCTATTCACAAAAGATTATGAAAACTCCTAATTTCTTAAAGTTAAATTCCTTTTTTTTTAAATTCTGTAATGTGTGATGGTAATGAAAATCAACATTATTATTTTTCTTTTATCACTTTGCAATACGTTAGTTAAATTTCTGTTTGCTGCAATTACGGACAAACTTAACTCAAAAAAAAAATTCTTGAATTATAAGTTATTCAAGAATATATTGATTATTCAACAATATATTTTTAAATAACATTGCAAGTTTATTAGTGCCTCTCGATTATCGACTGAAGACATTCGCACAGAATCGAGAAGCCAAACTTGAGAAATGTAAACCTTTAATTTCCTCCCTGGAAAAGAATTATGGAAACGTGAAAATCGTCCATTTAATCTTGCGTGACCTTGGATCTTGCGACCCGAGCAGTGATTCCTTCCTGCATCAATTGTGTTTTGCCTGGTTTGGTCGGTTGTATCGAAAATATATATATAACACTGGATATACAATACCGTACATATATATATATATATATATATATATATATATATATATATATATATACACGGTATATACACAGCACCTGACTGTTCAGAAGCAGTATAAATGACCAGTTTAACTTCATACTTTTCATTGAGTGGGGTTGCTTCCGCCTTCCCTTTCAAGAGTTGCTTTTCATCCTCCATCCTCCGTTTTCAAAAGGTTGCTTCCGTGTTACCTTTTTCTTGAGAGATGCTTCCTTTTAAAGAACAGAGTATTTCCATCTCTTGTGTATTTCCAACTTGCAAATAAAAAATTTATAATATATTAAGTTTTTGATATCGTTTTTATTAAACAAAATAATCAAGTGACATTGTCCATAAAAGCAAACAATACAGATTCCACTTACTCTTTAAGGCAAGTTCATTCTAAATAATTATTAATAATTTATAAATAATTATTAATAATTTCTAAATAATTATTAATAATTTCTAAATAATTATTAAAAGAACTTGCCTTAAATTTCTTAGTTAAAACATCTAGCGAAACTCTCCTTATTAGTAAATCATAATAACATATCGACCATAATCTGCATTACTAAAATCTTTTATTTCTCTGTTTGTCCGGCGTAATTGTTAATTTCCTGTGAAAAAATTACTACAGTGAAACGTTCGCGACTGGAATCGAACCTGCAACCTCTTGATTCAAGTCACACGTCTTACCCATTAGGCCATGGGGACTACATTCAAATTATTGTTTCTTATCACTCCCTTTTTGTGTGTGTGTGGCGCAATGAGAGAAGAGCCAGAGAAAAAAGAAAATAACTCATTAATTTTATCCTACTAGATTAAAATTTAAATTTCAACGTTAATTTTTTAGCTTCTCTCCGTCAACAATGGCGTGCTATCAACCAATGAGTTCATTCAAAAAGCAATAAAATATCACTTTTTCTGTAACCGCTTGGAATCGATTCTTCTTGGATTATCTCATACTTACCAGTGGAGACAAGGGGATGGCCTAGTCTATCTTTCAAAATGCCATTTTCTGAAAGTTTATGAAATTCACGAATGCTTACGTTGTTAAGTCTTCTAGTAAATTTAATTAAACATGGATATTTGATGGGTTTCATTATGCAGAGCACAAGGTAATATTGCTGCATGTGATGAAACTCATATATTTGCTAGTGATAATTATTTCGCATTGATTTTAAGTGTAATTTTTCCATAAGTTTTTTTTTTTAAATTCAGAGTTAAATCGCCTCTTGTACATATAGATTCATGCCAACTCTAACAAAGATCTATTCTCTGGTTTAATTTTATTAAGAAGAATCAGAAACAACACAAATTTTGGAAACCTAAATTTGCGATTATGTTAAGCTTAAATGTCGTATGTTTAAAAGTTTCAAATTTGCATTCTTTCCTTTCATTTGTTTCTAACCTCTGAATTGAAATATTATGTTAACCAATGAACTCATCTCAGCTTTTGGATGCTCTTAGAGATTTTCTCATAATTCGGCTTCTGGATCCAGTAATAGCAGTGGAACGCGGTCTTTTTAAAGAGTGCTGGCTTCCAACTCAATTATCTTCGCTGTGGTGCTCAGTTTGATCTTTATCTCTACATCCTTTTCAAAGCGAAATCAAAAATCCATTAGCAGCCGGAAAGTTTTCATCATCACATGGTTTGAGAATTAGGAAAAATTAAGCTTCAAGGAATTTAAAGTAGATTTTCGAAATATGCTTTCTTGCTGTGTGTATCTGTTGTTATGTCCGGTAGATATGGATTCACATTAGCTTTTTCCTCGACATCTGCTGAACATTCGTTTTATCGGAGAATGAAACAAATGGAGGCAAGGTACATAACGTTGCACGGAAATGAACCTCCACTTCAAAAGCCGTGGAAGTAACAGTGAATAGTGAGATCCAAGTAGAAAAGTATTTGAATACAATAAAAACTGTCCTAACAAAATTGTACCCAGTAGTTTAAGGCTTGAAGTTTGACATCCGTCGTTAATATTCTTTCTTTTCAATCTCTGCTCTTAACTTATCTTATGCTTTATTGGATACAACAATACAGTATTGGTTAAAACAAATAGTAGCAAAACATTCAACATCTCCAAACGTATCTTCCCAAGGCATGTCCCCGAACGTCACGGTCTACTTGAATACAAACTAACCTGTACAGTACCTGGTATTAGGTTTTGAATCAGTTGAAGCAATAGTTCATAGCAGAACTAATATAAGAATATTAATTTTTAGAATAATGTTTTTATTCAAAATATTGTTATTAGTATTTAGTCGAATAATAAAACCGTTCATGCGAGCTAGGATGAAAAAAGGGTCGCAGCCTTGCATCTGCTAAGGAGAGGCTTCAGCTTACGTGTCGGAAAAACGCCCCAAGTGACAGTGTGATTCTTGGCGCCATTCACAAATTCCGACAGACAGGTTGTATGCTGACAAGCTTAAAGGGTGTATGGAGCGGCTATGAACTATAACAAACGAGAGGCAAGATCATCTATGGGAACAGATGCTTAGCTGTCATGCAGCTGTAGTGTGCAGGCAGTTTCTTCATAAAAACTTTCATGTCCGTGTCATGTCAAGATAGAAAATTTGCTGGAACGGTAGGTGTGTCTTCTGTAACGGCGAACATTTGGAATATATTGTACGCATCTTGGATGGATAACGCTAAGTTAAGGTATTCCTGTACTATGTAACTGATATTTTAATTATATTTAATGTTCCTGCTCGCACTCCTGGATTCTGTCTGTGACTTCTGTTTCTTTTGCCCAATACTGTAAATAATTTCTCCTGTAATATAACGAGTTATTTCAGTAAGCATTTAGGTTTTTTGAGATTTTTTTTTTCAATTTTTATTTTCATTACATTTTCTTTATCTTACTGATTGTATTACAGAATGTATTGGTTAAATTATTCAATTGATGTAAGACTACTAAAACTACTGGATAACTCAAATCTTCATATTTAAGACGTTTGCTTTCATAATAATTAATCAAAATTTATGAAAATCAGAGAATAAAAAAGTATTTCCTCAAATTTTCAATTAATAGGTTTGTAAATCGATTACGTTATTTAAATTAAATAATTTAAAAAGCTAGGATGATATCAACATATTTAACAATAGCTTTTAACAATGATCCATCTTCCTTATTTCCCCCTTTCACTCTGAACCTGAGGTCTTGAAAGTAATAAGCTGTTCTCACCTGGGAATCAATGCAATTGTAACTCGAGACTGCAATTGCGTCGATATTTGTTTGTTGTTAAACTGTGGACAAATCGAGTCCTGTCTTTCTCGATCTCATTACATGCAGCAGCTGCCCACTCGACACTCACCCTATTCTTAGGCATCTGCTCCCATTTGTTCATTGAAATTAAATCTGCAAACTCCTTATCAGAGTAAAGGATCGTATTTTTGTATCTTTCTGGATAATACCATTATCCTTTAGAAGAAAGATAGTGGCAAAATTTTTAGAAACTTTTTCTTTTTTGCTTTTCGATAACCTAAGATTACTATAAAACTTTTTACAGCGGCATAATCGCTTTACTGATTCGGTAATAATTAATTATATTGTGATATTAAACTACTTTTAATGGTTCTTATCAAGTTCATTCGACAGTTGGTTTAATGTCTTCAGAGCTTCCTTTCTTTCAATAAGGAATTTTTTGTCTGAGCCTCAAAATCTAGAAACAAATCTTTTAATCATCTCACGAAAGTGAAAAGAGCATTACACTTCTAACAGGTATCTCCATAGAGAAATTAAAGTGGATACAAAATTATTTAGGTTCAACTGTTGCTGAAAAAATTAGGAGGAATTCCAACTTATTCACCAATAAGGCTTTTTGGAGAACCAAAAGTTTCAGAATTCATCTGGTTTTCTCTAAATTAGGAGTAGAAATAGAAATCTTGATAATGGTTTTTTTGAAATGCCTAAGACAGAACTAGATTCGAACTCTAAACCAAACCCGAAGACTCTTGGTTCTAGTAAAGGACACGTAACCACTCCATCACCTGTCGAATTTGTTTTCTCAAAGTAATGTATGTAGTGAGATGAAGTTGGATTATATAGAATGGTTTTTATTATTATTCATATTAGTTCAATCAACCTGTTAAATTTATGAACACTAAATTTTATTTCTCCTTTATGATAAATTATACTTCATTAATCGTTCAATTTAAATTATAGCAAAATTACTTTAAAGTATTTTAATTTCAGTGCAAATTTAGTGCAGTAGATAATTTTTAGCCGATTATTAAATGGAGTTGTGGCGCTTAACTAGACTCCTAATTAATTCTATTTCTTTGGTTTATTACTATAACATTTACAGTAAAATTCTTTCTTTTCAATTAAGGAATAGCAGAAAGTGGCCAGGAAAATAATTAGGAGTCTCTAACAAAAATATTTTACTAAGAACCAATAATTCACAACGTTTTGTGTGTGTACTGTTCATAATTAATAATTCAAAAGCAAAGCAGATACACCTGTTTTAGTTTTTATTAAATTTTGTAAAAGTTAAAGAACTACATATGACCAGGTTTCGACTTCACATGAGAAGTCTTTTTCGAGCCCAAGTGAAGTCGAAACCTGGTCGTGTATGTAATTCTTTATAGTTTCTAAATAGTTAAACAGGTCTCCCGGCTTTTTTTTTTTGAATTATAAGCAATAATTCCATTATCTACAAGGACATCAAAGGAGAGGTTTGGAAATCTTTTTGGCGGGAAGTGAATGTTTAAAAAGGCAGGAGGAATGGATAGAGGTGTTATGGAAAATCACGTATTTGGCGGCGACGGTTGCGAGAAAAGATCATCTATCTTGAGAAAGGGGAGGGCAAAACATCAACATTATTCTTACTCTTGTTTTGTTTTTTTCCCTCAAGAAAAACAAAACAAAACTATATCAGAAAAGCGTGAGACCAAATATGCAGAAACTTCGGGAATGTGTATATTGGTCTTGTGGATATTACAATTGCATAACATAAAATATGATTCTGCGACGAGCCTTCTAAAATCAGCATTTTTTTTATTCATGATGAATAATGATGGCATAATTCGGGGAAATATGATCTTAAGTATCCTGCGCATGCCTAGCCGTTGATGATTTTAGCTGTTATTTCTTATGGCCCTCTTTTAATCTTTTATAAAAGATACGGGAAGTCTGCCCGATGTATTGGCATGTGTTATCATATTTGATGAGATACTTTGGATTTTAAAACCACTAATGTTATTATTGTGATTGATAATTCTGTTTAATTGATTAGTTAACCTAAATGAAATTAATTAGTTGAACTAAATGCGAAATTAAAGATTGCTAATAGAGATCTTAACGGTTTTTCCAAGTTTGGATAAAAGGGAAAGGATATATATTTGCTGTTGTTGGTTGGGTCTGTAGGTTGCTGTAAATTTTTGCGGAGGCTGTTACGGAAAATCTGCTATAAGAAGGATGAAGGATACAAAAATCAAAAACAAGAGTAAGAATAAATGTTATTCCCGCCACAGACGCAACTTGATGAACGGATCAAAACAATCCCGAAACAGTCGTTGCACATTTAAATAATTTAAATTGTATTTAAATTTGTGTGTTCTTCTTATGAATGAGATTTAATTTGTCTAATAAAGTATTGGGCTAAATAAATGCATGTGTGCGGAATTAATCTATTTTCAAAAATGAAAAATTGAAAATTAATTTTCATATTTGGCTGATTAATATAAAAGAAATAGGGAAACTTTTCTGAGTTATTTTTTACGTCTTTCAGTGAAAGAATAATTAAATCAAAATTTAATGTAACAAAAGCTTTAAGTTCTTCTAGGAATTTCTTGTTTGTAAAGGAATTGGTTATCAAATGAAGTTTTTTAACTTTTAATTCTATGTTTTCTTTTGTTGAACCATATCTTCACCTTATTTCTGAACCCTATTTCATTAACATGAATCTATCAGTAATTAGAGTGTTCCTTTCCTTAATTACTTGGTTCCAAACACCGTAATTCATTGGAACTATTACTCAACGTAGATTCGAGGTGTTTATTGGGGTGATAAATGATGTTTGTGGACCAACTCACCGATTCCAGGAACCTTGGAAGGGAGGTCCTGATTTAAAGATGATGATGTCTTCTTTCTGGGAGAATGACTTCATTGAACATTTCGACCCTTCCTACCTTAAAAAAATTAATGTTTGTTTGGAAAAAAAAACGAAAACAATGTTGTTGTTTACGAAAAAAAAAAGTTTTTGTACACTTATTAATCACCGTAGTTTTTAAGCATTTCAGTCAACAATTTCAGACTCGGTTTTCTAAATTCAAATGTTTGTTTAAGTTAGGGCGCTTTTCAACAAGCTTACTTTAATACAGTAAAACCTCGTTAAGTCATCACTCAAGGGACCAAACATTTTTGACGACTTAAGCGGAGTGGGCATTTTTGGAAAAAAAAAACCACTGAACTATAATATTTTCATGAATTGCAGTAGGATTCGGTGAGAAAAACAAGATTTTCAGAAATCAATACATGCAAATGAATGAGTGGAAAATAAAATAAAATAAAAAAAAAAACACTTTATACTTACCACATTTTATTTTCTTTTACTGGCTTAAAAATAATGCAACAGTGTTGATTGATGAAGGTGCTGATTACTGGAAATAAATAATTGTGGGCGGTAAAGTTATCGACAATGATGGCAACATTTCTTTTCTGACCCGAAAACTGAGAAACATATTTACGAATATGTCGTTCCCAAATCGTTGTAGTCATCCATGCATTTGAATTTGCTTCATATTCAACTGGCAGGGATCTACCGTTTTTAAAGCAGCGTGGCTTTTTGCTTTTGCCTATCGCAAGTGGTTTAAGTTTCTCATTTCCACTCATATTAGCAGAAGTATCAGGCGTTGTTTGCTTGCTTTTCAGAAGTGCACTATCACCTTTAGAGTTTTATCAGGCAAAAGACGGTAAAATAAGCCTGTTTCACCCAGATTAAAATATTTGATGTATCAAACCTAGATAAAATGTCCTTGAGAACAGTGTTCTTCCAGTCTTTTATAGCATCACCATCAACAGCTGCAGCTTCTCCACAAATCGTTTTAAAAGAAATGCAATGTCTGTCTTTGAAACGTTCCAGCCAACCATTTCTGCCGCCGAAATCTTCCATGTTCAACTCCTTGGCAATTTCAATAGCTTTTTTTAGATAATCACGGCAGAAATCGAAACATTTTGCGATTTGGCATGTTTTAACCATCGAACTAAAACCTCCTCGATCTCATCAAACTTCGATTTCCTCATTCTCTTTCTTTTGTCTTTGCAGTCAGCTTCTTCAATTACTAATATCGATGAAAGAATATCGTTTAATGTAGTCCTGGGAATATGATGTTCTTTGGCAAAAGCTGTTTTTGAAACATTTGATTTTTCAAAAAGTGCATTTAAGTCTTTTGTTTCTTTAAAAGATAACGAGGTAAGTTTTCGTTTCCCTGACATGTTACAAATGTAATAAACCACGAAATTGCAAGATAAAAAATAGCCCTTATAGCGGAGCTTTTTCACTATGAAATGAAATCACACTCAGTAGCGGTAAAAAAAACGTTTACACTTGACAAGAGTCGCAGCGAGAAGTGTGTAATTTCCCAAGTGAATTTCCCACGTGAATATCCCCGTAAAGGCTAGGCTTTCTTAGAGTGAAGGGGCGGGGCTGAAAAGATAGCAGGCAAAATTGAGAATAAAGATGCTTTTCGCCATTTTTGAGGGTGACGAGTTATCCGGAGTAGAATTAAATTTAGTGACGAGTAAAAGAGGGTTATTTTACATAATTGTCTATGAGACTTTGTCGGGACCACAAGAAAACGACAACTTAAAAGGAGTGACGACTTATCCGGGTGACGACTTAACGATTTTTTACTGTATTGAAGTTTATCAAATCTCTCTTTAATCTATATTCTGTGTGCACCCAACATTCATCGCTCGCTAAATCGCTGTCGAATCAACAAGATTTAGCAGCCCAATTTTCTTCTGCTAAATCATTCCTCAATTAGAAAACTTTCAACAACCCTCCACGTTGTTCACTGTTATCAAGATGGCTGACAGGACTTTTGATTGAATTCGACTCCTGTTTTGACGATGAATTGGATACATTTATTCTATTAAAAGATCTGAAAAATGTTAGGTGCAAAGCTAATTCCTTTGAAGGTTTTTTGCCGGAAAAATTCGGCTCAAGTGTTTTTTTGTTCTTTTCTTTTTTTTCCATGGCAGCTAACTATTTTGAACAGTACTTGCGCATGTGAAAGTAATCCGGAAATGACGTTAAATATTATTAAATAATTGCCGCCATTTTTAGAAATACTATAGGCTATCAAGGAGTCGTCAGTGAAATTTTGTATTGTGTGTTGGATACATACCGATTTTTATTCCAGACCTGTAGAGCCTAGATTACAAATAGTGGCTCATCAACTGACAAACGCTTTGGCAGAGCGTTGATGTTCGCCACAGTTAAAGTTTAATGTTGTAATAAGATTTACCTTAATTTAGTAATAGTTTAACTGGAAAAAATAAAGGTAGGTTTTAGAAGATAAGGAAATGAGCCAAATTCAAAATATTTTGAATATCTAACAGTTCAGATCCTGTTTGCGATTTCAATCTTCCGCTTTAATTGGAGTTATCTACTATTACACCTATTAACAATTAATCAGTAGGATTCCTTTCATTAATTACTTTCTATATACGTAGTTACCTCGTACATTCTTCTTCATTACCTGTGTACATTCTTTGCTTGCATATAACTTGTTTTGTTTCATCAACAGATCTAATTAAAAGTTATTAAAGAATTTGAAATATAATGCTTTATATATATATTTGACTCTTATGTCAATGACTCTTATGTCATTAATTGATGTTCCATTAAAAAAGAGGTAACAAAGTTAATCAGGCACGTCAAAATTTCTTTTCATTGATGTTCTATTAATTGAAAGTAAGGCGGGGTTACAAATGGGTTGCTAATAAGTTCATTTGACTTCTATACTTCTAGTGTGATTGTCATCATGATTTCAACAAGGCGTAGGACCTTTCGTTTATTTTGCTTTCGTGGTCTGAACTGTTTTCCCTCGCCAGACTTCCCTAGATGTGAGCTCATGATAGTCAATATTGTAAAAGTTACAATAGAACTAACATCTATATTTTGCATAAATGATAAATGTTAATTCATTTTTATTTATCCCTTATGAATTACTTTATTGAAGGAATTGGGGTCGGTGAAAACTTTGTCATTCTAGCTTAAGATTTGTTTAATTTAAAATCTAACAAAATTGTGAAATTTGAGGAATTAACATGTTAATTATTAGGCTTGAGATTTTAGTATTTGTAGTTGTCAACATTGGCAGTATTAAATTGATGATTTTGTAATGAAGACAAAGCTCGATTTATTTGTATATTACATATTGTTATATTCCTGTTTTGTTTACGATTATGGCTTGAAAAAGGAAAGACGCAAAATCCATTCCAAAAATTTATTTGAATTAAATATATTTTATATTTAATTGGCATGAAGAAATGTTAATTTTATTAATTTCCGTAGGTTGAAATTTTGTTTCTATTTTCAAAATGATGAATTAATATTCTATCCTAATCTCTAGATTACTAGAGCATTCTTCCAGCTATTACCTAATAATACATGTTGCTATTTTGATTCTTAATATTTCGTTTATTGTTCTTTAGGCTTTATTCTGCTTCTTCTACATTCTATAGTTGTTATAACATGTCGGTGATAAGAACTGTTACTTGAATGTGTTTAATCTATAAATAATTATTATGATGAAATTAATAGTGCCAGAAATTAGTAAGAGATTCTGAGAACAGAATTCCTCAAAACCCTGTAACACTGTCTCGAAAATAAAAAACTTTGAACATTGTTCATCAGTTACATATGCAGCAAATATTCAATCAGCTTTCCTAAAAAAGAAAGGTTTGATTTCTCGCTTTTTAAGACTTATTGGTAAAGAGGATTATTTAAATATGCTTAAATGAAATTATCGATATTTAAAAGAACTTTTCTTTAATATTTTTTAATTTTAATACATTTTTTATACAACTATGGTACTCTTATTTCTCTTAATGCTAAAAGAATCTACTTTTGAATACATTTTATTTTATATAATATATTTTTTTTGTAAACATGTTTTGTATTCCGACATGTTTTGCAGAATAGACATTATGGGCTACGATAACTTTTTAGGAAGCAAAGTGTGCGAATGTGAATTGATATATACGTGGTGATTCAAAATTCCCTGTACAAGCTTAAAAGGTAGGTCGGGAATATAAAAACAAACCGTATTCATAGTGGAACATATGTTCGCAAACGCCACCCGAATGTGCCACAAGGCGCTGATTGGCAGCACATTAGTTGAGCAATGTGGGATATACACCCAGCCTATGGGGTAACGAACAGAAACGGATGAGACGCTGTATGATTGTATCGTGAACTGATCCCCAACAGACGTGTGTCCAATCATCGAACGTTTGCGCGTTTATACTAGAGATTGTGTGAAACTTTGAACACCTACTGTGAACCTGTAAGTGTACATCCTATTGTCATATTGTAAATACAGGGCTAATAAACATGTTGTCTACGTAATTTGCTGTCTTTTATTTCTGAATCTTTGTACCTTTTAGCATATTCGGGTGGCGTTGCAGATATACGTTCCACTATGAATACAGTTTGTTTTTATATTCTTGATCTACCGTTAAAGTTTGTACAAGGAATTTTAATTGCCCTGTATATTTGGAAAGAAAAAAATCTTGTGAACCATTCGTGCATCTTTCCTCTTCTCTCTTTTTGAATCTTCAGTGCTCTCACCTCATCTTATCCACGTAATTTATCTTGTTGCGAACTTGGCTTTAACTTTGGAGATTGTGTGAAAGATAAGTTTGGTTCCGTAAGCAAATGCTCAATTTCCTGATGTGGTTTTTTTTTTTTTTTTTTTTTTTTTTATGTATTGCAAAACGGAATGAGAGCATCAACTGTACTGAGAAACATTTTCCAGCGTATACCACCAACAGATGCAAAGCTACCATTATTCCTTATTCAGATTGAATTCTTTAGCTTTAATGCCCTCTAGCACGTAACAGAGGTGTACCTCATTTGTAATGGACGCTTTAACATCCTCTTGCATGTAGCAGAGCATTCTGATAGATTCCTCATCAAAAATGCTCGATTAAACTTCATTGAATTTCGTATGAAATATTTCGCGTAACTATTTAATAAATAATTACTTCAAAGAATATTCGAGTCGTAAATGTTTACACAGGCTTGAGTATTTGGACAGTCATAACCGAAATTTAGCTTAGTGATGCTGGGGCGAAGTATAACCTCACAATACACCACAATTTTAAATGATGTGTATTAAATCTCGCATAGAACATTGAAGCCAACTAAGCCCTCGCACAAAAATTTGGTAGCCACTTTTTGATTATTGTTGACGTTAGATTTGCCTTCAAAAATAATGTGGAAATAATATGACTTGAAGATTAGGATTAAACAAAAAATCTTGCAATAACTTAAAGCCCTGTAACTCCCGGAAAAGAAACCCGGTACCCATTCAACAGAGGGCTGGGAGACCCTTGGACCTGTTTTCACAACAAAATGAAATAAATGAAGCCTACTAATAAAAGAACTAAAGATAATATTTTAAGAAAATTAGAATAAGTTCCATTGGAACTTTGTAAAAAGAAACGAAAGAAAAGGGAGGATTAAAAAATAGATTAAAAAAATTGTAATTTTCGTGATCATTGCATTCTAATTTCAGCCGCTATGTAATTTTTATTAAGATAAATGTAACCAAGCTAAAAAACAAAGGTAGAGATCAACTTAGCAAAAAAAAAATATTTTACGAAGTTTAGGTAAATGTATTAAAGAAATGAACAAAATAGAGGTATACACAAATCAGAAGAGCTGTAAGGTAACAATCAAAATGAAATAAATAACCTTAGGAAAAAACTGAAGGAAATCGTTTAAATAGAATGGAAGACCGCAGTCTATTAAAACGATTCGTAAATTGCAGAGCTTAAAGCAGAAAAATCAGTTGGTATGCCTGGAAGGCGTTGCGAAGATCAAGAATAATTAAAGGGTAGCGCACATAAAACTCAATAAAATTGAAGAAGAAAAACAGGAAGAAAATAAAAGAGACAAAAGTTGTTTTAATATCTGACATAGTCAGATATTTGATTTTATCGTTTTGGATAGTATTAAAAATATTCTAAATTATGTTTATATGAATTTATAATTATCAATTGTAATGATATAAAATGGCTAATAAAATTAGGTCAAAATTTGCTGATACAGTAACATTAAAAATGTTTTTATACAAAATAAAGTTTTATATTGTTCAGGAAGT
>JAFIDM010000001.1:36695508-36747440 GCA_023159025.1 Thereuonema tuberculata
CGCTGAGAACCGCACGAAAATATGCTTAGAATATAAATCGCTCATGCAAAACTGCACGTCTTACCACAATAGACATTTGAATGATCACCTATGGAGGGTCCAAGAGATGTTCTCCAGTGGTTGTCATCAATATCTTGTAATACACTGGGCCTCGACTTTGTGGGTGTAGATGGTTCGTACTCACTTTGACTTGAAGGTTCTGTTGCTCTGGAGATGAACGTCTTGTACTGCTGGAATAGCCAACTTTCAGGTACGGGCTCTTCCTGTCCTTCACAATCACTATATCTATCCAGCGTATCTTAATGGATTTCTGTCTCATCCCCATTGTATTTCTGAATTATTATGCTATATTACATATTGGCGAACTCCATATCCCCGACTCCGATTACGTTTCACATTTAGCACGTCGCAACTTTGCCTCTAACATTTTGACAACATTCATGGAATTAATTCGCCTCATGATACCGATGTACTCATGATACTCATGATACTGTTTACACTCTAATCCACAACCGAACACTCCAAAAGACGGCCTCCTACTGCACAAATACTATTCACACAAGTAGATTAAGTACTTGTTAGTGCAGGTACAACATGCCACCACTGAGGTTTACATGGGAATAATTCATACCACTGTTTTTGGGATGAGCGATTTATATTCTAAGCACATTTTCGTGCAGTTTTCAGCGTTCGAGATCACGCACTTCCCTTGTTAGTATCATGGAAGTACTTCCAGCAAGTATTTCCAATAACACCAGCAAATTATTAAGTTAAAAGTCACTGAAACAGAGATGAATGGTTAAAAATTATTTCAAACATTTTAAAATAACGACCGGTTTCGATTCTTTTAACGAATCATTTACAAGTATCATCTCATATACTTCGAATCTTTCAATTTTAATGAGTTTTTTTTAAGCTACTTAGAATTCTATAGTAGTAATAATGGTGAAGTCAGGAATTATGAGAAATCTTTGAAGAAAATCAATATCCAATTAAAACTAGGAATATTCTTAGATATCCAAAAAAGGACCTGAGTACTCAGCAACTGGGAGAGGGTGGAGACAAAATTGTCAATTGTCAAATCGAGCTACATTTTAAGCATCCAAATTTGAAGGAAATCAGTCCAGCCTTTTCAACGAGAGATTTCAGGGGTCATTTTTTTGAGGGGTTAGAATGGGATGTAGAGATTGAAATAATTGTATTTATTTTAGTAGGGCTACAAACAAGCAACAAAGCAAATTTTAGGGCTACAAACAAATGTATCTATCAGGAATTTAATGTAGCTGAGATAGATTTTTAAGTGAATTTTGTCTTCCCGGAGAAGGATATATTTTGTAAATTTCATAGGTAATAAAATCGTGATCGATTTCTTGATTTTTATAAAACTGGGTTTGCCACACTCTATTAACAATGTGATGCAGCAGCAGTGAGTTTAGTATTCTTCCAAAACTTTGGAATTAAGCTGTAGGCTAGTTTATTAATGTATATACTGAAGGGTAGTGGATTAATATAGATAACATAATCCCTTTCGTCAGTAAGATATAAGTAATTTAATCGACTGGACCGTTGTATTACAGACTGTGGCAGTTAAATTATTCTGCTTTGTCAGATAAGTGGAAAAATTAATTGACTCTTACATAAACAATAATAAATCTTTGCGAAAATGCAGATTTTCAACTATGATTTAGAAAGAAAGTTACTAGCTGACTATAGTTTAATTCTGCAATCCCATACAAGTCTCAAACTCAGCGTAATATCAAATTTCCCGTAATTTGACTTTATGTTTTCTGTAACTCTGTAATATAAGCACATATTGTGTATATACTAAAAAACTGGTAAAGCTCTTGCATCTGATTAAAACTGTTATTCATGACAACTTAATTTATACAAAATAACAGGACCGGTTTCTATCCCGAGACGGATCTTCTTCATGCTACGAAGTTACACAATGAAATCAAGATTAATAAAAGTTTTAAGCAGATGCATGAGCTTTACCAGTTTTTTAGTGAAATGACCAGTGCATGTAAAATTCTATTAGTTGTATTGTTTGTAATGTATCATTAATTTATAGTTAAGTTACTCCCAGAAAATCGAACATTAAAGGTTTTTTCCCCATTAATTGATAGCCAAGTCGAATAGAATCACGCTATGTAAGCTTCATATTGAACAATGGTGTGAAATTTGCAGTCAATAAAAATATTTGCAGATGTAAAATGGCGTTTTGGAAATGCAAAGTAAAGTGTCATGCACTTTCAGCCTATATTTCAATTTTTGTTTTGTTAGTTATTTTACTCATTTGCAAAATAAAATCTTGTGAGGTTTTTCTTAATGCTTCTTTATAAAAGCAAATCAAATGTGGAACAAAAATGGCTTTCCATGATATTTAAGATTAAAGTAGATTAAACATTATATCGCCTTGATTTATTGCTTACATTATAAGTTATTTTAAAAACATTTAATTACGGTATGCATACATTGGCTTTGTTTCATACAATAGTTACTCATTGACTTACAAAACTACATTATTCATTATTTTATACAGTAAATGACGAACCATCAGTGGTTCATTGTTTACGAACTAAAAATAAAATGTCTAATTTTAACAGCTAATTCTATTCTGTTTTCAAACAATATTTACCTTATTTTTTTGAAATAAATACCAAATACATGCAATTGCAGATGCCTACGTCATATCTGCTTGCAGGAGTACATACAAACCTTTGTAAATGTATAGAGAAACCAACGTCTACAATAAAAATGCAAACCGAAATACATAGTAGCCTACATATGTACAAACAGTAAAATCTCTTACGCATACATATATACAAACATAGTGATATCTGCAAGTAAAAATATTACTATATACAGTCTGTCTGCTCTGTATCTGTGTACACGTAGTGTAGATGTACTTGTCCGTTTATAATATACAGCTATATATATATTTCTTTATCTTTCTATCCCTGTATTTCAGTATATCTATTAATAGATGTAAGTTGCTTGTATGAGATGCTTGTATATGACAAAGAAATACAGGGTGTCCCAAATTGAAGTATACACTCTTTAAAACGTTATAACTCAGCAACGAAATGAGATAGAAATATAAGGTGTGTCGTGTATAATCCAGACCGCACTGGAACAGCATAGTAACACGCTCATTGTTGTTCATTTGTGTCGAAACCAAAATGGCGGTGAGACTTTCATTCGATGAACGTAAGTGGATACCGAAGTTTTATTGGAAAGTGGAGAATTTTGTTAACGTTGGAGGTTGGAGGGTTGAATTTAGTACACCATCCCAACAAGGGTAACAATAATAAAACTCCGAGACAACTTTGAAGCCGAAGGAACGGTGAAAGATGTGTTGAAAGGTCGGTGTGGAAGAAAGAGAAGTTCCACTGATAGCGAGAGTGTTGATGCCGTCATGGAGGTTTTTGCACGATCCCCAAGGAGGTCAGTGAGGCAATGCTCTCGTGAAATTGGTATCGCCAAATCCAGTGTTCATCGAATTTTGCTCATCGAGGTAAAAAAATGGAAGCCTTACATTCCGCGACTTGTCCACGCACTAATGAGGACGACCTAGATAGGCACTGCAATTTTGTGAGTGGTTCCTGCACAAGTGTGACGAAAGGGAGGATTTTCAAGACTTAATTGTTTGGTCAGATGAAGCAACATTCAAACTTAATGGCACAATTAATCGTCATAACTGTGTGTACTGGGCTAACGAAAACCCAAACATCATTGAAGAAAAGGCCGTCAATCTTCCAGGGATAACGGTATGGTGTGGTCTGTCCTCCAGAGGAATACTTGGGTCATACATTTTCGAACGTCGTGTCCCGGGTCAGACTTACCTGTAGATGTTGGAACTCATGATTCCACGTCTTAATGATCTCTTCGAGAACGGAAATGAGGTTTTCTTCCAACAAGACGGGGCTCCACCTCACTTTCATATCGATGTGAGAACTTTCCTCGATCACACATTCAATCACAGATGGATAGGACGAAGAGGAAGTGCGACGGAGTTCCCGTCTCGATCTCCCGATTTAACCCCTCTCGACTTCTATCTTTAAGGAACTTTAAAGAACACGGTGTACGCCACAAACACTGCCGGAATTAAGAGATCAGATTGAACATTCCATCAATGACATTCCATTAGCTACAATCCAGTTGCTATGTCGCTATGTTCGACGTCGATGTTTGGAGTGTATGTGGCAGAAGGTGAACATTTTGAACAAGCTTTTGGACGAGCTTAAGGAAGTTTACGAAATAAAATGCAACACACCTTAAATTTCTATCTCGTTTCGTTGCTGAGTTATAATGTTTCAAAGAGTGTATACTTCAATTTGGGACACCCTGTATTATAAATGTTATAAAAATTGCAGATTTTTTTTACTTTCATTTCATATTTTATTGTCGTCAGTATTCTACTAAATAACTAGTTTAATGGAATCACTTATTTAAAAGTTTAAAATTAAATTCTGTTACCAAATAGTATTTGATAGTTTAATTGCATCAGTGATTTATTCCTCAGTTTTGTTTGTGTAGAAGAAAAACAGTAACAACTGGTATTATCAACTTTATGTTGCTGTAATAATTACAAACGTATAAGATAGAGAAAAATATCTCCAGTCTTTTAGCCAAAAAATTAGCCAACATTCTTTTAGCTTTTAATCAGCTATGGAAATATTTTCTTTGTATGTTGGAATTGAAATCTTGCTGCAGGAAGATCGATAAATACACGTTATGTCAATGAAACCTAAAGTAAACCCACTGTGCAAATGCTAAAAATGCTTAATATGATTAAGGGCCTGCAGGTAGTTTGTAGATTTCCGACGATTCAGATATTTTAGAAAAAATGATTGCGGATTTTCAATATTAATAATGTATTATTCAATCCAAAGGAATAACGAGGAGTTTCTCGTCTTTCTAAGTCTAATTCCTTAAACATTTTGCAAATTTTGTTTATCTTATTGAAAATAAACTATTTTAACGATCTGAAGAAAAGAAAGGACTTTCTTCATCAATGGGACCAAGAAAAAATATCCAAAATTCAATACACCTTAAAAATACATCATTTTTTTTAATGTAGGTTATATGATTTAGATATGTTTGCCTAAATACAGTTCTGAACCTATTAAGTAACTTTAGAAGCAGTGTTCGCTTGTTATCCTGACCATCTGGGAGACACAGATGGTTATTATTGAGAGTTATTGAGAGGTAATTGAACATAAACACTCCCCCCCCCCCTTACACAGGCTTGATCTCTCCGCTCCTTCAAATTTGAAGTATGAAATCTTAAACTGAATATAAAGTAAAAACCAGAAATGAAATTTTCATATTCCTTACTATGCAGTAAAAGATAAGATTTATGAAATTCAGCTCAAGATGAAAATGAATAATAATGGTATCAAACCTTCACAGTTGCAAAAATGCTGTATTTAATTTTTCCTCACTAGACTTCAATAAAACTTAGGTTATTTAATCTTAATCCAGTCTAACCTGAATCTGTTGACTCTTAGCGTTAAAAATTGGTTTTCAATTTGAAGTGAGCATGAATATGTTGCTGTTCGTTCAGGATTTATTCGAAAGATGGCATTTCAACAAAATTTCCTTTGAAGTGAGATTCAAAGAAAATCAAGAAATCGAGGCAATATTTAAGGCCTTGATTTTAAATCAATCGACTAGGATTGTTGAGCAGATGATAAACATTTTGAACATCTAGAATTACAGGATTACCTCTAACAGAAGAGCTGTTAATCTCCTTTACGTTTTCCTTTGCATTTGAAAACAAAGTAGCCACTCCATCAGACAAACAGATTACTGTCACGAGAGTCTTAAGTGTTAATGAAGAGTTTTATTTATACGTTTTAATTTAGATGATGATTAACAATTGCACTGTAATCTAGACACCTTCAACCTCTAACAGTCAACAGTCATATTTCATTTACAGTATTATTGAAGATATAACTGTTTATTTATTCTGAACACTTAAAAAACAAAAGGCTTTAGTTTCGACAATTAAAACACTAAAAATTCTCTGACGAAAGTTGAAATGATAGGCTAATTATCCACAACTTATAAATAAAACCTACATTTTAGTTGCAGAACAGACTTTTATCATTTCCCGTAGAGGTCACCCCTAGAGGTCAAATGGGGTCGTTGTAAAGGTAATGACGAGATGAGTCATGTGACGCTAAAATTGAGTCAATTTCTGAAACGATTCCGATAATTTCCAGTCGAATCAACATAAAACAATTCTCACAGCTAAGGACAATTTAAAAATTCGTGGCAGCAATTTAAAACAAGCATGGTTCTCAATGCGAGTAAGTTGAAATTGAGTTACACAATTGTACATCATTATATGCAGTATTCGGCTTTCATAATTAATATACGTTTCTTCAAAATTAACTTTTAGGTTATTTCAAAAATTTGACATTTTACTTGCCATCCTACCGCAACTTTGTACCTTAAAAGCTAAGTTACACAGCATCTAGATATACAGTATATCATTATTCATGGTTTTAATAGTTGATTCTACATATGCAAAGGACTAAAATGTTAACGAACAGATGAAAAATCGGTCGAATTGAGAATATTCCTTTGTTACTTTCGTTGTAATTAAGAAATTTTGAATTTGTTTTCGATAATCGCACAATAGATTTTAGAAGGGTTAAATGACGTCACAAATCCTTCCCGCGTCCTCATTTCTACGTAGCTTGTCTGCAGAATAAAAGTGAAACAAAATATACTTAGAAATGGAAAAATGAAAAATTTCGCATCCTGCATAATCTTAATAACAGTTCGTGCCCCAACAGCTTCTTATCGACAGTGTTAGGGTACAGCTTTTTCATCCTTATTAGGAATCTTCAGCCAGATTTACCTCTCTATAACAAGCGCGGAAGGCATGAAATATTACGGAACCCACCCAAACCGCCAAGATTATATGAATAATCACAGTTAAATCAAATTTAACGAGCAGTAATATCATTAAAAATGAAAAACTTCCCTTCATGCCCAAGCAAAAAGATTGATGTCTTGTTTCATACTGTTTCAATACATAAAATTTTCTTTTATTTGTGTTTTTTTTATTGGTTGGGACTCAATTCCAGGAGCGGATGTGGGTTCCATAACCTTTCATGCCTTCCGAGCTCTTCATCGATGGGTAAATCTGGTAAGTGTCCTAATAAAGATGAATCAGCTATACGAGATTCCCCGTCGATCACAAGCTCAAGGTACGAACTGTTTAGCTTATGCATTGGCTACTGCACATTAAATTTGATTTAACTATGAATAATATATACTTAGGTTTATGCTGAATAAATCAGAGATTTTCGGTTAATTCCTTAGGATAAAAGAAGTCCACTTAAAAGTCTGCCTTTCAGCTTGGGGTAATAATCTCTAGGAGAACAAGGAAATTACACGTCATTAGTCTAATTTTAGTAAATGTTGATCCTTTTAATTTAAACGAAGCTATATTACTCAGCTTTAATGTTAGAAATGTGAAAAAAATTAGTTTAGACTTCTCGTGGCGATCTGAGAGAAAACCAAAAATGTTGCCCTAAGAACTGGAATAGAATTCACGGTGGCTTCAGTAGAAATACGAAGAGAAATGCTGAGATCGATTTTAGAAGTGCAAAGATCGGTTGGTCGATAGGGATTCATTGCAGAGACACACCTTTAACTTCGATTAGAGATTTCTTTGAAAATGAAATTAAATAGTCAGAAGCAATGAGACAAAAGATATATTTCAGTTTCCAGCTAATATTGTTGAATTTGAATCTGTGTTGGCCAAATGATTTTTCATGTCTTTACAATCTTAGAGAATCTCAATATTTTGAACTTCATTTCTTCCAGCCGTTTTTTAATATTTAAACGTAACAAAAAGAAAAGTATATACATATATAGTGAGTTGCTTAGGTAATCTACGACATGAAAAGAAGTGGTGTACATAATATGCTGGCAACTTCGTAAATTATATGATTGAAGTATATTGATAATTATACCTTACGTCTTTGGGAAATTGTGGTAGAAAGTTAATCAGAATCTCCGTAATAAAATTTAAAAGTAAAACTACAACCTTTTGCCTATAAATAATGAATCAATCATGGAAGATCCTTATTACTACAGGAAAAATACATTATTATTATGTATTTTTCCTGTAGTGTCTGTTTACCATGATTGATTCATTATTTACCATAGATTGTACATTATAAACATAGATTACAAATGGAAGAAATGATGGGAATATCAGATTTTATAAAATCAACAAATGAAATAACGCAGTCAATTAAAATAGAAAAGTTCACGAAAAAATATTAAAAAAACTTTTTTCAAGAAATTTATCTGAACTCTTTAAAAATAACAAATACAAGATTATAAATAAAGATTTTTTTTTTTTAATTTTGAACTCAGGGTAGACCTGAACCCCGCCCCCCCAAAAAAATAAAAATAAAATATAATTCGTGTAAGAAAAGTTTTGAAAATTAATGCTTTTATTTTTTCTGTTTTTAATATATTGGATCAGATTTTCTGAAAAAAATTGTTAAATTCTAGTTTTAATGATATTGTAGATTAATTTTATTTTATAAAATGTTTTCAAGACTGATAATTCGAAATAAATCCTTGAGGAATTATTGAATATTTTTTTATTTATTCAAATCAAATCTCAAAAACATTTATGTAGTAATAAAGAAATAATATAGCTGTTCCTTTTTATTATTAAATTTATAATTAATCCAGGTTTTCATAATTTCCTGGTGTACATTAGATAGATTGTATGAAGTTCAAGAACTATTCAAGACTATGCAAAAGATATTCCTCAACAAAAACGGAATGATTCCTACTGATACCTCAAGGATAAAAATAACATTGCAATTAATCTACAGAAACATTTTGAGAACTCGAGCCCCCCAAAAATCTTGCTGAATTCTTTTGCAGACAAAAGTAGTGTACTGTAATAAAATGATATTGTTTGTCATACTTCGAAATGGTAATTACTTACAGTTCTGGACTTTTCGATTTTTAATGAAGTTTAATTTTTAAAATCAAAAAGTTCTTTAATCAACTTATCGCACAAAACTAACTTCACTTGTGCGATCACTACCACTTTTCCATTGTCTGTAAACAAACTCTTAATTCTTCTTTAATTCCACAAATCTTCGTATTTACACAAAATTTGGGAAGGCCTAATCGGCCCTCCTTTTTCAAGCTTTACATCACAAATAAGAAAAGAAAACAACTTTAAAGGAAGTAAGTATTGTGTAAGGACGAAAATTTGTGAAATTAAAGAAGATTAATAATATTACTTTATTTATGAGGAATTTGTTTAAATTCTTAATTCCTTTTAGCCACTTTAAACTACTTCTTGTATTGATGCTGTGCTTAGTGAAAAGCTGCAAACTGGACAATATCAACATACCACCATCTTATTCGGGTCGAGATTAAGGATTTCTTTATTTATTTGAATGAATTCACTCTTCCTTCTTGTAAGTAATTTACATCGTATTTTCATTATCATTTCTTCAATTTAGTGATTAGTTCGAATTTGGAAAAAAACAGTACTGAATTCACTATATGAATAAGCTGCTCTCGTTCTCCTGCAGATGGCGATACAGTCTGAGCTGTTGACCGTCTCCTCTCAATGCCCGTCTGACAGATCGTAGATGGATACTCCGGGAGAAGGCATTCATCACAGCCAAAGAATAGTGTGAATAAATTCAAGCAGATATATGATTTCTGTGAAACACTAATGGATAGGATACGCCGAGCGGGAAATAAATGAGAAGATTGAATAGTTAAGCTCGGTAGCGTGCAGCGGCTGACGCTCCCGCCTCCGAAGCGGAGCGGAACGGGGAGACGTTGGCCTGAATACCTTAACCCTTTCATCGCAGCCTTTTCGCCTTGGAGGGAATTCTAGGATTAAATGAGGAACGCACATTAATTATGGATACTTCATCGGCAAATATCTGCTCCTTAAAAGCCTTCTGTTTGTTGACGAGAAGGATTACAGGCCAGTGTAAGTTTGAAAACAGTTTTATTCTGTTAATCTTATTTGCAAAAAGAAAGTCTTGCTTTTACAAGGATAATAAGCTTAGCGGAAAATTCAAGAATCAAGTATAAATTTACATTAAAATTAACTTGAGAAAATAAATACTTAAGCTTGATTGAGATAAAGACATTAGAATAACAGATACTAAAATTTGATCAGTGACTGAATGTTTGAAATTAATGAAAGAAAAGAGAACATAAACGAAAATATTTATTTAACAAAACAGAAACAAATAAAGGACAGGTACAAAATGTTCCATATTGATTATTCTGAAAGCTTAACAACTACCAAGTATTGATGTAAGAGGATTTCAATCTTTTTTTTTATTTATGATACAAAGAAAAAAGAGTACGTTATTCCATTGTTAATTCGTGTACGGTAGCAGGAAGTCATCTTTATAATTCAAATACAGTGAAACACCGATTATCCGTGGGGTCGGATTAATCATGGTCCTCTGCAGTACATATAACTTTTATTTATTTATTTATATTTTTTTTTGATTCTCTGTTTAAACAAACAAAAAAAATCATGTATTTTCCATGTAACTAAATTTCAAATGTTCAGTTTTGTATTTACTAAATTACACATGTTCAACTTATTATTTTTATGAGTTTAAAATATAAAAATATAGGTTCAAATTGGCATTTTTGTTTTTGTTTTCTCAGTAACTAGAGTTTTGCCCCCCCCCCCCCCCCCCGCACACAAATAACTATTTTTTTACTATTTCTGTGTACCAATTTCCATTCTGTGCACTTCAAAAATTGAAAATCAAATTACAAGAATTACATGAATACATGACGTATTACTAACATTATAGAAATGCAATTATTTCTCAATTTTCTTAGTATTTGTAAAGCTAGTATTTGTAAAAGGCAGTAAAATTTGGGAGATCTTAATCTGAGTGATTCAGAAAACAGTTCAATTTAATCATGAAATCTAACAACAATTTTTATTCAGGTGCAAAATGAAATTTGATCTAAAGGAATTAAGAGTATTATAAAAATACCATATAATCCTAATTATCAATAACGCATTAGCAATAAAATCTAAAATATGTTTTGAATTTATTGACAGACCTTTAAAATTGCGCAGAAATTAAAACGTATCATTTTAATGTAAAGCCGTTCAAGTTATCAGACAGTCATTTGGCAAACGGTATAATTGGAATTCATTTCGAAACCAATAATGTTTTGGGTTTTCAATTCAAAAGAGGTTTGCTCAAGATCAAACTCTGTTTTTAATACAACTTACAATTGCTTGAAATTGCTTGAGTTTTTACAACATTAAAACATTAAGTCTCCTTTTTTTTTAAAAAGACATTTTTAAGGAAATACGGAATTTTTCTCTTTTTCTTAACTTAGACTTTGTAATTTTTGACTGTTGTCGTAAGATTCTAGCTCTCCTTATTTGGTATAACTCAAAAATAATTATCCATGATCTCTCGTCTGAAAGCCCATTATTCATCTTAACGGAGCATTATAATAATTCTAATTGATATTAAACTGTCTCCCTAAAGATCTAATTACAATAAAGAAAGCTTTAACGTGCCCATTAAAAGTAATAAAATAAAGCATGTAAGTGTTTCTGAGCCATTATCGACGGAATTCGTCCTTATTAGGACTCATCAACCGATTTGCCCTCGATGATAGGCTCTGAACTCGAGTGTAAATCTGGCTGAACGAAACAACCGTCCCAGATTCCTGTCGATGATTCCTGACGCGAAAGCTTACTTATGTTCTTTCTTTACTTTTTTCATTTTTAATCCAATTAAAATAAATGACAGAAAAAATTAAATTTACTTCGCGTTCGAGAAAGAACCAGAAACGATTCAAAGAGCTTCAGGATGTGTTAAAAGTTTTGGAGCTATCTCAGCTGAAGAAAAGGGATCCTTATCGTAGCCCTATCCTCTAAAGCTTAATAAAGGAATGAATTATGATGAAGTAATCAAGAAATTGTTCTAATGATAACAAAAGGATTACAAAGTACACAACGTCTAGATAATTGGAATTTCATTATTCCTAATCCCTAATAAAGCTCTTCATTAATTTACAAAGTCATTTTCTGAGGCAATCAAAATCTTATCAAAACATACTTTGATATTTAAACTTACTGTATTTAATAAGACTGATTTATTTTATTATCCTTTTCACTTTATAATGATAAAGCACCATTACCTTGATTTCCCTGTTGAACGGCTTAAGTATTCGTATGGTCAGTGCTCCTTTAATAAATGATTAAAGTGGTGTAAATATTATAAGTGATGAGTATTATTTTAATTACACTTCAATTAAAGAGTGATATAGTGGGATTTATATACTATCTGAGGCTTTCTTTTATTATACAATTTTAATATTATACTTTTCACTTTTGTCTTGCTTTTAGTTTTAGTCTTTTGTCTAAAATAGATTTATTTTCTTACAGCTTTTTAGTTTACTTTTTTTACCTTTCTTAGCCAAAGATGCTTTTGTGCCATTAAAATCCAATAACTAACCAACCAACTATCTTTTTTGTGTCAATACTCAAGTTGAAGTTTTTAGTTTAAATACTAAGAAAAACTTACATTTTTGTTAAGATAATTATACTATTATTATTATTTCTACTTGGGATGAATGTGGGCGGCAGGAAGCCAAGCACTGCGACCTGAAAGATCTATTGTGCTAAACCCACGGAAACGAGGCCAGATGAAAGAAAGACTGAGAAAGTATGGTAGTAGGCTCGCAGGGGAAATGGGAGAACCCCGAGAAAACCTGCCCAGCGTGGATGGTCCACCATCATGAAAACCACATGAGAACCGAACCCGGGACTCAGAGGTGAAAGGCCAGTGTCTTAGCGACAACGCCAACCGCGCGGCCCTAATTATACTATAATCTTTACAGAAACCATATTGTATATATAAAACTTAATTTCACTCATTTTATTCTGATCATACACTATTTTTTCTGAATGATAAAATTATTAAGTACAAATTACAACATCAATAAAATCTCCTGGAAAACTAAATTTAAAAGAAATCTATGTAAAGCGTACTTTCCTAAAACTTTTATTCCTTAAAATTTCTATTTTCTTTTTTTTTTTTAATATTTTCACTTTTTTTTTTTGAAGTCGTGAAAATAACATTCAAGGAAAGCTTATTTTCAATTACAATATCTGAAGAATATAAGGAGAACGCCTTTACACTTTCTTGAAAAAATAATTAAATTCGTATAATTTAAATTGTCTAAATCCGAATAATTTTAAATATCAAGTTAGGAAATCTAACTGCCGAAGGACAGTTTTTAGATCTTTATAACTTTTATAAATAACTTTATTAAGTGTTTGGTTAACATTTTGAGAAAACAGTTCATTAAAGTGTTTTATTTGTAAGTTGGATGAACTAACCAACCTCAGTTCATTGTTGTATTTCAGAAAACGTAGGGGTTAAAAAAGATGTTTAAACAAAAAATAATGGGTACTAACCATGAACAACAAACATCGCAGACTGCAGACTTTAGCTTGTATCAATTAACTTATACATTAATTATAAATCATTCCACTTTCTTTCTATAGATAAATTACTAAATTGCCATTATAAATCCTTCCTTGGTCCTAACAATTAACTGTTCTAAATTTTCCTGTCTCTTGATTGGTAAAATCAAAATTCAGTTTTCGTTAAGTAATTGCCACTCACCAACTGATCAAAAAAAAATTGCAGGCAAAACATTCAGGGCTCTGTAAATGCACTGACAACAGCTATGTTAAAAGCTTAGAATTCGGTCTTCTTTATTTGCGGAAGTATACAATGTGGTAAAATTCTGCAATGTGGTAAACTTCTAAACGAAACGTGGATTGTCACGAGGTATATTTTTTATTATGCAGTTGTTGCATCTTTCATTCACAGCAATTCTTTTAATCATTTACAATGAATACATTGAAAGAATTCCACAGAATTAAGTTTTAAGCTGAATTAAGACAATAATTTATTTCAGTGCTTTTGGTCTCGAGGCCAAACGACTAAAGCATTTCCTTTGACAGTAAATGTGATGCAAATGTAAGTTGGTAATCAAATAATCAAGTGCAAAGAACTGTTTAGCATTGGAAGATTGTCTTTCACACATTTGAATCGAAGTCAGAGAGAAGATAAAGATGCTACAGCTAGCTTCAAAAATTGATTTCTGGCTTCGAAAGGCTGTTTACTTTCCAGAATTATTTTACAAGAACATGTTTGGAAAGTAAATGCTGAGAAAAAGCAAAACTACCCGCGTCAAATGGAAATCTTAGATAATACCTAATAGTACTGAACCATTACTTTTTTTATTTACTATTCAACATTTTAGCTAAATCTGCGATGTTAACAAAGATTTTAAATAAAAATCAATTAAAATATCCTATTTAATAAGAAAAGCAACCTAAATTTAAGCGGATTTTTTAAATAATGACTATTACTGAATCGCTAATATCTTGAATAAAAATGGTCATATTTCACATAAAATAATAAAAATACTATTTTTAATATCTTATGTAATTAAACAACTTAGGCAGAACAATTAATGTTTTTATTCTTAAAGTTCACTAATCATCCGGTGTCTTACTATAGTTCAGTATTTTTCTTGTTTGTCTATTAGTAAGGGCACAACATGAAGACGGCTGGATGCATTTCCATAAAATTTATACGTAGATTATTTTTGGTCAACTTAAAACGTAGCTCCATTTATGTGTGTGATTACGCCACCATAACCAAGTGTAGCACGAATGTACTATATTCGTTTTTACTTCACTGGGACCATAAATTAACGAGGGGAAAAATAATCCGAATTAAATTCCCTCGGCAGAGGTTTATCGCTAACTGGAGAGCTACTATGATTCCGACTATGCAAGGCTTAATTAGGAAGGTAAAATAAATTAATGCGAAAGTGTAACAAAACAATAAAACGTTTAATAAAACAATCTTACTTTAAATTTGAATACAATCTCTCACAGAGAATTTCAAAAGATAAATAAACTAGAAATACATTTCTATTTTTTTTTTTTTTTTTTTTTTTTTTTTTTTTTTTTTTTTTTTTTTTTATTTATTTATTTATTTCTAAATTTAAAATTACAGTCCTGCTAGGTTTTCAAAATGAAATCCTGTGATGCAGGTGCTGAAAGTATAAATAATTTATATTTGTAATTTAAAAAGTATTAATCATATAAAATCATATAAAAATTATATAATTACGCAATTATACGAATTATACTTAAATTAGATTCAATTATATAATTATATAAAAATCAATATATCACAGAAATATAAAAAGAAAATCAAATACAAAAAGAAAATTATTATAAATATCATTCATTACAATCAAATTTAAGGTTCCCAAATTATTTTTTACTTATTATTCTAATTACAATTTCTTTCTTTCAATGTTTATACTGTATAACATTACTATATAACATAATGTTTATACTGTATAACATTAAAAATTTCTAAATCTAATTGTGAAAATAAAACTTTAAATAACAATCTCTCATGCCAAAATTATTCAACTAAAAAATATATAAACAAATATCAATACACAAGACCAAAAACACACAAAATATAAATATAGTATATGTAATCAAAAATACCTAAATATTCCAGATAATTTCGCCAAATATTATTTTTTTCAGTATTTGCCTTTTTAATATACTTATTTTATTAAATTTATTTTGTTTTAATTCATTTGTAATTTGCATAAAAATCTTTAATAGAATTCTATTTTTATTTCTTAATCCAAAGTTGTTCTTAGGATTTTCATAATATAAAATCTTTATTAATGTATTTCTAGTAATATTTTCTAAGTTATAATTTCTAATTTGATTTCTAATTTTATAAAAGTTATTTATTATTAAAGAATATAATATTTTTTCTTTTGGCATTAAAATTTTATATTTTATTCTTATCTGTATTTTTTCATTCTTTGTTAATATACAATAATCTTGTATTATGTAATTCATTATTTTATTTAATATTCTATTTATGTTATTAGTGTCTGTATTACCTAAATGTACCCAACAACATAATCCATAATTTATTAATGAATCTATAAATGATTTATATATTAACATCTTGTATCTTATAGAAAAGATACCCTTTATATGTTGAAACATATATATTAATGAATTAAGTTTATTTAATATATATAAATAATGTGTTTTCCAAGAGAATTGATCATTAATATATAAACCTAGATATCTAATTGTTTTAATAATTTCAATATTTTCACAATTACAACTTTGGAAGTTTATGTCATCATCGAATAAACAATTATAATCATGATATTTTATTACTGGATTTGTATGTAAAAATTTATTTTTTGTTTTCAATATCATTAGTTTTGTTTTTACACTATTTATTTTCATTTTATTATTGTGTGTCCAAATAATTAATTTATTAAAGTCTTTTTGTATATTGTATTCTGCAGTTTCATAATTTTCATTTATATTTATCAATATGATGTCATCAGCATAAGCAAAAATTTTTGATGTTGATATTGTACTATATAATGTATTTAAGTATAAAATAAATAAAAGTGGTCCTAAGTTTGAACCTTGAGGAATTCCTGTTTTTAATTTATATGTTTTACCTAATTTTGAATTTAAATTAATTCTTATTTTTCTATTTTTTAAATAGTTTTTTAATATTTCTATCATATTGCCTCTTATTCTAATATGAAATAATTTTTCTATCAATATCTTATGATTAATACTATCAAATGCTTTCTCAAAATCTATAAAAATAATATATATATAATAACCGTTATTTAATGCACAATTTATGATTTTTTGGAAATCTTGAAAGAGTTTATCAGTACTTAAATTTTTTTGATATGCAAATTGTTCTTTTTTTAGTAATTTATATTTATATAGAAAGTTATATATTGAATTAGTTAAGCATGTTTCTATAATTTTTGACATATTGGAAAGAACAGAAATTGGCCTATAATTTTTTATATCATCAATTTTTCCTTTTTTATATACTGGAGTTATTTTCGCAGTTTTCCAAATACTTGGGTAAGTTCCATATTCAAACATGGCTTTTATAAGTTCATGCAATATTGCTGCAAATATATCCATATACTTTTTTATATCTTTTACAGCAATATTATCAATACCAACAGTATTTTTATTTTTCATTAATGTAATTATATTTATTATATTTTCAATACTAGGTATATTAAACACTATTGAATTTATTGAAGTTTCAATATCCGTATTATTACTTCTAGTGTTACAATTACATGTACTAACAACTTTACTAAATGTTTTACCAAATAATTCATCAGTTTGCTTATAATTATATTTTTCTATTAATTTACAAATTTTGTTTTTATCAATAGTTTTATGTTCATTATTTTTTATAATATTATTTATTATATTCCAAGTCTTTTTATTATTATTGTAAGTGTTTAGAAATTTATTTTGATAGAATCTTTGCTTTGTTTTTTGTATTAGGTTTTTTAACCAATTACTCTTTTTTCTATAAATTTCTCTATATTCTTTATTTGTTTTATTGTTTTTATGTTTTTTATATAACTTATCTTTTTCCTTAATATGACTATATATTTCATCTGTTATCCATTCATGTTTATAATTTTGTTTTTTATTATTTTTAGTTTGATAATGATATTCATGGTTTTCTCTATATTTTTCTTTATTACTTATTTGTTTTTTAGATTTATTTATAATTTTTACAAATTTATTTATTATTTTATTTGGGTCAATTATTTGCTTATTTCTTATATTATTAAGTAAGTTTTCTGATTTTTCAATAAATAATTCCTCATTTATTATATTATTGTGTCTTCTGAATTTTTTAAGATTTTGATTACTTTTACTTAATTTTTGATTAAATATTTCTAACATTATTATATAATGATCTGATATTTCTGTTTGTATAATATTACTTTTAGTATCTTTATTTTTTAAATTAATAAAACAGTGATCTAAGCATGTTGAAGTATAAGATTTTATTGTCTGTACTTCTCTAGTTGCAGTATCAATTAAATTCTCAAAGCCATAAGTATTAAAAATTTCTAAATATTTCAGTACCAAAGAATTGTTTTTTTTTTCTAGAATATTAATATTCATATCACCAATAATTATAAAATTATTAGTTTTTTCCAATTTTTTATGAGCATATTCTATAGTGTTTTCTAATTCTTTAAGAAAATAGTTTTTATTCGTTAGAGGAGGTTTATAAATTATTAATAATTTTTTTAAATTTGTACTATTATCAATTTTACTTATATTAATATCTTTATATTTAAGTACACATGTAATATTTTCAAATGTTATTGTGTCAATCTGAAAATTCATCAATGTATATTCATTTTTATAATACATTATTATCCCACCACCTCTTCTATTTTTCCTAAGATTATATATCATACTATAGCCTTCCAGGGTAAAATATTTAATTTCATTTTCATTTATGTTTATTTCTACTAAAATTATTATGTTTATTTCATTTAGAAATTTTTTTATATGACAAATGAGATAATCAAAATTCTTTTTTATACTTCGTATATTTAAGTATAATATTTTTTCAGAAGACTGATTTATTATTCTATTTATATACCATTCTTCAAAATCACAGTAAATATTTAATTTTTTCTGATCTGATGTTTCAAACATTAGTCAAACATTTTTAGATTATTTTTTTAAGATCATCTTCATTCATTATTTTTATTATAGATGAATTTTCATCTTTTCTTACTAAGATCTTATGGAACTTTGTCCAAGTGAATTTATAATTCTTCTCTTTTGCAATTATTCTTGTTTTCCAAAATAGGGTTTTTTTCCTTTTCGTTAAGTTCTCATTAAAATAGATTCTACTGGTGTCATTGCTATCAGAAATTTCATTATTTCTTAAGATTTTCTTTTCTTTCATTTTTTCCATCCAGATTAATCTACTTTTTAAGTTTGAAAACTTGATTATTATAGGCTTTATTTTGTTCTTATTAAAAGTTTGAACCCTATGCATAACCTCTACATTTTGAAGTTGATCTTTCACACCTATCTTGTTTGCAATTTTTTCTACAATGTCTTGCAATTTTTCATTTGGAAGTTGGATAACTCCATTTATTTCTAGGTTATTTTGTCTTAATTTTTCTTCATGATTGTCTATTTCTAGTTCAAAGTTTTTGATTTTCTCTTGTGTTTTATCCTTTTCTTCTTCTAATTTTAAAAGTCTTTCTTCAGTTTTCTCCTGTTTTCCTTCTATGGCTGATAATTTATCTAAAATTTCTTCATAATGTTCATGAATGTAGTTGATACTACTTCTTATTTCCTGTATTTCCGACTTGATTTCTCTTACCTCCTGTAATAATTGACGTATTTCTAGAGCTGATTCCATTTCATTTGTTTGGTAATGCGTATCTTGATTTTCTCCTTTCTTAGCTTCTTTGGTTGATTTTGTTCGTATAGTGATATTCTTAAAGTTCATATTATCTTCTTTTTTTACAGTATCTGTAATATAAGTTATTCACTTATATTTCTCGTTAATTAGGCTTATTTTGATTGAGCAGAGAATCATGTGTGCGGCCATATTGCTACACTAATCCCGCACTCTTATATTTCTATAACGTTAATTACTTAATGCTTTAAAGTTAGATATTATCTGTGCGAGTTAATCGAAAGTCCGTCTTCGGCTCGCTTGCCTGAGTCTCAATTCTTCGGTTAAAAGTTAATCTTAAGATTTCGGGGTTTGGACGAAGAGAGTACGAAACTCACGGAAATAAAACAGTACTCACTGGATAATATTTCTGCTTTCCGTTGAACGGGAACTACGAAGTCTCCTTCGGACATCCACGTCGTGTATCGGTAATCCTCCTAGAATCCAATATGGCGACCCACGTTCGAAATAGAATAGTGATCTTCGTCCAATCGCTTTTCACCGAGAATACGTCTTTAAAGCATTATCCTTCACAGGTTTTACTGAGAGAATCAATCGGGATTTCTTCTCAATAATCGATGCATACTAATCGCAGCTTTTCACTTAGAAACTGGATTTCTGCAGTACGGAACCTTGAACTTCTAACTGCGGTAGCGTACGGCTTCACTATAGCTGGATACTTCGTAGCTATCAAATAATGTAGTGATAAAGGATCCTAATCGTTATCACTGGGATCTTGGAACTAACTGCACTTCAGCGAATAAGGCACAAATCCTTTCATCACTGGGAAACTTGGCGCTAGGAAGCGGACTCTCTTGCGGCCGTCAGGAACACATCCTATCTGCAGCTAAAGTACCAACGAACTGCGTTGTGCGGAAACCAGGAACACATCCACTCCGCACCGAGACTGCCAACGAACTGCGTTGTGCGGAAACCAGGAACACATCCACTCCGCACCGAGACTGCCAACGAACTGCCGATCTGAAGCGTGGCTTTCTTCTCCGAAATGCACTGAGCACGGTCTCGTTAATTGCGTAACAATGGACCGCTTGCGCGCTTATCATTGTTTAACAATTACTCACGAGATTTCTGTCCGAAGCCTGAATCGGCGATATGGGCGCTGCCATCTTGAAAACACAGATAATTGAATCACTCACGAGATTTTGTCCTAGGCCTAAATCGGCAACATGGGCGCTGCCATTTTGAAAACATGGATTCAGGAATGCTTTTATCTATTTAGGCCTTCAGTGTGAAATGGAAGATACTGAAAGATAAGTTTTCTTTCACACAAACACAATTTATTTAGGCCCTCATCCCTTCAACACCTCAAAAATGGGATTACTGAAATGGTTGGTCTGATCTCTTTTTATATACTGAAATCGATTTCGTTTATATTTATTTATGGCCTTTTATATACATTTAAAATGCGTCCCGTAAGTCCCCAGCCTCAAAATTCGCTTTCTATTACCAGCTTCATACACTCAGTTCCCGCAATGCGACGGATAGCTGTGTAACCATGGTTTTATTATTATATTATTTTGAATTTTAAATTACGAAATTTGCAATATATTCTCTTTAATTTTAATTTTAATTCTCAATGTTTCTCTTTAACTCATGTTCTAATTTTTAGTTTTATTCTGTAACCCAAGCTATTCTAATCGTTATTAGATATTCATATGCTTGTTTCAACTGTATTAATCAAATATTTGTATAGCATAGAAAAATATATAACTTCATTATTGACAAACAAAGTTTATTTGATACGCCAACTTTAAAATGCCCGCTCGATAAAATATAAAAACCATTGATCAAAAAGACGGGAAAAATCAATTTGCACTGATCGAAAAAAAAATGTAAATTTCATAGCTACGAAAAATCTTTTTAAGAAGGGAAATAAACATGATGAAACTCACGATTCTATTGAGGGCCAAAATGTAGCAGCTTTTGAGGCGAACTAAAGTTTTGAGATATAGTATTGACTGTGGTTCAGTGACAGCGAAATTTAGCTGTTGCAGCTTTACTCTGTGTTCTATGAAAACTATGTTTCTATGAAAACATAGAACATCTTCTTTATCAGAACTTAAACCAAACACTAAAGCTGAAGTTTCCTGGTATTAAGTTTTTCAGCTTTCCTGAACATAACTAAATTACTTTTAAATTGTCCCTTTTCTCAAAGATTCTTTCAAGGTACAAGGAAGATTGTCAAATTCTAATGAACATACAAAAAGCTTATTAAATTAAATTATTAATCAAGTTACCAAAAATTAAAGAGATTTTGTATTTAAAAGATGTGTACTTAATAAAAAACAACTTGAAAAATGAAAAACTTAAATCTTTTATTTAGAAATTCATTGTAAAATGGTCTTAATCGTGGAAGATAATCAGATTTCTTGAACCTTGTTCAAGTAGGTCTCAAATCTAGTGAGTCGAGTTTTAATTTTGCTGATCGTCGTTCGATTGCCAAGTACTTGTGATTTTCACAGAATTGAGAACATCATCATCAATCATATATATAATCATCAATCATTTCACTCCACTGCAGAATGAAGGTGTCTCCAAGTTTTTTCCAGTTCTTTCGGACGAACGCTTTTCTCTTCCAATCGAAACCAACAAAACTTTTACCAACTTTAATTGGTTATTAGTAAGCCTGTTAATCGCAATAGGTTTCTTTGACTTCAGCTTTAATCTAACTTTTAGACTTTTTTGGCAAGTTCTCGTGTCATATTTGCATCACTGTGACCGCGTTTCATCCAACAACCAATTTCTCGGAAAGATAATCCGCAGTCTCGATATGCCACAATTCTCCCACGATCAAAGTCGGAGACCTACTGCTATGGTTGCCCTATTCTTTGACGAGGCATACACTGAAGCTGTCTGTGTTCAAGAACGGAGCGCAAACACAATTCCAATACTTCAGGCTCTGTTTTCCTTTCTTATACTGCTGCTAGGGGACGTTACTGACTCATATGATTTGCATATGTGCTGCTCTGCTAATCATTTACAAGTGCTCCCATGATCTATGCATCATGCAAATTTAGGGTGGATTGGATGTGCCCTTTCTGGTCTGGCACTTTTACTTGCCAGCGGTATACACTGATGTCTCTTTTTTTCAGTCTAATTTTTTTGAACACATCCTGAAGTACTACTGTAAATAATGTAGGAGAGCTAGTATCTCCCCCGTCTGACACCTTCTCCTATCCTGATTTTTTTTCTGTAACTTTGCGCAAGTGAATTAATGTCGTCACATCCTTATAAACTCAAATAGCTAGTGTCAATATCGTGATTTTCTAAAGCACTAATAACAGCAGACACGTTAACTGTGACAAAAGCCTTTTCATAGTGAATAAATCCAATGTAGAGTGGTATCTCATATTCGTTGATTTTCTCAATAGCTTCTCTGAAAACACGAATATGATCAATCCTCCTATATTCACTACGAAATTAGCTTGCTCTTTTGGTTGGCAGAATTTAAAGGTTTCTGTAGGCGATTGGTAATAGCTTTCATAAATAGCTTTTATAATTTGATATAAAGCTGGCAAGAGGTTTATTGGCCTATAATTCCCAATATCTTATCTTTCTCCTTTTTGAAATAGTAATATTAACTCTGCATTTTTCCTATTTTCTGGTGCATCCATGAGATTAAAACATTTAGTAAAAAACGAAGTCAAGATTCCTTTCATTTCTTCTCCTGCTTCTTTGAGAATATTTGTGATTCTGTCATGTCCTGGCGCTTTTCCTTTCTTCTTTCATTTGATAGCGTACTTGACCTCCTCCTTAAATACATGAATAGTCTTACATGCCGTTTCACCTAAATCTTTACTATATCCATACAAATATCAATAAAATTTTAGAACACGCTTCATAAGTTCCTCACAATTTCTAATAGTGACGCCAGCTTCATTTTTTAGAGCCATTATGAATTTCTTTCTGGTGTGTAAAGAAGTTAGTAGCTTTTAGGCTTTTATTTTTCTCTACTGCTTTTCTTACCAGTTCACAATTGAACTTCCTGATATCCTTAGTAATGTGTTTACAGCATATTCTATTCGCATCAGAGGATCATCCTTGTTTATCTTCATTTCTCTTCTTTTGATCATTAGCATTATTTGATATTTTTATCTCAAGATTTTTGTTTTCAGATCCTCCAATACTTACAGCTGTTTCGATAATGGTTTTAGTTAACCTACCATTTAATTTATTCAAGATGTCTGTCTCTTCATCAATGTTCTGCAATGATTTCTCAACTGTAATTTAAATTTAGACGAATGTTCCCTTAAGCTAGGCGAACACGGAGCGATTTTATGGCAATATGATTGGGACAAGTTGACCCAATTTGATTGCGGACAACTTTATCAAGCGCGAACACATAGTTTCTCCTGAACCAATATTGCCCTGAATTTTTATGGTTACGGCGCCTCTCACTAGGGTGAGCTAAAGAGAGAGCGTGTTTTCGTACAGAATTGCTGTAGTATTAAACGCCGTCCCTCTGTAGAAATTAATTACGATTCTTTCATTATCAATTGACAAAATGTTGTTGTTGGAATTATCTGTTTTGGGCCGACCCATTTTGCTGATTTTAAGCCTTGTTTCTCAAAGAAAATGGCCGGCGTGAGTGACTGAATTTCCGATGTTCAAAGTACCGCCGCCTTCGACGTCAGCATTGTTACGTGATGTCATCCGTTCATTTGATTCGCTTTCGTACCAACAGTATTTTGAGCCAACTAATATTGGGCCAATATTGTTCCTTTGGTACCGACAATAAAATTGGGGCAATATTGTTCAGGTTGGGGCAATCAAATTGGGGGAAACGGTTGCCAGCAATCAAATTGGGGCAAACGGTTGCCAGCAATCAAATTGGGCCTGATTGTCCCAAAATATCGCCTCGTGTTCGGCCAGTATTATACCCATTAAATAGATTTTCTTTGATTTACTAGCTTGTGTTTCCAGTTTGACGTTGAGGTGTAACTTACTAACACCTTACTAATGAATGATAACTTCCATTATTAAACTGATTAAGTTTAAAGAGCAATCCTTTGTAGCCTACTTTTCCTTAGCCATAATTATATATATCATTGCATCATTGTGTGTTTCACTTCTCAATGAATAAAACTAGTTTACACGGTTTTATTTATTGTTGATTCTACATGATAAATTTTACTATTCCCACTTTCAACATTTTTCTTCTGTGTTGTCTGTTGGTCTACTTGTAGGTTTGTCTATCGTAGGCCCATCAGGCTAATCAGCTGCTGTGACTTTTATATCACAGTCAAATTTAAAATTTTATCATTCTTTGGTTTGCACCCCCCCCCCATAATCATCAAAATTGACTTTCCAGAGCTGGAATACTCAATCGCCACTATCTGATGGGTAACTGAGCGTATAGCGAATTAAATATGTAAATTCGTATGCGCTTAAACATAATAGAGTTAGAGCCTTTTTCAAGTGTCTTCTATTCATCGAGTCAACTAATCGATAATTAATGATCCATAAACGATTAATTTCATTATAAATAATGCCGTTCGACATTAAATGCTGTCGGTTAGTTTTAACTCACTAAAATTACGCTCAAGTTCATTGTTGCCTTCTCTTTGCTACATCGTAAATTCCTGTGTTATTCAGAAGACAAAAGCAAAGTTCTAAGTAACAACACTGAGTGAGCAATTGGTTTTCACCTTGAAGCAGTCATTCCTGGCACATCCACGCCGTGCTCTTTTTCTTTTCGTTCTTGAACTGCGATGTTCTTCATTTTTATGAAGGAAGGAGCCTTGTCTTAATGAGTCGCTGTTCCAGCAGTTACGCTTGAACTGTACGATAGCTAATCAGTGGCAACGCTCCATTTCAAGTAGAAGATTTGTAGTTTTAAAGGCGTATAAGTGAAAAATAAACCTTGTACTGTATATGTTTTTATGCAATTGCAAGTGGGATTTTGCATGCTTTATTTGAAGTTAATTTATTGAGAAATGTTTGAGAAATATTTCTGCAATGTTATATGATAAAGCAAAAAGTAATGGAGCCATTGATTTTGAAAGTGGGGCAAGTCCATATTAAGTTATTGTTGGATAATGGTTAGCGTTTAAACTGATTTAGAAATATTAGTAATCAATAATAGACTTATTTTATATTGTTTACGGTCTTTTTTCATAAAAATTTCATTTGCAATAATTATATCCGCACTATTTAAACAACAAACATGTTTTTAATAGGGCCCAATGGACTTACCTCACTTTCAAAAGCAATGATTTTATGAAAATGTTGATTTCCTGTTTTCAAGAGTTTAATTGTAATAAGAAAAAATAGAATAATTTATTTTTTTACTTTTCTATTTTATTTCAACACTTGATACCTTTTTTTGAATAGATGAATTAAACAAAAAGATTAATATTATTTTATAGAAAAGAGAGAACAAAAAGGAAAAATAATTACATCCACATTAAGGCCAACTTTATATTTCCATTTTCGCCAGTTATATTTCTATTTTTCGCTATAAGCGATAACATGTTTTGAGTTGTCACATTTTATAGATGTTTCAAACAGCAAGAAGCTACTTCTTGTGATCCTCTGGATGCAGTTGGTTCATCTCACCATAGTTTAGTTTCACGATACTTATAGAATGATAAAAATGATTGTTAGCTCCTCCGTAACTATGGAAACTAATATAGCATGCTTTTCAATTTTTATTAAAATTATTTTAATTAGAGTGGACTTGCCTCACTTTCAAAATCAACAAACTATTAATATCATTAACCACAATAAATTACTAGTAAAAAATTTACACTGTTATTTATAGATATGATTGTGAATTGATTAAAAATAGAAATTTTAAGTTAATTTATAATGAAAATTAGCTATTATTCTTTTTTTTAACAAACTGGACTTGCCCCACTTTCAAAATCAACGGCTCAATTCTTTGTTTTTCGTATTTAAAAGTTACTGATAAGATTGTAAAAGACATTAAGATAAGACATTTAGCAACAATAAATTTATCCTTTTAGTCAACTGAAACGACTTTAAGAGCACTTTTAAATAAATAGCTTACCATTGGTGTACTTTTTATCAAATTATATCGATTATATATAATTGATATAATTTGATATAAATTGATGTAATTTGATACAGTGACGAAGCTTATAAACCGTTACAGATTTCTGTGAACCGTTGTTAGATAACTAACAATATGTGTTTTTTTTTAACTTATACTTAAGAATGAATAATAATAATTAAACTTCATTGTTATTGTGATTTACCAGAAAGAAAACAGGCATCATTGTTATTCTAAGATATGAAACAATGGTCCGCAGGATTCTGAGACTTACTTTTTATTCACCTATCGTTGTTAAGGTAAAATAAATACAAATATACTGTAAACTGCTTTATTACGGAATTAGTAGTGATCTCAATATGATTGCCGATAACATGTAGCGTTCAAACTTGTTTTGGCGTTAACCTTCGAAAAAAAAACGACATTGAAGTTTCAGAAAAAGATAGCATTCTGCAAAAATCACTCTCTTTTATTAAATCTCCTACAAGTATGCTTGTTCTGGAACGACAAAATTACGTAGGTTTCGTATGTAGTAGTAGGATGTCCGGATTATTACTGTACAGAAACCGAAGAACTATAAAGTGAACTGGAGAGTTCCCTTTCAAAAAAAACCCTTAAATTGTAGAGGACTGTAACCTTTACGTTTTCCATGTCTTTAATAACAGAGTCATTTCTTCGTGTACGAATAGTTTGCAAATGTGGATGCTTCCATCTGAAGCATTTCGTCTGCTCCTGCTTATTCTTTGTCATCTTCCCTTTTATTATCATGATTGGGACTCTAATGTGGAAGTTAAATGACAATTGTTTTATTTAAAAGCATAAATACAATCCAGTTTGCTCCATCCAGATTAAAGGTTATTTACTTAAAATTCCAATTCTACAGGTAACTGATGTTTTCTTAGTGCACATAGATTAAAAAATTATTGTAATAAGATAATAAATTATAATCCAAAGATATATTCAGATATGAGATGATTATTTGTTATCTGACAACAGTCCGGAAACAAGAAATTTAATCAGTTCTGATCATTTTATATAGTTTCTCATATTTTTCTTACACAGGACCTCCTTTAATCTGGACTTAGCTACTGTAAAGTTTATGGGCAACTTTCTGAAGTTTTGATAAGTATTACTGCTATACAAAAAGAGATTCTTTATGTATCAGGTAGTTGCAGATGAAACGGAAAGATTGAGACTTCAATTCCTCGCGTTGGCTGATGGGAAGGACTGTGAGCATTCGACAAGTGACCAGAACGTAGGGTTATCATGGCCTTAACCAAGCATCTCAGTGGTCCCTGAAGGCACTGTGAAGTTCCTGAAGCCCCAAGATAGATAGAGAGTAATTGCTCTCCCCGATATTCGTGTAATTACTCTTTATGAGGTGAAGCTAGCGAGCGAGGTGGCGAAGACGGAACCAAAATTTGGGGAGGGAACCACATCCATAAGCGCTGCTGTACCGTTAGTTCCAGAAGTTTGAGGCTGGTGATGAATGTCTAAAAAAATCAAGAACGCGGTAGGCCACCGTCAGTCATCAATGATGACGAATAAGAGGCTTGTGTGGAAAAAGATGCACTTCAGACCCTCCGACAGCTTGCGACGCTCAGTGTCCATTCTTCAACTATTTCTTGCCATCTGGAGGCAATCACATCACTTTCCCAAACCAGAGCTGCATCAGAAGAAACTCATGTTTATTGCAGGGTGGACTACTGCAGTTTTGATCCATCGGACCTTCCTGAAACCAGGCCACACAGTCGCCGCTGCTCTGTACAGCTCAGCTTTGGAGGTGGTACAAACCAAGGTGCTTAGGATTAAAGTGAACACATGGTGTTCTCCTGCTCCATGACAATGCACGTCCTAAGATTGTCAAGCATACCAAGGAGACGATCCAGCAGCGTGAATATGAGGTTCTTCAAATCCACCATATTCACCAGACTACCATTTATATCCTCATTTAAAACTCTACCTCAACAACAAGCGCTTCCACTATCAGAACCAACCTTTGTCAGTTCCTCTGCCTCTGATTTTTTAAAGAGGGCATTTATCAGCTTTCTGACCAGAGATTTGTAGATGCCATTGGTTCTTATATTGACTGAATTTTTTCTTTGCTAATAAAATTATGCAACGTTAAAGTTCGAATTTCGTATGTTCCCATTTCATCTGCAACGTCCTGATAGTTAGGTTATGTTAAATAGAGATAAATACACCATGACCATGAAATTTGCATTAATTTATATCTGGTCATTATATTAAAATCAAGGTGGTTTCATTGAAATTAGTAAAACTATTTATATTAAAAAAAGATTTTGAAAAAAACACAAAAAATATGGAGTCCCTGTAGGCGAGAATCTGAGGTGACAATTTCGTCTTTATGAAGGTTCACCTCAAATACTCTGGACATTAATTCTCAAAGAAACAGTGGCTCCTCTTAACAAAAAAAAGAAAACACAAATAAGACATAATAACAAGCAATAAAATTCTCGACCTTTTATCAAAAACGGCTTAAGAGTTTGTACTCAAAACAAGAACCAAAAGTACCAAATACTGTATTTATTAAAATAACTTTGTTTAAAGTTATGAATTAATCTTGTTTTTAATTAGTTATTTTTATTTTCTATTTTTTCAATCCCCTGCAATCTGTATAAATATTTCTATTACCTTTTCAGTAAAATGTACTCTCGGGAGTTGATAGTAACTCCCCAAAGATGTAAACATCATTATTGAAATTTCACTGCAAATGACAGATTTTAAGTAGATAGGTTTCTTGAATTCCGTAAACAACCGACAAATATCAGCGTTTGAAAAATGAAATTGAAGTGGTTTTTGAAGCATCAATACGTTGATTCCGTCAGCTTCCAGTGTAATTGAAAACATTCTGTTTCTAAAGTAATCATTAACTAAAATTTCAAGTTGTACTTTAGTATTGTAACATTTGCGCTACTGTCAGTTAAAGGCTGTTATCCAAACTGGCAATCGTTATAACCATGTCTACTTAGGAAGATTCAACTAATTGCTACACTATTTTAGATCTTGAAACCCCTAACAAACAAGCTGCGTAATTAAAAGTTCATATTGAACTTTATAATTTCAACCCAACCCTTTTTCGACTACTTGCACTGAACACGAGGGACAGCATGTTTTGCAATCGATATAAAAAATGAACTTTTTGCTAATTTACAATCAAGAAGTATTTGATACATAAAATGCGAACTGAAAATATCAGACTAATAAAAAAAAATTAAGTTCAGTTAATTACTTTAAAATAAGGTCAGTTTCTGGGAAACATTTTTCTTGCATATCTTTTCATTTTCTTTATTTATCTTTTCGTTTTCCATATCACTGACAATTCTACAACATCTTTTATATTACCTTTTAAGTAGATGTACTCTCGGGAGTTGATATTAAGTCCCCAAAGATGTAAACATCATTATAGGATTTAACTTTTTGAAATTTCACTGCAAATGACAGATTTTAAGTAAATAGGTTTCCTGAACATTCCGTAAACAAACGACAAATATCAGCGTTTGAAAAATGAAACTGAAGTGGTTTTTGAAGCATCAATACGTTGATTCCGTCATTTTCCAGTGTAATTGAAAACATCCTGTTTCTAAAGTAATCATTAACAAAAATTTCAAGTTATACTTTAGTATTTGTAACATTTGTTAGTTAAAGCACTGAATAAGAAAGTTTATAAGAAAGTGTATTATAAGAAAGATAATCTGGAGACATCGGAGTGGTTTCAGTGTAATACTCTCACGACCTATGTCGTTAAGCACAACTTATGAATTCTTGCATAGACATTAGTGCACGATTCTAACACTGAGTAAAAATGGCGCTAGTGTCATTTAATGGCTGTTATCCAAACTGGCAATCGTTATAAGCGCGTCTACTTAGGAAGATTCAACTAATTGCTACACTATTATAGATCTTGAAACCCCTAACAAACAAGCTGCGTAATGAACATCATCATGTGAATTTACTTTCTGCTGTTGGTAACGCTATTAGTTTTTAATAAGAACTGCGTTGGAGTAGATGAAGCCGCAGCGAGAACTCAGATCCTCTACGGATCGTTAATTCACCAAGTCATTTACTCCTCTATCAATCTTCTTTTCGCGCAACAAAATACCAGTTTCTATTTTTAAGATTTATTGTAATTGGTCATAGGCCAACTGTAATGTTATTTTTATTTTTAGCGTAGATGTTAAGATTTTTTTTATTATTGGAATCTCTGCTGAATCGCCAGAAATTACTCAAATTATAAAATTCGTTTAATTCGTCCAACAAAAATTATTCTAGATTGGTATGATTAAATGAAATTTTAACCAATTAATGTGCACTAATGATTAAAATGTTAATTTATGCTAATTTTGTACAACAAAAAGTTCTAAAGAACACGGTATTTTTGATAAAATTTTGATAAACATGAAGATGCATGAAGTGGCTTTATTTTTAACAGCCTTAACACTAAATGAATGTTTAGATTCCTATCTGCCGTTTGAGACCTCCAAGATCTCACACTTTGATCTTACCCCACTTACATTGAAATTTACGATAAGAAAAAAAGAAGACATAATGAAAAAGACTTTCTCTCTCTGATCCATAAATATACATGCCAAAATTCAAGATTTCTATTTCACTGGTTGGATGTTTAAATACAAACCCACATCCTTATGGAAACACTTTGCTTTCTGAAAGTACAGTAAACAGGAGTACAATACGCATTAAAATAAGCAAATGATAAGATTAAAAAAAAATCATATAAATAGGGGAGAGCGGGGTCAGTTGGCCTAAGGGGCTAGTTGGCACACAGCTTCTATTTCCTGCCACCGTATAGCTAGAGCGCTGACATCTTGATAGTGGGAAGTGTATGTAAAGGTGCACCATCCACTGTGACTTGAGTTTGCTTGGAAGCGTCAAGAAGGAAGTGACCCCTATTTCATTGTTTTTCTGACTGGTGAGTAAATTTTTTCATCGTAAATTTTTTTGTTCTGGTGAACATATAGATCGAATTAAGGTCTGCTGATGGCGGTTCTCGAAAGAGTGGATAATTGTGATTGCATGCATTATCATAATCTTTTGTTTCTGATGTTTGGGATTGTGTGGTATCCATTTTGTTTTGGAAATCCCTGTGGGGCTAGTTGGCATAGTTAGGTAGGGGTCAGTTGGCATAGCTATGACAAATGGTCAAAAAGGGGAAAAACTGGAGACGGCCAGACGAGGAAGACTAAATTTGGTACGACCAAACTAAAGTTCTCCGAAAATTCTGTTCAAATAACTCCTACATTTGTGTTTGATATCAAACAATAACTATGGGTAGCTAAGAATTCATTGTTTGTTCATGTATTTAATTTAATTTGTCATACAGTTGTTGTTTTTTTGTTCAAGTGTTATTAAAATAAAATTTTGGATAAAATAAAATGTTTTTCTCGAAAATTGCTGTGTTCTGCTCAAGTACCCCTATCCACAGCACGTTATGCCAACTCGCCCCTAGGGGTATGCCAACTAGCCCCGCACCCGGGGTTAGTTGGCATAGTTGCAAGCTTTTAGGAAAAGTGTTTTTGGGGTTACCTAAACACGGATTTAATTAATGGGTTCTACATAATTTTGTAGTCAAAAAGATAAGCTATCCGCCGCATTCACCAGAATCCCCCTAAGTATTGCACAAAAAAATAGAAAAATCAAAAACCAAAATCTATGCCAACTAGCCCCGGTCTCCCGTACTGTAATTTTTTTTTTTAAAAATTCTTCAGTATTGTTTGTTAAACTGAATTAATTAATAACATAAATAGATTAATTTAGGATATTTGTCATTGAGAGTATTCGAATGAATAAATGACCAAGATATTTACTTATGTTAATATACTTGATGTTTTGTTATTTGAATTTTATTTAAGTTACTTGAATGCTATTCGATCTTTCGGCACTTACTTACCTGTGCTACGAATAGCAAAAACTCACTTAAATTTATTACATAACGAACTTATATAATACGCATAAGACAACTTACATAATCAAGCATAAACATGGGACTGCTGGAACTGCTGATATGACTTTGTGGAAATCTCACTGAAGGTTGACAATCTTCACTGTATATTCCCAGAAAACTATTCGGCAGAGCGAACTTGCATCTTATATAAAAGAATTATTTGTTTAATACATATCTAAAAACAAAAACGGGCAAAACTCAAATCCTTACCTTCGAATTTCGCAAAGCAAAGATTTCAAACAATCATTTGCAATTTAGAAATTTAGAAAGTATAGAATATAAGAATAAAATTAATTTATATTACTAAACTTATAAAGCTGGACATTTTTCAAATTTCACATCATTGTCCGGCTATATATATATTAGGTACACCTTTTTAACTTTTACATGAATATTTTTCCTGGTTTTAGCTAAAAAAGTTACAAAAAAAGCTAATAAAAGTTACATACTAATTTAATGCATTGCCAATCTATAATAATCTATAAAGAAAATTCATGAAATTGACCAGTTTTATCTCACTTTGTATACAATGCAATAATATCTTTATATTTTCAATGCTAATAGCGATATTATCCATTATCTATTTGTGGGTGGAAAGAAGTGGATGACTTCTTTTCTCTGATAGGGGTATCAGTCAGTGACTTGTTGTGAAGAAAATTCTAAGTATATTTTTGATGGAAAGGCCTGTATTATATAGTCATTTTGTTATATATAGTTTTCCAATTCTGTATATGTAACCTCTGTGTGTGTCACGCAAGAGATCAAAAGCTGCCCGGCAAGCCTCACATCTGTAGGTAACGCAACAGATCAGAGAGGGGCCGGGAAAGTCTCCCATCTATTGAAGCACAGATATAGTAATGTTGGATGATCCAAGTGAACAAAACTATCCTGCAGAGTTTCTTTATACTTTCAGAATTTCCGGCATGCCACCTATCAGCTGAGCCTCAAGAAAGGATCAATTGGGCTGCTCCATTGCAATCTCAATCAAAGAAAGGACTTTACAGAGTGTTATCACAATTTAATCATTGCAAAAGTTCTTTCGGAAAGCAGCAGAGATGATATCGTCACTTTTCCCAGGAGCAATTTCAACCGTTATGTCAGTTTGCCATTCAAGTTGAAGTACCGTCAGTTCCCAGTAATGCCCGCAACAAGCCTTCCAATAAACAAATTCATTTATGTTTCTAGCAAAGCATTCATTTAATTTTCTATCAGTCATAATATAGGAGGGGTAAATATTCTAGTGATATGATAAGAGTCTACACATGTTCTAATAAAAGTGTCATCTGATTTAACTAACTCAAAATGTTCACAGTTGTAAACAGTTGTAAGTCCAATAAATGACTTACGTTTCCATCGCGGTATAATAATGATCACAGTCTACTTGTTTTAGTGTTCTTCGATGTTCATTAATGTGGTGTCTTAAAAAACGGGAAGTTGGGCTATATACTGACATTGTTTTTCTATCACTTCAAACGGAAGGCCTATACGCTATCTTTGCTCAGTGTTGGATGATTTAATTTTTGAAGTTGATATATTAGTTCGAAAGCACCTTAATGTCTGTTATTTTTAAAAATAATTTTTCATTGATGTTCAGGCATTGGATGGTAAGGAAAATTGACATATTTATTGGATCTCTTGGTTTCTCAACTTAGTTGAATGTTTATTCATTCTTCGTCTTTTTTTTTTTTCAATCCTGTCTTAAGGGTATCCGTTATCTATTTATTTCTTTTTACCACTTATATCTCACGTTTCATCCACTCTTCGCTACCCACAAATGGATAATATGTTATATTAGCATATGACGTTAACACCAATTATTTTAAAGAATATAACCAGGGCTGAAAGTCACTCAAAGCTTTTAAATGTATAATTAATTTGTGTGATTTATGTGTTATCTAACAACGATTTTTATAAGATGGTTCGGAAAATTTTTAATTGGCTTTTAAAACGTTTTTTAATTATAGATTTTTATTCTTTTTTGTAGACATTACAATTATGTAAGTTTTTTTTCAAAAAATAACTAATTACTACATTCAGTTTTCCATCTCGTAGTGTGTACTGAGCATGTGACACTGGGGTGGGGGTGGATGAGGGGGGTGGATTGAAGTGGAAACCAACAAGCCCGTGCTCATATTTTAAATATATACAGGGTGTTGCAAAATCCATGTGTAATATTCAAACCACGTGTAAGGGGATGGCTAAGGATCAGTATATTCCTAATGAATCCATGTCCGGAAACGCCCCATTAAGGCGCTAGGTGGTCCTAAAGTGAGCCGTTCCGGGAGAACATATCCTTTGCTACACCATAAGAAATGTTTTGCAGGCGAGCCCACACATTGATCTGGGGGTGCTGTTGTTCAACTGAAACAAACAAAAATAGCATCCCCAGATTACTGTCTAGGCTCGCCTGTAAAACATTTCTTATGGTGTAGGAAAGGATATGTTCTCCCGGAACGGCTCACTTTAGGACCACCTAGCGCATTAATGTGGCGTCTCCGGACATGGGTTCATTAGGAATATATTGATCCTTAGCCATGTCCCTTCACATGGTTTGGATATTACATACGAATTTTGGAACACCTTATATATATGTGTATATATTTATACAGTAAAAACTGGATTATACGTATTTCAAGGGAAAAATTTTAATATATAATTATGTACAACTGAGAATTACTTATAACTCAGGTTTAACTTTATCTTAATTAAACTTAAATAATTACAGTAGTTAATTACTTGTTAATTATATCTGTATATTAGATGCATATTTTCCAACGTCCGATATGCATAACTGTAAAACTATCAATTTCAAAACAGTGTAATTATTTTCATAGAGGTTTTCTGATTTTGAGTTTCAAGAAACTTTAAGGGATTGAACAACATACTGCGTATACATTACACAACTACAGTTCTAAGATAAATGAAAAGCAAAGACTCGCCAAATTTTCAGTAATTGTCCAACACATTGTTATTCACTTTTCCGTATCTGCAAATTTTCCCGTTTGTTGACAGCTGCGCTTTTCTGATTTTGAACCTAACTTTTAACATTCTTCTAAAATTGTCGCCTTCTTCTCAATGACCCGTACATAATGTAGTACAACTTATATTTAAGCTATTCGCTATATATGCTTTTGATTTTTGCGCGTAGTCATTCACTTCTCGATTAATCTCAGTTTTTTCTCTAAAGAGTAACTTTTATTCCTTCTTCATCTATATATATATAAATGAATGTATTTTTCTTTCTTTCTTTCTTTCTTTCTTTGTCCTTTATACACTCCTAGGCCCTTTGACCTTTGTGGACCAAACTTTCCAGAATTACTCTTTAGGACCCTGCGGAAAAGATAGGCTACCTTAGAACCTGGATCCCCCCCCCAAGGGTTGTAAAAGGGTAAAATCTCGGAAATACCCAATATCCACCTGGTGGTGAAAATGAGAACTACACAAATACTGTGTAAAGTGAAAAATTCGCTCTTCTATGGGCTGTAGGGACACCACACTTGGGTGGGGCGATCGCGACACAAGGGCCTAAGTGTCCCACACCCGACCGACACCGGGACCTTATATTTAGGGCCCCTTCTTGGGCCCCCCAAGTCAATTGCAAAAAGGGAAAAATTCGCTCTCCTAAGGGGGCAGGGACAATACACTTGGGTGGGGGGAAGGCGACAGAAGGGTTTAAGTGTCCCACAGCCTACCGACACCGTGACCTTATATTTAGGGCCCCTTCTCGGCCCCCCCCCCAAGTCAATTGCAAAAATGGGAAAAATTCGTTCTCCTATGGGGGGCAGGGAAACCACACTTGGGTGGGAGGAAGGCAACACAAAGGCTGAAGTGTCCCACCCCCGACCGACACCGGGACCTTATATTTAGGGCCCCTTCTCTAGCCCCGCAAGTCAATTGCAAATAAGGAAAAATTCGCTCTCCTATGGGGGCCAGGGACACCACACTTGGATGGGGGGGATGGCGACACAAGGGCCTCAGTGTCCACCCCCGATCGACACCGGGACTTTATATTTATGGCTCCTTCTCACCGAGCCCTTTTTTTCTTTGAGTGGCATTGCAACGCATGCCGGGTACAGCTAGTTTCAAAGAAATAACAAACATTGATAAACTCCTTTTACAAAATTATATTTAATCATATTTCGTTTTCTTTAAGCAAAAAACTTCTTCAGGCGATGGAGGACAGGAAAAATTATCCCTCTTCCTCAAAATTCGTTTCACTTTTAACAATTTCATTGATAACAATCTGTAGACATTAACAAACTGTAATAATTTGTATAGATGTCGTCCGTGAATACAATAATTAGTATACATACATTCCGTGAATACAATAATTACAATAATTCCAATAACTTGTTCAATTAGTAACTAATATGTAAACTTTAAAAACAATAACTTTTAAAACAATATTAGGGTTAATTTACAATAATTAATAACAATCACTGAAAAATTTTAAACTCAGTGACATTTATAAAAATGTTCTGTATTTTTAATACATTTTTTAAATCAACTAAAAGTGAATTCACTTAGCCTACTTTTAAGAATTTATCTTTATTTAGGCATGAAAAATTGTTTATAATACATGATTCGAACATGAGCCTTTCCTTCTCATCTAAAATATGAAATAAAATTTTAACTATCGGGTCTGTATTATGTTGGTTTCAATGATCCGACCAGTCAGATATAAGTTACCAGTTTTATCACTATTGAAAGTTCTAACATGTTCTAATATGCGTTCCTTTATAAAGTCTTAGCAGTGCAAACTTTTCCACAATCTCTACATTTCATTTTATATATTACCCCATAGTACTTATATTATTGATAAAGAAGAATAAAAATCAATTTATAAATGTACTGGGTCATTAAAAAGAGGGTTTAATTTTCTTATTTTGTGGAAACTTTACAAAAAAATTGTATTTCTTAAAGGTAGTATATTTGATGTTAACAATTAATGAAGCATTGATAAGGTTGATAATCAGATATTCTGAATTCAAGAGAATATGGTAACAATTAAAGTTTAAAAACCACGTGATCGAAACTACAGTATTACACGTGTTAACAACTTTCAGCTTCATCGATTATTTACAAAATATAATTGAAATAAAAATAAATTCTCAAGTGGAAACCAAGTTATTCCATCAAGAAAGTTTAAAGAAGTGCTTTTGAGCAACGTACAAGCTTTTTCGTAGCATAAAATATTAATAGGCTTAATAATCAATCGCTGGATGACTCTTCTTGAAACTTAGCATGCTTCTTTAAAGAGTCAATCAAACCTTTATATTTGAAATTTTTCTTGTCCTTGTTGTGATCCTTGTTGTGTAGAGAAATGATCGTTTTTAAAGGTAACAAAAATTCCCAAAGAATACATTAAAACCGAAATATCGGATTTTTAATGATCCTTAAAAAAATAAAATTCTATATAAATGCACTTTTGAATCTTCTTAATGTCTGCGCGAGCTTTAATATAATGAAAAATGAATCGGATTGAAACAATTTAAATAAATAATGAGGATTTTATTTTTTTAATACCTTTTGTATTAACGATTTCTTACAATTCAAACATAAAGACTTATTGTTGTATTAGTTTATGATTTTAAAAATATAAAAGATACAGAAAATAGAAAAAAAAAACCCTTCAAGATTTAAGGAAAGGAACTTGATGCTGATACTTGATATTCTCTTCCAAGAACTGCCATTGTTCGAATCTTAAGTTTACTTTTTTTTAAGTTTAATTATCTTTTAGCTTGCAGGGTTGATTCTATGGATTCTGACATTCCACATAAACGAACGCCTTCATTAAACCCAACGGGAAAATTAAGTTTTTTATTTTTAGAAGCGATGTCTTGGTGAATCTAATTTTCACTTGGCTCAGAGCTAGGGAATTTAAATGACATTCCAGGCTAAGTTCAAGAAAGACCCCTAGAACAAAAGAAATAACACTGAAATGAAACTAATGAATTCCACACAAAAAAGAGCAAACTTTTATTTACACAAAGAGAACTAGTTTTAATCATTCAGATAATGTTAATACTACCTTTTTTTTATTTGCAAGCTACAATTTATAATCGTTAATCTCATTTGAAAGCTGTCGTTTGAAAATTAACAGTACTACAAACTGTTTTTATTGTTTATTGTTTATTATTATTGTTTATTATCTATCTATCTATCTTTACACTATATACACTGACGGAAATGGAAATTCCAACACCACGACGAAGTTATGCTAGTCGAATGAAAACTATACAAAATATTCGACTACATGAGTTATTACATTGATACCAGTTTGAATGTCACAACGCCACGGCGAATTTTCGTGAATTTTCCATTAGACACGTGTGGAGCTGTTTATAAACTGTTACTGTGAAAGGCTGTGGTAACGAGTGCTACGGATTTACAATGCCGCAAAGGCGACAACGAAATAATATCGACACTTAACTCGCTATTTTGTAGTTTACTTTCAGTTAATAACTTTGAAAAGATAATTTTATTAGTTTTACCAAACAATAATTCAAACAATATTTAATATTTTTTTCAATAGTGCTCATTCATTACACAACTGCTCAATCTCCTCTCTTCATTTATTGATCTATTCGCGATTACTATGAATATCTGTTTCCATTCTAGTTGTTACAGAGATATTAGTTTTCTCAAGTTTTACAGCAGATTATTGTAAAATTTTTACTGTTGCAGATTGCTGATTTGTCATCTTGTCTTTCTTTTCCCGAATTTTTTGATTGCGGCAAGAATGTGTACTAATGGCCAAGGACTGCTGAATCATATGTATTGATATTAAAGGTCTCAACATAAAGATACATTATTTTTGAGGTTTTTATATTTAACAAAATCTGAAAATGTGGGTTTTAATGAAAACTGCTAAAACTATTTGAGAAAGATTTGAGAAGTGTCCATAAGAATGCATGTGCCTCATCGAATAACGACAACTGTAGCTCTTGCATACAAATCTGTTTTGTAACTTCAAAGTTGTAATGGTTATAAAAAGAGTACTAAAAGTTTACAGCTTCGCATTCTTGAAAACTGGAATCGAACAAATATTGTAAATCAATAAGCCTCATTGAATGTCAGACATTCGACAGACTATACCACTGATGAAATCTGAGAGAAAAGTCTTGTTTTATATGAAAAGAGAAAAAGAATCTCTCAAATCGTCGATTACTCAATTATTGCATACATTGCAATTCATGAATTACATAAACAAGTCGTGAAACTTAGCTATATTGGGTGGACTTGATAATTTGCTTATTTGAAAGAATCCTTTACATGCTTATTTGAAAGAATATTTTGCAAGGATTTAGTCTAGAATTCATTTATTAGTTCAGTCGTGATGTGGATAGCTCATCATATTTTGGATAAAGTAAATAATTTTAAAAAGGACGCTTTTATATATTATTATAGTCCGTCAAATGTGAGATAAATGGACTCAGAGGAAAATGGCGAGCAAATTTGTTAGCGATTCCGTGTGTTTAGTTTCTTCTCCTGTAGTGTAGCTGTTGTTCCCTGGATAGCATCGCGCTTCCATTTTATTCTTCAAATTCCTTTATTTACTTTTTTTATCCATTTTGATTATTGAAATTAAATGAAATTGTTAATTTATTACTTGCTCGTAATGTTTTACGAGCTGAATGTTTTGAAGTGAAGTTATAAAAAGAATTGTTTATTTAAATGAAATTTAAAATTACATTGCCGCCGACAGTTGAAATTCCTAGGCCTGTTGCATCAACAGTAACTTTCCAGAGTTTTGTTTTATTTTCTTCACCTGCAGAAGTCTTGAAGTGCACGGACTCATTGTTTATAATCTGCGGTGCTTGGTATAATTGTGAAATATTTAAGAACGCAAGTGTTCAAGTGTAAGTATAAAATGTAATTTTGACTTGGAAAAAAAAACACGGTAGTTTAATCAGACTTCTTTTTCTGCAAATCCCCAAAAACAAACACATCAATATCAGAAAGCTTAAAGGGCTTTGCAGAATTGCGTTTTACTCAAACTTATAATTTTTGAAGAGAAATTCAGAATATGATTTGATTCAATTTCGCTGTATAACATAGCAACTTACGTCATGCTTGCTTGCTTAAATTGTTAACATATCCTAGCACCCCATTTTCCACTACTCTCATGTTCAGTAATATACAATCATATTCAGTAATTTCAAACACATGGAGTTAAATAAATATTCTTTTATGTAAATTAGTTTCTGGTTACAATGTTTTTAATTCTGATGAGATCTGGCCTTACAATTTGCTTATGTTAGCATAAACAAGCCACCATTTCGTTTTGTCACTGTCTTTGGATCTCATTTTCGTTGGAAATATGTTTCGGTCGATGGCTTTGCACGGACCTATATTACAAGATTATATTGCTTCGAAATGGAGTTGGAATAAATTGGATGCAATGCTTAATTAAAGCAACGGATTTTGTGGTTAACAAATACCAGATGCTGAAAGGCAATTTGCAAAAGGGGGAGGGGATGAGGAAAAAGAACCCAAAAATTTCCTTAACCAAAACTTGTTCTTTTGAATCTTCGCTGAAGTTTGAAGCTTATATGTATAAAATTCCAATCGATTATTTGTAATCTTGTTGAATGACTTCTTATTCATTATTAGCTAATGAAATCAAAGTTTTCCAAATCGTATTCATTTTTCTGGTTGTAGTTTAAGTTCCTTCATTTTAGACTGTAAATGGATATAAGAGCATCGATCCATTTTCTGTCTGCGGTGCCATAACTTGAAAACAACCTAAAATTAAAATTCTAACGATAAATATGATAAAAAATTTTTATTTAGTGTAAAGTTGGAATATTGCTAAGAATAATAATAATAGACTTTACAACTACTAGTTTTCAAAGGCTAAGAATAATAATTTCTTAGTTAATCGAATTTTTTAGCAAAATTCGAATAAAATCTAACAGCAAAAGCAAAAAAAAAAAAAAGGGTTTCAGTTGTCATTATTTTCTTTGTTATTCACCGCGTACTTCCATTCTTTTCTTCTACGATTGCTGCAAGGTACTGCAGTCATGGAAATAAAAATGAGAATTTACGGAGAATTACTTAAAGAATTACTCCAAGTTGTTCCAGTCCAAGTACGAGGGGGAAAAATCTCAGTGGTTACGATCAACATTATTTACTATTGACTGTTGAGTATTAGGATGGACTGGAAAAAAATGTAGTTAAATTTCAAAGCTGATGCAATTAAGAAATTATAATTCTCTAATTCTTTGGACTGAAAGAATGTTTCATCATAATTGGCAGAAAATGTGGAACATCCAAGAAGGTTCCATATTTTCTGCCAATTATGATTACGATCACCTCCGTATTGAGACCTTATTATTTTACTGGGGACTATTCTCAGCTGATGAATGCTAATGAGCGTGAAATACCTATCCTGAGATGTCACCTAGTAAAATACTGGGTCTCAACCTTTTAACCTTAGAATATTTAATGAATTTGCAATTTTAAGGGCGTTTCTTGACAATGTAAAATTACTTTCATCTATGAAAAGTAACTGCGTTTTTTGCTTATTGTTATTTAGAGATTTATGTTAATCATTGTTTATTTTCATTTTTTTTGACGAATGTTATAAGTCTCTTCAGTTTCCTATTTACCTTCACGATTAAAATCATCTGTTGCATAAGAAAGCTTAACATTCAGCGTTGGTACTTATTTTTTTGATTTCCGAAATCCCTTGCTTAAATTCCTTAGAGGCTGACGGTTTTGCTAAAATAAGGATTTTAAGGTCGATTTTACTGATTTTTTTACATTTATTCTAATCTATTTTGTGTTTCGTCAGTGGTTCCTAAAAGCACCTCTGAATTGTATGTTAGAACTTGTCTGTTTTTTGCTTCCTAGACATAATATGTTAATATTTGAAAGATCTTCAGGTGACTATTACACTGATAACTTAGGTAAATCTCAGTTGTTAATGAAGAGTTGTTTTCTCTTCGAATAAATAGTCAGTCCCCAATATTCAGCCCTTTGAATAAGTAGTCTTCGACATTCCCGCCATTCTTTCACTAAAAGTCCTCGAAACTGTTGTCTAAGATGACGGAGGCGCTGAGTCTGCCTTTTGTGCTGCTAACCAATAAAAATAAGTTCTTTTAAATTGTCTTGCTCGTTGAGAAAGGCTGGAGAGCATGAAAAATACAGAATATATAAATAAAATCTTTGATTTGTTGCGAACTTCACGACATATTCTCAAAAAAAAAATACCGGCGGTTAACGTGAATTTGCCATTTGATTTCCTTTATCCTGATGAAGATTAAACCTTAAACACTTTATTGGAAGGTTTTTCGAGAGTTTCATTTGAACTGTAAAGATTACCGTTACCCCCATTTTTCAATGAGCAGTTGAGTTTTTTTTTTATATTTGAGTGTTCCTCCTTTTGTAGATCATACTTTAGTACAAATGGAGACTCATCACATCGATGAATAAGTAGGCAAGAAAAAAAAAAATTAACAGTAAAATGCTGAGTTAAGTCAATCTCGGCAATTTTTGGAATGAAAAGATAAGAAATAAATAAGTTCACTGAAATGTAATATACTGGGCGAATCTAACTGACGAAGGTCAGGAAACCAGAAATGGTCCACCTTGGGTTCCCGGTATCGCAATTTCCAAAAACAGATCAGTGAACTCTCAGTCTTGTGCGTTTTATTCTTATTTTTCTTTCTTATGTTGTTGTACGCACGTTAATTTTATGCATTAAATAAATAACTCAAGATTTTGGATCTCCAAGGAAATTGAAATTACCATTTACACACTTTACGGAAAAGAAGTCTTTGCGCTTCCTAAACCGCAGTAATAATCAATATTCCTTCGCAAAAACATTGAACAAATATTCACTTTGCAAACTCTTTTTCTTTTTATATGTTTATTTCATGCTTTTTTAAACAGTTTACGTAAAATAAGAGTGTGTGCACAAACGCCGAGTATTTCCCACTGAAACGACTGGCATTCCGCTTGCTGCCTCCACCCTCACCTTCCCTTCACTGATGGAACTCGTCCTGAATGTTCGTACATGCGTGATGATTTTTGCAGGCGCTCCAAAGCTGAAATCACTTGCAGCGCCTGGAACATTAACTCCTAGTTCGCATACTTTCTCAATTTATTTTCCATACATAGCCCATCATTGGCAGTTCCAAACGTAGCATAAGGAAGCCAATAGCAATGAAACCAAAATCTTCAAGTCATCTTCTTTTGACAGAACTCTGCAAAAACATTAATATATCCACAAATGCCGTTTCCTACCAACTTAATAAGTAATCTTAAGTATTGAGTCTAAAAAAAAAAAAAAAAAAATTATCTAGTCTTCGTAAAGCAGCAACAATCACTCATAGACTTATCTGTCTTGAAGTGCAAATGATCAGTTCCTATAATTATGTTTAGATATGCAAAAAAAAATCGATATAACGTTAGATCTTTTGGCTTTACATCCACAATTCATGTGGTTATGTACATAATAACAATGGTCACATACACATTTAACCTTTGTTATTAACCGTTAGATTAACGGTTTGATTTTCACGTTTATATCATTTTTTAATGTTTTCGAATATTTTGTCATTTTGTTTTATAATTCAGTCATCTCACTCTTTTCTTTCCCCTCATTGTTCTTCAATTTTTAATCTTCTTATTTGAAAAGGAGGCAGAAACCAAAACTTGCACATTTTTATACCAAACTTGCTCCAACGTTACTATATTTATATCCTAAATGAAAAAGAAAAAAAAAATGTGTTTGATTCGACATTTATTTCTAGTAGATTTCTGTTAAAGCATTAACAGAATCCTCCTTAGAATATGAGGTTATGCTAGAAAAGCAGTATGTAAACCCTAATAGAAATTGTTTATCCACATATCATTTGTTTATCGTAGAAATGGATCCAAGAAATGAAAAAAGTAACTTTAAAGATTTGGAATTAATTTTCTAACGGTTACTTTAATTCTTTGCTTTTTTTCTTGCTGTGATTTTGAAATGAAATTCCTATTGCCGCAACAGAAAAGGATGGCCTGAATTTAATTATTATTTGATTTTTATTTTTTTTACTTTGCTTGTCTTTAGCTTTTAACATGTAATGAACTTAAGTGTATACCATCTTTAAACAAGTGTTTTTTTGATGTAGATTACTGTAATGTTTTTTTTTGAGTTGTGGCGTTAAAAGGGTTCTTCGTATGTATATATATGTCAAAAATTATAGAAACATGCTTAGCTAATTCAATATATAACTTTTTGTATAAATATAAATTACTAAAAAAAGAACAATTTGCATATCAAAAAAATTTAAGTACTGATAAACTCTTTCAAGATTTCCAAAAAATCATAAATTGTGCATTAAATAACGGTTATTATATATATATATTATTTTTATAGATTTTGAGAAAGCATTTGATAGTATTAATCATAAGATATTGATAGAAAAATTATTTCATATTGGAATAAGAGGCAATATGATAGAAATATTAAAAAACTATTTAAAAAATAGAAAAATAAGAATTAATTTAAATTCAAAATTAGGTAAAACATATAAATTAAAAACAGGAATTCCTCAAGGTTCAAACTTAGGACCACTTTTATTTATTTTATACTTAAATACATTATATAGTACAATATCAACATCAAAAATTTTTGCTTATGCTGATGACATCATATTGATAAATATAAATGAAAATTATGAAACTGCAGAATACAATATACAAAAAGACTTTAATAAATTAATTATTTGGACACACAATAATAAAATGAAAATAAATAGTGAAAAAACAAAACTAATGATATTGAAAACAAAAAATAAATTTTTACATACAAATCCAGTAATAAAATATCATGATTATAATTGTTTATTCGATGATGACATAAACTTCCAAAGTTGTAATTGTGAAAATATTGAAATTATTAAAACAATTAGATATCTAGGTTTATATATTAATGATCAATTCTCTTGGAAAACACATTATTTATATATATTAAATAAACTTAATTCATTAATATATATGTTTCAACATATAAAGGGTATCTTTTCTATAAGATACAAGATGTTAATATATAAATCATTTATAGATTCATTAATAAATTATGGATTATGTTGTTGGGTACATTTAGGTAATACAGACACTAATAACATAAATAGAATATTAAATAAAATAATGAATTACATAATACAAGATTATTGTATATTAACAAAGAATGAAAAAATACAGATAAGAATAAAATATAAAGTTTTGATGCCAAAAGAAAAAATATTATATTCTTTAATAATAAATAACTTTTATAAAATTAGAAATCAAATTAGAAATTATAACTTAGAAAATATTACTAGAAATACATTAATAAAGATTTTATATTATGAAAATCCTAAGAACAACTTTGGATTAAGAAATAAAAATAGAATTCTATTAAAGATTTTTATGCAAATTACAAATGAATTAAAACAAAATAAATTTAATAAAATAAGTATATTAAAAAGGCAAATACTGAAAAAAATAATATTTGGCGAAATTATCTGGAATATTTAGGTATTTTTGATTACATATATTATATTTATATTTTGTGTGTTTTTGGTCTTGTGTATTGATATTTTGTTTATATATTTTTTAGTTGAATAATTTTGGCATGAGAGATTGTTATTTAAAGTCTTATTTTCACAATTAGATTTAGAAATTTTTAATGTTATACAGTATAAACATTATGTTATACAGTAATGTTATACAGTATAAACATTGAAAGAAAGAAATTGTAATTAGAATAATAAGTAAAAAATAATTTGGGAACCTTAAATTTGATTGTAATGAATGATATTTATAATAATTTTCTTTTTGTATTTGATTTTCTTTTTATATTTCTGTGATATATTGATTTTTATATAATTATATAATTGAATCTAATTTAAGTATAATTCGTATAATTGCGTAATTATATAATTTTTATATGATTTTATATGATTAATACTTTTTAAATTACAAATATAAATTATTTATACTTTCAGCACCTGCATCACAGGATTTCATTTTGAAAACCTAGCAGGACTGTAATTTTAAATTTAGAAATAAATAAATAAATAAAAAAAAAAAAAAAAAAAAAAAAAAAAAAAAAAAAAAAAAAAAAAAATAGAAATGTATTTCTAGTTTATTTATCTTTTGAAATTCTCTGTGAGAGATTGTATTCAAATTTAAAGTAAGATTGTTTTATTAAACGTTTTATTGTTTTGTTACACTTTCGCATTAATTTATTTTACCTTCCTAATTAAGCCTTGCATAGTCGGAATCATAGTAGCTCTCCAGTTAGCGATAAACCTCTGCCGAGGGAATTTAATTCGGATTATTTTTCCCCTCGTTAATTTATGGTCCCAGTGAAGTAAAAACGAATATAGTACATTCGTGCTACACTTGGTTATGGTGGCGTAATCACACACATAAATGGAGCTACGTTTTAAGTTGACCAAAAATAATCTACGTATAAATTTTATGGAAATGCATCCAGCCGTCTTCATGTTGTGCCCTTACTAATAGACAAACAAGAAAAATACTGAACTATAGTAAGACACCGGATGATTAGTGAACTTTAAGAATAAAAACATTAATTGTTCTGCCTAAGTTGTTTAATTACATAAGATATTAAAAATAGTATTTTTATTATTTTATGTGAAATATGACCATTTTTATTCAAGATATTAGCGATAAATAAAAAATAAATATCTTTACAGACTGGTGTACCACATAGAATTGCCTAAATACAATAGACGTCGGAAAATACGAATTTTTATTAAAATCGTCGCCCAATTTTCTCTTGGCTACTCAATTTCTTATAAGCAGTTTTGAGAAAATAAAATTGATTAAAATAGAAGTAAAAATTTTCTTTGTAGATCATTTGTTTTTATTAATTTATAATTATTATAGCCTTGTAAAACAACATTTAAGCCAAACTTATTCTTAATCCTTTATTTTCTATTTTGCAAACATCGAAATTAAAAATACCTTGTCAAGATCTCAAAGCATAAAATTCAAATATCCATTCAAGCTGGCATTACTCCATAATCTCTCAAGAGTATTGCTTTTATATATAAGAATTTCTTAATGAAGGGAACACTGAGTGTTTTGCTTTTTACCATACCTTCTAGTTGCTTCATTATTTACAATTGCTGTGGATGGCAGCTGCTCTAATTTTTTTATGAGAGATAAATATTTGCTTAAGAATCGAGCACAACCACTTTTGAAGCTGTTGAACGAATACGAACTTAATTGCAGTCGTTGATTTAAAAAAAATATCATTGCAATTCATTTTGAAGCAGTTAATGAAGCAAATCTGTTTTTTGTCAGGAAACGAATGTTTGTGCTTTTATTGTGCTTTTAATCCTGGTTCATTTATTTTGATTCTCTTGGGAGTTTTCTTTTCATTTCGAAAGCCTAATTCTCAAAAGCAGTTGAAGAATAATTAAGAAGCTTCGGGGAAAAAAGCGAGAAGAAGATTGTAGTGATTGCTGCTGGTTGAAAACAAATCACTACAGTAGATTTAACTTTTTATGAAATGGAAAAAAATAATCCTTAATGAATTGGAATTGTCAAAAATAGAATGAACCTAAAGGTTCTATCTTTTTCAAAGAAATATTTTTAAATATTAATGTCAATTGTTGATGTTTTTATAATACTAGGCCATCTCCCGTGTACAGATTGTTCGTTATAGATATTTGAAGAATAGATTTATTTAGATGGACGTTGGTTGATATAGATGTTAAATGGAGATCATAGCTTATATGGGTCATTCCACAGAAAACGTACCTTTTTACGTACAAGGCAATTATTTACTTAAGAAATATTCAAAGTTCTTCTTTCAGTGGTTATAAACAGCAATACAAACGAAGGAAGATATGAACATTGGTATTCTTTGTTCTTTCATTTTATTTCTATTAAATTTTAAAACAATAGTGAAGATATGTATACCTCCGTTACGTGTCACAAGTGCTTCGTCAGAAGGGTGGTTAATTATTTCATGAATTTAAGGAAATATTGAATAAGTGAGTCACATTGTATTTCTTACATTAAAAGGTGAACTGCAGTTCGACATAAAAAAAAATGAGAAAATGTTAGCTTGAACATATGTTTTTAGGTTTGAAAGTTTGTCACAGACTTTCCCTGTATCCTCCGTTCTGAAGATATTTTAACAAAATCCCATTAGATGGCAATGGTATTCACAAAGAGTGGATGAAGGAGGAAAAGACGCCACTTTGTTTTAGCTCTATCTTGTGTTTGGAGTAAAATAGTATGGTTTAACTATATTCTATCTAACAGTTTCTTCAGGATTCTCAAGACGGTTCTAATCTTTGTGTATCCTCCGTTCTCAACGAAGACAAATAAATAACATTGAGAAAATACATAGAACTTGTTGAAGTTATTCTTAAATACGATTCAATTACATTTTAAAGGATGTTCACGAGCTAACTTCACAATAAGCATGACAAACTAGGGAAATTTTGCAGAAATGTATCCTCCGTAGATGTATCCTCCGTTACATTAACATTGAATGGAGGGTACTAATTTCGTAACAGAGGGTAAAAAATCATTTATTTAAATACTATGAGTCTCAATAATTGATTTAGTATATGTACTATATTGTTTATTATCATTATCTCAATAATTAATTTAAAATATTTATAATTTTGGAATATTTGTTTATTATTATCGGTAAATTTCCTTTCTGCTATTTTGCGATAAGTTAATGTTCTGTTTAACCACTCAGTTTCAGAATAAATTGAAAATTTACTTAAATTATGAGCTATGCTTTTAAAATATGGTAGATTTCATTACTGTATCTTATACTCTGTTACAGTTGTGTATCCTCGTCCATATCAAAATTTTATTTTATTCCTTATTTCATGAAAAAGGAAGAAACAATGTAACAATTCATTTTTTAATTCATAGAAGCAATAATACTGCTTAGAAAATAAATTTCAGATTTGTTTGTCAATATTTTTTTTTTAACATTTTTGTCTCTTAAAAGTTACGTTTTCTGTGGAATGACCCATATACGATACTCCTGGCGACGAATTGATTGTGACTATTCTTTCGAGTGAAGATAACCAAATTCTGATGACTTGTGACTCTAGACAAATTTTCCTCTTTGGCGGAGACTTCAGACAAATTTTACCTGTAGTCAAGAATGGCCGAGATTACGACATTATTAACAGTTCTTTGAAAAGATCTCATCCTTTCTCTCGTTGTCCATTTCGATACTAATTGATTATCGATGATAAAACGATGGTTTATGTGAGATAATCCAAGAATAATTGATTCCAATGAAAGGGGTTAAAGCAACATTTTTAAGTTTTGAAGACTCTTTTCAAGCCATCTCTTTTTCAAGCATAATAAAATTGGAATAAGTACAACAAAACAAAATAGTTGGAAGCTTAAACAAATTTCAAAAACACGTGAATCAATAAGTTTAGTTGTTTTTACAAAAATATATTGATAAGGTACAATTCAATTATTAAAAGTAATAATAAGAAGAAAATAAAATTTAAGATAATCTAACAAAACTCGATTCCAAAGAAAGCAGTTAACGCATTATTTTGAAGTTCAATAATGCTCATTTTGAATTTGTCGACTTCCTCGTGACAATAAAAAATGAAAAACCGTTTTCTATTGTTGCACTAACATTGAGGCACAAAAACAACACAACAATTGCGGAGATATAAGTCAAAAAACAATATAAAAAGTGATGTAGTCCCTATGGCCTAATGGATAACACATCCGACTTCGGATCACAAGGTTGCAGGTTCAATTCCCTTCGCGGAAATATGAAAAAATTATTTCTTTTTTCCATTCGCACAGAAAAATGCGCCGGACAAACAGACACACAGACAGGAGAAATAAAAGATTTTAGTAATATAGATTATTGCTTTTAGTTGTTATTATTTATTACTACAAAGAATAGTTCTAGTAATAAATATTACTTATTACCAATAAATAGGACAGTATGAACCTTAGAGAAGCACTGGAATGGTTATTACTGAAATTCATTAAATTCCTAAAATTTATTCATTCAATTATTTAAAATTTAATTTAATTAAATGAATTAAACGTTAGGATCATTTTTATACATATAAGACATGTATATTTTATATAAGATATTGTATGTAAATTAAATTAAATTATTTTATATTAAACAACAAACAAGGCATTCTGATAGTATATATAAAAACCCAAAAGAAAGACAAAAAAAATTTAAAAAGATCGATCACCATCTTTTAGAAAACAATCTAAACAATCTAATGGAAACAATAGAAAATAAAAAAATCGATAATCCTAATATAATATACAATAATATAATAACAGAATATAATAAATCCAAAAGAAACATAACATTAAATAAGAAAAGTCTAGAAATATCAGAATATTTCTCTAGATTATCAAATAATAAAAAATATAAAAAAAGACCGAATAAAGGAGAAAGAACACATAAAGAATGGATAACAAAAGAATTAATTGATGAGATAAAAGAAAGAGACAAACTTTATAAAAAGCACAAAAACAACAAGACTAAAGAACAATTTTATAATGATTATAAAAAATTAAGAAACATTCTAACATCCAAAATAACAAAGGCAAAAAACAATTACTACTACAATAAATTCATAAATGAAACAAAAAATCCAAAAAATTGCTGGGAAAAAATTAATGCCTTACTAGAAAGAACAAATAAACACAAAACTAAAAAACAAAATGAAATACAAAAATTCGCACGAGAAATGGACAATGATCATAAAAAGAAAACTCTCGCAGAGCTATTCAGTAATTATTACCAAAACATTACAAAAGATTATAATATAAATTGCAGCAAAAAAATTATAAAAGATATAAACGTTACAGATATAATAAACTCAATGGTAATCAACGAACCAAATGAAAATGATATCATAAACATAATAAACACTATGGATGTTAAAAAATCAAAAGGACACGATTTGATATCCATTTCAGATATCAAAACAAATAAGGAAATTTTCTCTACATTAATTACTACACTGACTAAAACAATTATAAATAAAGAAAAATACCCAAACAGCTTAAAAATATCAAAAATCATCCTAATATACAAAAACAAGGTTTACAACGATTGTAAAAAGACCAATTGCTATTTCCTCGACACTAGGCAAAATAATTGAAAAATACTTTACTAAAAAATTACAGGAATATTTAAAAGAATACGACATTATACATAAACATCAATATGCGTACCAACTTAAAAAAAGTACAACAATACTCTTAGAAGATTTCAGTGAAAACATAAATAAAAATCTAAACAAAAACCCACCCAAAACACTTCGTGTAAAATAAGTTGCCAAGACTCACATGCTCATAATGCTTTCACTGTTAAAAAGATATGAGATCTCATGTAGAGCCAAGCCCCTAACTCTACGAGGCCTAACTCTACAAGCCCTAACTCTAAAAACCTTATATCTTGGTCAAAAAGTATGCCTTGGCC
>JAFIDM010000001.1:36751064-36763973 GCA_023159025.1 Thereuonema tuberculata
TTTTGAAATCTCACCAAGGGGGAGGGGGGGGGTCCGGCAAAATCTCACCAAATCTCACCAAGGGGGAGGGGGGGTCCAAATTTTTTAAAAAACACCTCACGTAATTAATGGACGTCCCCTAGCTATTCGATAAAAGAAAAGTTTATTCCATTTTTTACTAATAAAAAGTAAAGGGGTTATATTAATAATCAAAGAAATAGTAAATGATTATGCTTTATTTTGAATGAAAACTAATTTAATGCAAATAAATTATTCTACAGTTAAAATATGTGATTCAGTAAGATCCCTGTGGTTGATGCTGCTCAGCGAGTTTCTTTATATCTGATTCCATCGATGTTAACGATATTCGAAGATCGTCTCTTTTCACAATGTCAAATCTATTGCGAACTTTTGATAAGTGACTAAATCCTGATTCAACAAGGTAAGATGATGGAAAAGCAATAACGTAGGGCTGTGCTTTATCCCAGAGTAATGGGTACTTTGTAGCCTTATCATTTGTTTTCCATATATTACATTTCCCATCTTTGAATTTTGCACGCATTATTTCATCACTTAGTAATTCAATGAGGGGCTCTTGCAAAGAAATGTCTATATCGGCAACATTAACTTCGAACGGAATTGTCACCCAAGTTGGTATATCCATCATGAGTAGGTCACTAACCCGAGTTTGCATACCTTAACATTTTTTCTTCTTTTTTCTGGTTCCCCCAATCTCTGTTCGTACTTCATTTCTATCTGAACTTAGCTTTTCCATTTTATTGCCTTTTTTTCTTCTTTTTTCTTTCTTTTTTCTTTCTGCATACCTTCGTGCATATTTTCCAAATATTGGCTGTATAATACAAGGTCTTCATCGTGCAAATCGCTGCTAATCGAAGCCAAACCAGAAAACTGTTGAAATGCACAATGCCTGATATTATTTTGTACAACTGTAATTTTCTCAGAAAAACAGTAACAGCACCTTTACTTGATATGAGATCAGAATCGTTTCCTTGGAGCTGTTCATAAATTTAGTAAATTTAATTTTTCAAATATATCTTATAAGAAGAGCCGTCGCGTGAGCGGGTCGATCGCCCTGGGCGCCGCGGCAACGGCAAAAATAAAAAAATTTGGAAATTCCGGTTTTTTTTTTTGGTTGTTGAATTGGAGATTCCGTTTTTTTTTTGTTTTTTTTTTGGTTATAGATTTTTGGGATGGTGGGGGAGGCGCAAATATCAAGTGTAGGGCGTCTGACAAAATCTTGCCCTGGGCGCCAACAAACCACTCGACGGACCTGCTGATAAGTATTGACCGATGGTTGAGTAGATAGGCGAAAAAGAAATATAAAATAAATAAAGTTAGAAAGAATCATTCATATGTATTCTCTACTTATTTCAATATGGAGTAAATTACAGTAAAAATTTTATTTTGAGTAATAACAACCGTTCTGAAGTGGAATTGCCCCGTCGACCACCAAAATATCACTATGGACCCCCAATTTGTTATTTTTTGCCTGTGGACCCCGAAGATATTATATGGACCCCCAGGGGTCCATGTGGACCCCGGTTGAGAACTCCTGCTTTAAACAAATAAAACTTTACAAAATGTAATGAATTAATAGCACACAATTTCACTTTTAATCTGACTTGTTCCATTTTTTTTTCTTTTTCATAAATATCTAAAAGAAACCAAAAAGAAGTAGATGTGGTATGGTTCTCTTTCTTTTCTTTTTAGTATTTCGTTTTTCTACATAACTAATCGAATGCCACCTGTAAAATTTTAATCTTTCGTAATAAATTATTTTTTGATTTCTCTATCAAGTTTATTTTCCTTTTTTTTTTGGGGGGGGGGGAGGACAAGAGAGTCTGGGGTTCATTATGAAAAAAAAAGTTTTATATTATAGTTCAATTCTATGCATTATGTAAAAGAACAGATAAATATATTTTAGCCACCATTTGGGAGTTATTGTGATAGCTATCAAAATCGGTAGCTAATGCGTTTGTCCTGTCCGTCGGTCGGTTCTGTCTCTCCCAGACAATTCCCGAACGGAAGGTTGGATCGGCAAACGGACTTCACCATCGCGTTCAGAGCCCGAAACAAAGAAGGAATAGGGTATTTTTAGGGGCCAACACCCTCCCATCTTCGATATATTTGGCATTGTTTTCATTGGATTTCCGCTATTAGCTTGAATGTTAGAAATATAACTATTTCATTTCAGTTGCCAGCTATTGATTAATGGTTAAGTTCTCGAACTCTTATGCTTGAGGTTGTTGGAATCTGTATATCTATTGATATTTTTGCTCTTAACCTTTTTTTCTCAATGTCCGCGAGAGTTCGTTGTTATTGTTGTTTTTCTTATTTTCCTAAGATTTTCTTTTTTTATTTTTCCTTACATTAATGTTTCTTTTTTATTATTATTATTTTTAATTTTTTTTTTATTATGTGTTGCCTCGAAATTTATGCTTTAGCACAAAATTATATTCACTTGTTTCATCCTTGCTTTTGTAAATATTTTTGATCTTTATTCTGTTTAATTATTTATAGAAAATTCACAGTGAATATCATTAAATTATTCAAATAATTTTGTCTTAGAACTTAAGGATATCTTCAGTGATCTAAATTTATTTCTCTAATGTTGTAAATCATCGATTTTGTTGCTTGTCTTATCTATTCTCATGAGGATTCAATCTCCTTCTCTAATGTTATTTTATCATCAGCAGCTCGTGTTTTTGGATCTTAGACTACTTAATTTGTTCCTATTATCCTTATATCTGTAGTAGTTTAATTTAAATTAATTTTAAGATTAATTGTGAATAGAAGATGGTGATGTTAGTAATCTAATGCTTAGGGATACTTGTGTTTATAATAAAGAGAATGAATTTTGGACTAAGTCGAGTCAGTAAACCGAATGAGAACATTGTTATAGAGTAGATTATCAAGAGAACACTTATATAGTCTTCCTAGTCTGTAATAGTAAAAATCTATAAGTTAGCAGTACATTCAGTGTTTGTGGTAAAGTTTCAGTTGTATGGTAACATATTCTAGTAACAGAGACTACATAAGAAAGATTGCGTATTGATTCAGAAAATAGTAACAATTCTAGATTCGTAATGCCTGGTACTCTGGTGCATGCCGGAACTGTAGCTATAATTACTTAGAATAACAAATTTAATCTTAATATATAAAAGACAAAACCCACTGACTTACTCACTCACTCAAGCACAGGGATGTGTTTCCCCTTATGTCGTAGGCATATACTAAAAAAGGATTTTTTTGAAATACAATCATGAAACTCGGCAAGAACACTTTTCTTAAAAAATGAAGAAATACATCTTCAACGTTTTTTCAAAAAAAAAAAAAAAAAAAAGATTGCAATCTCCTTCTAATCTCCCATTTTGCTAGTTATAACTAATATAATTACGATTAATAAATATACGAATTTAATTATTTCTTTCAGAAAATAAGAAACTTTCTGTTTGAATTCCTCAAATATTACAATTTAAAACTAAATTGTCGTTCGAGTTCTTACAGAACTATTTCACAGTTTAAAAAAAAGTAAAAACAAAAGAAAACACAAAATTTGAGAAAAATAAGTTTGAAGTTCTTTTAAGATCATCTTTATAAAAAAAGATCAGTGAGATGTTAGTTTCGATAATTTAAATGAAGACTTATTGTAACCAAGTTAAGAAAAATATTGAACTTGAACTTTTTTAAATTGAATCATAGGTCACGTAAGAAGCTGATGTGTTTTTTTTTGTACTTTATTACTCAGTATTGAAATTCTGAAAACACAATCTAAAGACTTTACAAATAACTAGCAAAACGACCGTTCTTCGCTCGGGTTACAAAAAGCAATTGTCCTAATGGGGATGATAAAGAAATTGCAATTGCGAGATCAGTTGGAACTTTCCCGGTTGGTACAAAAACAACAAAAAAAACAACAAAACTCAAAAGGTCTGATCTCATTACAAATCTGTACCTAACCCGAACACCCCGTCGCTATTATGCACAACAATATTTTAGTTCCAATTGTTGCACAACACTATCTGTATAGTTCCCATTGTCGCCACCGAGTGCATATGTAATGCTCTTGTGCAGAAAAATATTTTAGCTCCTATTGTTGCATAACAATTCGAGTAGTTCTCATTGTCACGATAACAAATCCTAAAACCTAACAATAGTAACGGAAGCAAACTTTCAGCTTTAAAACTTAAAGCAAGGGTTTTTATCCTATCCCGTGGGAATTTCGAAAATTCCTAAAAAAGGGTTTTAGTGATTACAATTACCTACTTCCATGCCAAATTTGAAGTCTCTACTAACTATAGTTACTGAAATAATTACGGAAATAAGAAAACTTTAAAGCGACAATAAACCCTCGTTATTCCCAAACCCGTGGGAATTTCGCAAAATCCGGCCTTATTCCTTGTCTATCACATAAAGGGAACCACTGTGCAAAAATTTCAGCTTTCTAGGTCCAACAGTTTGGGCTGGAGGTTGATTTGTCAGTGAGTGAGCGACTGAGTGAGTGAGTCGGTCTTGTCTTTTTATATAGTTAGATAATCATCAAAATTTAAGCCGGTACATCTGAATAAGATACTAATAAACATTTAATCATAAATAGATTCAACTATTTTCGGCTTATTCCCTTGTTAAGTCGAAACAAGTTGTATCTATTTATAATGAAATATTTTATTAGTGTCCTATTCAGCTTAATGTTTGATGATCGATATGAATACATACATGAATACAAATCGATACATGTAAAATCATTTTTTTTTTGTAAATAATGTTTTATAAATCTTGATTTCATATTAACTTGATGAAACCATTTTGAATTTGTTAAATATGTCAATATAAGAAAACAGTACAAGAAGTAAATGATATATTAAACATTCTTTTCTTAAAATTTGTTTTGGAGGCGTTCAAGTTAATTATTTTTAAATTCAGCAATACTAAAATGAGGGAAGATTAAAAAATTACATCCTTAACAACTAAATTTTTATTTTGTATATGCTTTAACATAATAATTAAAAACATATTGTAGCAAATTATTCTATCATTTGTAAGTAATATAGATTTAGATTGAGGTGCAGTCACAGATTATGTTTTAGCACATGGATATATATATTTTATTTTAGGACTTTTTTTTAAGATTGAAAAGCACTTATTATTTTCCTTTCCTATAAAAGTGAGGCTTACCAAATGAGTCAATCTGTATGTATGTCTGTATCTTCCTATAATAACTTTTGCACGTGGGATCAAACTTCTTGAAACTTTGTAGATATATACAATTAACAGTCTAACTTTTATATGTGAAATATTTACAGAGAAGTTAGTGCGAGAAGGGGACAAAAAATTCCATACAGAAAAGTTTTAGAAACTAAATAATGGATTTCTATGTTAAGGAAAGATTTGTTATTTATTTATAATAAAGCCATTTTTTATTAACTGGTTTGGTAATAATAAATAATAAGAATTGGTAATAATAATACTGCTAACAATAATAATACAATCAATTACTAATCGTTCTAGCTTTCCCATTATTTGTGCCTAGATTTCATATGATTTAAAGTTAATCCGATTTAGACAACTGAAATAAAGTAATGCTAATTTCCTTACTTTTTCATACAAAATCTGATTTATATTATTGATATCCAGTTATTAGGTCTTGAAGATAGAGTAAGGTTTTCGGTTTGTTCGATTCACTATAAAAGCACGAAGAAAGAATAAAAATCATAACCTTTTAAAAGAAGTAGATTTGAATTTATTTCAGGAACTTCTTGTTTTCGTTGATGAAATTAAAGAATAATCAATTAACGTAAAAATTATAATATTAAAATTCATTTTAATTCACCGATTTATAGTAAAGGTTTTGATAGTGGTAAATATTAATATAATAAAAGATGACTCAAGACAAACAATTAAGCGGAAAGAGTTTGTATCATCTCTAAAAAGACACAATGAGATAAAAATTTGGTAAAAATGATTAACTTCTGCCATTTGGTAAAGATATATTGATCTGTAACTTTTTTGTGGTATTAACCAGTTTTGTGAATTTACGCTTTTGTGGTAGGCTATTGAAAGTTTTTCACTCTTTTCACATCGTATCACTCCACCCCAGGTAGTAATTTGTATTTACTTGAATGTGCAAAGTTAGTAAACGGATTCAGAAAAACACGAATTATGTCCTGATGGAAGAAAGGCCTTGAACGAGGCCTTTAAACCGTATAGAGGATGCTATTGAAGAAAGCTATCTTAAATCTACTTCGGAAAATGCGATATGGGAAAAAGACCTCACAACCACGAAGAAAATTAAGTGGAACCAGTTTAAAGCATCGTGAACAAAGAGGACTCAGACCACGAAGATTCATCCGGAAGTGAGGCACTTGAAGAAGCAAGTAACAGCAGTAGTAGTGCAACCTCTTAAACAAAAAAAAAGTTTACTTTGGTCTCAAAATGTGTTATATTTATGTTTTGCAATTTTGTATTTCGCTTACAAGATAATTTTTTTTATGTTTAATGAAAACTTTGGTTTTTTTTTCCTTGTTCGAGCTGACATTTTGCAGTTTACCTGCTGAAAAATGTCACTTGACGATTTTAAAATGTAAACTAAGTCTCATTACACCCTCACTCTTCATGGAAGTGATACTTCATGGAAATTACAATTATGTATCACCTGACTCCAATTAATGGGGTGAAGTGTGATATACTGAATATATTTTTTAAAAATCAGATGTGAATCCTATCAAAAATAGGAAAATAACTACTGGAAGTTATTCCTTGAACTAAGATCAGAAGGAGGAACCCCTAAATAAAACATCTACAGTTCTTGGATGATGGAATCCTATTTTGAATTTTGAGACTGTATCACTTCAATACGCTTTACAGTGCTATTATGGAAAATTTTTTCTACTACTGACCTTTTGTTGTTTTTCGTGTGGCTTTTGTTGAATAGCAATTCAGTGTTTTTTATTATTTATTTATCTCGGACTTACTGTTCACTTCAGTAAAGCATAAAAAAAGAAGTGGCAGTTACTTATTACTTAGAACATTTGAAGTATCTCAGTGACATCTATTATTAAAAACTGAACTGTTCAAATTTTTCATGAAGTAAATAAATAACGCAATTTTGTAAAGAATTGTAATTCCTCATAACTTGAATAGCATATATTATTATTCTGAAATTAAAATATGAACTTTATTTTTTAATTGTCATTTGTTTAATTATGGATGTGTTTTATTTACATTTTGAATAACTTGTATTACGTGAACTTCCAGGCATGATTAAAATTACAGTCATTTCATACGGTGTAAGTTTCTTTGATAAACTTAACCATTGAATTTTCACATAGAAACGATTATGAGCTGAGAACAATGTCTTAGTGAATTTTAACGACCCATTTCGAGCTATTTGGACCCGCTTGTCCTATCCGTCCGTCCGTGTCTGTTTCCCCCTTACAATTCCCGAACGGAAGGTCAGATCGGCAAACTGTTTTCATCATCGTATTCAGAGGCCCAAACACCTCAGGAATGGGGCATTTTTAAGGGCCAATGCCCCCCTCTCCCCCCGTATTGGAGATATTTGAAATCAATACCCTCTCCCCCGAATACCTCCCAAACGGAAGGTCGGATCAACAGACGGACTTCACCATTGTGTTCACAGGCCCAAACAACATATGAATAAGGTATTTTCAGGGACCAAAGCCCCCCCCCTCCCATGTTCAAGACATTTGGTATTGATTTAATTGAATTTCCGCTATTAGCTTAAACGTTAGAAATGCAACCATCTCATTTGATTCTCAGCTGTAGCTAGATCGGTAGGTCTCGGACTCATATCCTAGATTGTTGGTTCGAATCCGGATCTACTGTGTGTGTGTGTGTGTGTGTGTGTGTGTGTGTGTGTGTGTGTGTGTGCATTTGCATTTTGTTTTCTTAATCTTTTTTGTTCCCAATACCGCGTGCATTTTTTTCTTTCTTACTTTTTTTGGTGTTGAAACATTGATTCACTGGCTGGATTGAAGCTGATTTTTAAACAGCAGAATGACGAAGTAGTTAATTATAATTTAAGGAAATAGTAATGTTCAAGGCATAATTTTTTTAACTTTATCTTGCTTTAGTCCATTAGTGTTAAAGCTGAGATTTCATTAACTGGTAATTTCGTTACTTTTCTTAGTATTCAGTGAACACTTAATGTCCTCAGGAAATGAATATGTAAAAGGTATGTAAAAAAAGAAAATGCCCATAAAATGCTCACAATTTTGGAAAGCTCGAACTCATGAACTAAGCATGCATTTTCCGTGCTTTACGTTGTAAGTACCTGTACAATAATAGTAAACTTACTGATAGACTGTGGAACATAGCGTGTTACGTAGTAAAGTTGTAAAATTTCTTGGACTATTCCATTATATATTATAGGGGTTTATATAGCATCTATCTGAAAGAGGACATTTCATTCGCTTAACTGTAATTATCCTGCTTGATAATGAATTTTAATACCAAGCACTTTGAAAAGATAATTTAATTTATTAAATAACATTAAATGACATTAAATATCAATTTACAGAGAATACTAGCAAACCTGTGAAGAAAACCTGCCTTGTTTTCTTTTATTTACATAGAGCAACCAGCACAATTTTTAGTGCCTTCCCTGCCACCCACTCGGCTTCCCTGCTTACTGAGAAAATGATCTCGGATTCCAAGACCACGTGCCGGTGGATGAGTGTGTGATGAGTGTGTGGCAGAGAAGCCGACCAAAAGTAAAGATTTATCATTTGACTTTACCTCACGTGACTTATGGTTGACCCACGTCGATAAAAAATGAAATGTAGGCATCCCCAACAGTATACCTAACATTTGACACCTTATTTGTGTTTCTGTGTCTTATGGTAGCGGGTAAAAAAACCCAATGTTTTCTTTCATAAATTTGGATCGATGTTGAAGTTTAATTAGTCTCTTATTCTAGCTTCTCAGCTTTTCTTATAGCTTTCCAAAATTTGTATGTGTATGTTTTGTTTCTTTTTTGGACCCACCCTGTTTTTAATGAATGACGAATATGAGGACAGCATTTTCGCCATTGGATGACAAGTCAAACAGATGAAAAATGATCTGTTTTGATGGACATGAAATGGCTTTACTTTAAAAGAATAAATTCAGATGTCGTCCTTGTAACAATACATCACTCATTCACTTTGAGAAACCCAGATAAAACCACTGTGTAGGGCTTTAGGCATATTCGCGATCTTTAACGCAAACAAAGAATTATGTGTTAATCAATCAAATGTCTGATTCAAATGTGGCACATTGGAAAAGTGACAGAACGGAAGAATATGCCTTATCTATCTCTTGTTTACCTCTTGAAGCAATAAGAAGAGCTAGTTGACAGCTCTATCCACACTTGTAAGGAAAGTTGATAGCCTTTAGCCTCAGAACTATCTAACCGAAATAAGGGTGTTTGAAATCACTTGTCAAAAACAGATGTAATTTGAAGACAACCTAGAAGCGAGTGCAGATATCAAAAAAACAAATTCACTCAGAACTTGATGGACATACATCTTTTGTGAAGAGAAGACAGAAGAGAATGATTATGATTGAATTATCAGAGCATCCCCAAAAGAGTTGAGATACTGGTATCGTTTTTCCTTTTTGGAACATCATTAAACATGGAGTAGTTTAATTGCCTAAATAAAAAATAAATTATAAATAGGTAAAAAAACAGGCTTGCGAAAAAGTGGAATATTAGTAATAACTTAAAAATATAACGAGCTCTCAGGATATTTCTCCTGTACCCATTTAATGGATTTTGCTCTTAAACTGGTTTTTGCTTCTTTGAGGTTTAATTAAAACTCGTATTTTTAGGTTTACTTTTATTTTATTTGTTTCCAGTGAAATACTGGAAGGGGATTTCGGATATTAAAATCAACACCATTTTTCGTTTTGCTTTGGAGTCTAGACTCCAGTAAACCAACATTACCTGATAAGTTACCATTTATTTTGATTGTACTGATTTCAATGTACTTTAGGTTTATCTAAAAATTTTCTCAAGGGATAATGAGTGGGATGGCGACAAAACAGAATAAATTATCCATTGATTTTCCGATGCTTCCTGTGCTTAGTCTTAAAACAGAGTGTTTGTATATAAATGAAACGAATGCCTCTTACATTTGCCTTGATCATTTTTTATTACAGGGTTGGATTAGTGAGGCTGGATTTTCTGAATTGACTTGAAAATAATCAAAAGTAGGGAAAAGAAACCACAAGGCTTTTGTTATCTATAAGGATGTCTCTTTAGTATCTTTTTAAAATAAGTCAATATTTAAAATGTTTCCCATACATTTAAAAAAAGGCGCTATTACACTTCATCATCATCAGTGTTCTGTCGTAGACAGGTCTAATGGCAAGCAGCAAATAAGGTCAGCAATGTCTCTTCCTCCAAGTTGTTCTATTTCTTGCCTCCTCTTTCAGGCCTTGATATCCACTTGTAACCAATAGGTCATCCAGGATCATTTTTCTCTTTCTTCCTCTTGGTCTCTTTCCCTCAATCTTCCCCTCCAATACTTCCTTCATGAGATTTTCACTTCTCAGCACATGACCAATCCAGTTCTTTTATCTTCTTCTAATGCTCTTTAATAAACTTCTCTCTTCTCCAATTTTTTCGAGAACTTTGTCATTAGTCACCTTGTCTGTCCATTTAATTTTCTCCATCCTCCTCCATAGCCACATTTCAAATGCTTCTAGCATCCCAGCATCTCTCTTTCTCAGAGTCCAAGTTTCTGAACCATACAAGGATATACTCCAAATGTAACATTTTATAAGTCTTTTTCTTAATTCAATATCCATCTGATTTGTGAACAAGTTTTTTCTGTTATAGAATGCAAATTTACCCTTACGAATTCGATCTCTAATATCTAAGTTACATCTGCCGTCTTCCTGTATTATGCTTCCCAAATATTTGTATTGCTTGACCTGTTCCACCTTTTCTCCATTTAATTTAATACATACATTTTCAGCATTTCTGGCAACTCGCAGCACTTTTGTTTTCTTGGCGTTGATTTCCATTCCAAATTTAAGACAGGCTTCATTAAATCTTTTCAGCAAGTGTTGTAAATCTTCCTCACTCTCTGCTAAAATAGCCAAATCATCCGCGAATCTAACGCTTTTTATTCTTCTTCCTCCAATACTGATTCCCGTATCCTCTTCACAATCAAAAGCTTCGTTTATCATTTCTTCCGAAAAGATATTGAATAGCACAGGGGATAAGCAGCAACCCTGTCGGACTCCTCTTCCAATTATAAATTCCTTTTTGCTTCCTCCTTTTGACTCAATTACTGCCTTTTGATTCATATAAAGTTCCGCAATCAGTCTACGATCTCGCCAATCCACACCTATCTTCTTTAGTACTTTCATCAGTTTATCCCATTTCACCATATCAAAGGCTTTTTTCAGATCAATAAAATAAATATAAACTTCTCGATTAACTTCAATATGTCTTTCACAGATTGTTCTCATCACTCCAATTGCATCTCTTGTTCCCCTGTTCTTCCTAAAACCAAAGTGGTCCTCTCCTAGATAGTATTCCACATTGTTGTATAGACGTCGTTTGATAATATTTAACATCACCTTAGAGGTATGCGAGATTATACTAATTGTTCTATAGTCACTACATTTAGTAGGGTGACTAGTTTTTCCAATAGGTATTAGAAAGCTTTTAGTGAAATCTCTAGGCCATTCTCCTGTTTTATAAATGAGATTGCAAAGCCCCAAAATCTCATTAATTCCACATTCACCCAGCTGTTTTAACATTTCACCAGGAATCTCATCTACACCCTCCATTTTCCCACTTTTTAGCTCCTTAATAGCCATTTCCACCTCACATTTCAGTATGTCCGGACCTCTTTCTTCCAATAAAATTTCATCCTGTTTTTCTAGTACTATTTTATCTGGTTTTTCATTCTTTGCGTAAAGCTCCTCAATATATTCCTTCCACCTATCACTCTGCTCTTCCTTGTCATATATCAGTTTTCCTCGTTTATTCTCAATGGGCAGGCTCCTTACATCTTTTTTCTTATAATGGGTAAGTTCCTTAGCTTTCATAAACATCTTATCATAAAGTCCTTTTCTGTCCATCTCCTCAATAGATTTACATTCATTACTCAGCCAAATTTCCCTTGCCTTATCCGTTTCTCTTCTTAGCTCATTATTTAGCAATCTATATTTCTTTCTTCCTTCTTCACTGTTTATATTCTTCCATTTTCTTCTCTCTTCCATCTTGTTTATCATTTCATTTGTTATCCATGGCTTTTTTAACTTGCTGCTTTCAATAAATCCAATTTCATCTTTAGCTGTTTCATATATCAATTTTTTTAGTCTATTCCATTTAAAATCGGTGTCAAGGACTTCTTCAAAAGTTTCCTCTAAGTCTCTAATTTTAATATCCATCTTCTCTCTATATTTAGCTCCGGCTGTTCCTTTAAGCATCTCTACATTCCATCTTTTCTTTTTTTTCCCGCTAAATAATTTCTTCAATCTAATTCTTGCCTCTAACACAAGTAGGTTATGGTCCGAATCTATGTCAGCTCCTGGATAAGTTAGCACTTTTTTTACACCGTTCCTGAATCTTTTTTGTATTAAGACATAATCCAACTGATATCTTGCGATGTCTCCAGGCATTTTCCAAGTATATAATCTTCTTTTAGGTAATTTAAACCACGTGTTGCTCACAATCAATTTATGCCTCTTACAGAATTCCAGTAGTCTATCACCTCTCTCATTTCTCTTGCCAAGACTTTCCCTACTATGTCATTTACTTCTTCATCTCCTATTACCGCGTTCCAATCACCCATCATTATAGTATATTTCTTGGCTTTATCTTCTTCCATGACTTCCTCTGTTTGGTTGTATATCTCTTCCACATCTTCATCATCGTACTGACTAGTG
>JAFIDM010000001.1:36768973-36806999 GCA_023159025.1 Thereuonema tuberculata
CATCGATTTTTAAATTTACTGTGTCCATGAAGGTTAACAGGCCTTTAGGCGGTAGATTATAGCCTGGATGCATATTGCTAGTGAGGCCAATAATTCAAATACAATTGTTGCAAGTCATCCCAACAGAAAAGTTCAATCGAAGCCATGGGAGTCAATCTCTTCAAACGTTGGAATTACACTTGGGAGCAGCTATTTTACACTTTTAAACTTAATGTAAAACATTTTATTTAAGAAAAGTACCATTTTAAACCTATATTGCCCTAGGAAATTCAGGATCATGAAATCACTCGTCTGTATGTTCCGTCGTAAAAACATGAGCAGCTGGATGCATCTTCTTGAAACTTGACATACATATTTAAAGGCAAGAAGCAGGACCCCCACAAGGGTGGGGTCAGTTGTCCCTCAGCATCGGGGCAAGGCCATCAAGGGGACCCCGGCTGAAGTCATAACCGAAAAAAAAAATATGTGAAATTGCTTATCACTTCTAGACAATTTTTGATAATTAAGTCTAAATTTTATATAAACTACTTTTCTGCTGTAACTGTCTGCATAGAGCTATTCTGCATTACAATGTTTACTTAGAGCGAATTTATTCCAAACTTTTTTTTCTAAACTTTTGGGTAAAGCCAGAAAAAGTACATATTGGTGTTAATTAATTTACTCTAAAAATAGTGCTAATAACTGCATGTGGAAATGTTTAAAAGGGAGAAATATGAAATCGCGTGGTGTTTTCGCGATATTTTTTTGCTGAGACTCTGAATTTAACCATTAAGTGAGAGAGGGCCCATTACTGCATTTGGTATCTGGGCCCTGAGTTTGATGAGGAGTAGTAATCTAAATTTTAAACTCGACATTTTTCTTGTGTGGGTTCTTGTCGAGAACTAAGCGAATAAAAGAAAAACATTAAAACCAAAACATTAATTAATAGTTTTTTAATAAAATAGAAAATATCTGCTATTTATTTTCAGCTGTATTTGACAAAAAATCCGTTTGTATCATTATCATGACTTTTGTTGTTTTTTAAAGATTTAAGGAAAGTAGGCTTCTAGGTCTTTCAGGATCTTTTTTAAAAATTTAATTCTACTTGAATTTCCATATTTTGTTTTCGTATTTCCTTTTCAAATGATAAAAGAAATGCAGAAAGAGTATTTAATAAAAGCTTAGTCTCATAACGTTGAATACAAATCGTCACGAATTCCTTGCTCCTTGTGTTCTTCTTGTATTATCAAAACACGAGATAATCACCTTTCCGGATAAAAAAAAATGCCATGTTTCCAAACAAAAAAAAAGGGCTTTTAGTATCCTTCCGCCTAGTTGACTGTGATTACTTACCAAGTAACTTCCCTTCCCTCTCTCTCTCCCTCTCACGGTCTTTTGCATCTAATGTGTCCATTATCAGTCGTTTTGTTTACAGTGGGACGCGACCTAAAAACAGCTGTTAATTCACTACTCATAAGCAAAAGATGTAAAATATTCCATAAACCTACAGAACTACATCATTTTCTCCACTCTTTAATGGATTTCCCTTACGATTCCTTTTAATTCCAGAAAGATTAGGATTTTCACTTAAGTTTGAAACAGATTTATTATCTGAAGCCATATTAATCTGGCTGGATTTTTGAAGACTCGTCATGAAAGGCATTAAAAATCATAATCACTAAAATATATTTCAAGCTCGTTCTTATGGGGATTAAGTTTACAGCAAACGTTTGAGTAAAAATAACGCATTTATTTTCGAAGTTATTACTGAATTTTACATTATTAATTTAACTTAATTTAGATCAACTACTGTATTTTCTTTCATTTACTCCACAGTTATTGCAAAGCTCGATCAACCAGGTCAGTTAATGTCGAGAAATGGCTTTTTTTATAAAAGTTAATGTAGAAACTTTCGTTTTATGTTACTGAATTACATTAACTTTAAAGTTTTTAAATATCCTTAAAATATTGAAAATAAAATTTAAAAATTAATTTTTAAAATGAAATAATTTAAACACAAATTAACAAAAATTTCTAAGCTTTTATTACCTCTGAAAATGTTGCAAGTGTTTTCAAGTCTCGATTGTAGACATTGAATTGAAAAGAATGATTGTTCTTTCGGCCGAGAATCTTTTTTGTGTGTCTGTATTCCTATAGTAAACAACGTTTACTTCACACCAGATGGACTCGTGAGTAATAGGTATTGAATTTTTGTAGACATCTTCATCAAACTCACTTGAAGGTAGTTGTTATTTGGAAGGGAAAAAGCGTAAAATTTTTCAGGATTTCGTTTCTAGACGACAGCGCGTAAATACCTGTGATTGAAGTAAAGTAAATTCAGAACCAGTTTAGAAGATCGAAGATACGTTTTTTAGCTTATTTTACTAATAATCACTGAGCCTGAGAAAATCAGTCTGTATTGTTGTATATGTGAGATCTAGAGACTAGACAGGATCTAACATTTATACTGGGAATCTTTTCTAAGTGGGTCATTAACAAAAAATTCGGCGACAGAAATTCTCTAGAAAAGAACTAGAACGTAACCAATGGATTTATATTGAGTCTTAAACAATGAATAATCCTTTTAACTAATCCATTGATTTGCACGTGGTTTGATAAGATTAATGTTAATCCGATTTCTACAGGTAATGCTACAACAATACAAAAAAAAATTATAATACATTTTCAATTTACTTGTTGTATCTGTACTTCATCGTATTGCTCACTTGTTTTAAAATATAGCTTTACGTAAGTATGTGAGACAAAATTATAAAAATCCATATTAGGAACCTTGTAACTCCATTTAACTCTAGAGAGTTAGTTTCACTAATCATAGTTGGGAAACACTGATCACAATCGTGCTCAAAAAGAAACTTTCTCATTTTTTAAATTTGAATTTGATGTTTAAGAACTTTATAACTACTAGGCCATCTCCCGTGTACAGATTGTTCGTTATAGATATTTGAAGAAGAGATTTATTTAGATGGACGTTGGTTGATATAGATGTTAAATGAAGATCATAGCTTATATACGATACTCCTGGCGACGAATTGATTGTGACTATTCTTTCGAATGAAGATAATCAAATTCTGATGACTTGTGAATCTAGACAAATTTTCCTCTTTGGCGGAGACTTCAGACAAATTTTACCTGTAGTCAAGAATGGTCGAGATTACGACATTATTAACAGTTCTTTGAAAAGATCTCATCCTTTCTCTCCTTGTCCATTTCGATACTAATTGATTGTCGATGATAAAACGATGGTTTATATGAGATAATCCAAGTATAATCGATTCCAATGAAAGGGGTTAAAGCAACATTTTTAAGTTTTGAAGACTCTTTTCAAGCCATCTCTTTTTCAAGCGTAATAAAATTGGAATAAGTACAACAAAACAAAATAGTTGGAAGCTTAAACAAATTTCAAAAACACGTGAATCATTAAGTTTAGTTGTTTTTACAAAAATATATTAATAAGGTACAGTTCAATTATTAAAATTAATAATAATAAGAAAATAAAATTTAAGATAATCTAACAAAACTCGATTCCAAAGAAAGCAGTTAACGCATTATTTTGAAGTTCAATAATGCTCATTTTGAATTTGTCGACTTCCTCGTGACAATAAAAAATGAAAAACCGTTTTTCATTGTTGCACTAACATTGGGGCACAACAACAACACAACAATTGCGGAGATATAAGTCAAAAAACAATATGAAAAGAGTTGTAGTCCCTGTGGCCTAATGGATGACACATCCGACTTCTGATCGGAAGGTTGCAGGTTCAATTCCCGTCGCGGCAATTTCATTGTAAAAATTATTTCTGCTTTTTATTCGCACAGAAAATTGCGCCGGACAGACAGACACACAGACAGACAGAGAAATAAAAGATTTTAGTAATATAGATTCGTTTATAAAGCATTGAAAATGCTATTAATTAAGCTTTTCCTTAATTTGTTTTTCTACAAATATTTATCGCACAAACTTTTAAGTGAGTATTTGTTTTTATGTAATTCTGCCATTAAATAACTGATATTTTATGAAATGCTAATGAGACAAAATATTTATGACACATAAATATTGGTAAACAAACCGCGAAATATTCATGAAATGACTTTGCATCTCATCAATCACATAAGCCACTGTTGAAATACTAAATGAAATATTTCGGTAATTATTGTCCTTTTAATCATTCCTTTAAACCGCTGTAGTTACTAAATGAAATATGTCATTCCCTTTTGAAATGTGGTTTTATTTCTGAAAAATTGAAACAAATGTTTATTGATTTGGTTTAGAATTTGTCAAATGGGAATGATTGCACAAATTGTCATTAATAGAAGCATGAGTTCCTAAAGGTCTATCAGATTTCAATTCAGCTAAGCTGTAGGAGTTACATGTTTTGGATTGTAGGGTGTTATTTGATTGGAAGGAGAAGAAAAATGTTTTATTTAATCACAATAACTTATTTTAAGATTTGCAAAAACTATTAAACCTAAAATCATTACTAAAGCCATACACCTGATTATAGCAAAAACTTTATACATGAAAGATATATACACAAAAAACCGACTAGTTTCACTGACGAGAGGCAGCCTTATCAAGTAATAATACAACATGAGCTGAGCTATATAAACTTGAATGAAAAAGTCAGTCTTTGGATTCACAATTCTTCTGGGAAATTGGAACCAAACAGTAATGTCCTTAAGCGGTCCCGTCTCCGCATAAGTAATGTAAAGCAATAATATACATCATTACTGTATTCTTACATTCATTCTCGAACAGTTTACAACAGCTTTTACAATAAATGTCGACGACATTTCTAGAATGATAACTTCATTTTTAATTGCGACGATCTTTTTGTAATCTTTTGTGACCTGAGCTGTAATAATAATACCGTATTGTTAAGAACTTTTCATCCGTCGTTTTACGAGTAAGAAGACAAGGTACCGGGACCTTTGGAATCCTGTATCATGGTACTCTTAAGGAAGGGCTTGAATGATAATATCAATAATAAGAATTCTATTGTTTTCAGAGAAATTCGACTATAAGCAATGACCTTAGCACTAGACCTTATCATTTTACGATTCTAGTGATGCCATAACAATGAATTTATTAAGTTGTTATTCAGAAAACCTGAAAGTTTACTGCTAAGTGTAGTATATACAGCTTGAATATATTTATTTATATTTAAAAATATATGTAATTTATCATGTCTGCATTCGGAAGGTCTATCAATTTTCTTTCTATTTGCATGCTACAAATACCTTATTTACGAATTATTATAAAACTGACCATGAATTATTTAATTCGTTTTTTCAAATATAGACTATTCCCTACACACGTAATCTCGACCTCCTAGAACTAGTTTATTCAAATTAGATTTTACTTTTCAGTTTTAATATTTGTTTCTTTGTAAATTGTTGTATTTCTTTTACCATATATTTTACCTGAACATGTTTTTAATCTGACCAACGGTAAAATCGATGGTACGGAATTCTTACGTAAGTAGGTGATTGTTTCATTTAGTTATATACACTCATGGACAAAAAAATTAGCGCACCAAGAAGGAGTCGTCAAAATGAAACGAAAATTTACATACGTAATGACTACCTTGATATAAGTAAATGATTAGAAAATCAAAGAAAAAGGATAATTTATTTCAGAGAAAAAGGCAAAAGAAAGGAGGAGTTAATACTCCGATGGACCCCCTCTAGCGCGAATGCACGATGCGATACGATCGGGCATTGAGTCATAAAAGTTCTGTATGATGTCTTGAGACATTTCGTTCCATATTTGCTGTAACCTTGCCTCTAGTTCGTTCAAACTCGTGGGATGCCCAACTCGTCGTCCCAAATGATCCCAGATATGCTCGATTGGAGACAAATCTGGGGATCGGGCAGGCCAAGGAAGGGTAGTAACAGTGCGGAGACAGTCTTGTGACACCCTTGCCGTATGAGGCCGAGGATTGTCTTGTTGAAAAATGGCTCCTGGGAGCCGTTGCATGAGTGGCAACACATGTGGTTGCAGGATTTCATGAACATACCGCTGGGCTGTCATGGTGCAACGGAACAATACTAGGGGTGACCGTGTATTGTAGGCAATGGCACCCCATACGATCACACCAGCTGTGGGAGCGGTGTGTCGCTGTACAACAAAGGCAGGATTGAAGCGTTCACCACGGGCTCTCCACACACGAACACGATTGTCATCACTGCCGAGATTGAATCTGGATTCGTCGCTAAAGACAACCTGGTTCCATTCCGCTGCAGTCCAGTTTCCTCGTGCGCGGCAAAACTCCAAACGGAGGCGTCAATGGGTGGGCGTCAATTGCAGCACACGTAATGGGCGCCGCGATACCAACTGTCCTTCAGCCAGGCGCCTTCGAATGGTTCGAGAAGACGCAGCGGCCCCTAATGAAGGTGCTACCTGTGCCTGGATGGCGGCCGATGAAGCAGTTGGCTGTACGCGTGCATTTCTGACCATGTGGTGGTCTTCTCGACGACTGGTCTGTCGAGGGCGTCCTGAGCCTGGTCTTCCTGTACATGACATCTCTCGGATCCTCTGGTCCCAACACCTCCTCACAACACAATCAGAGCGGCCTAATTGACGAGCTACTCGCCTAGCTGACCACCCAGCTTCCATAATCCTGACGATTCTCCCTCTCTCAAACTGCGACAACTACGTATACTGTCTTCGAACACGGCGTAATGGCATGTCTACCTCAGCTCTTCCTTTGTAAATGATTCAGCACACTCAAACAAGCTTTGGTTACCTGTTTTATACTCCACAGAGTACGATGTTCAACGCCCTCTACCGGCTATACGTAATGCGCAATCACGCTGCATTTCTAATCATTTGCATATCTCCCTGACATGTACCTTCATTGCAAGTTTCGTTACGATCCCGCAATTATTTCTTGGTGCGCTAATTTTTTTGTCCATGAGTATATAATCTCAGCATAATAGATGACTTTATAGCTTGAAGTAAAAGTTTTCGGAAAGTTAGAGTGTAGAAAGATTAATCCGTTTATCGATGCTTGAAAATCGTGAATAATTTGCTTGAAAACTTTTTATTAATCTTCCTGGCAATGAATCATTCGTAATGATTGGTGGCTTGTCATTTCGAATATTTTTTTATGAAATTGATTTTAAGATGAAATATTCCGTTTGTATACCATTCACGTTAATCTATCCAAAATGGCGATAGGAACTGAATAATTTATAATAAATGTAAGCTTCACTTAAATTATTAGATCCTACAATGTAATACTTAAATATTATCGTATAAGAACATAAAACAGATGTGTCAGTGATTTGTTATGATGTTGTTAACTTACATAATTTTTCCTTGAAGTTTTTATGTAATAGGAGTGCTCAAAAAAATTCTGTAGTGTCGTCTCCATCAGCAAATTACTTGCGAACTTCATTACTAATCGTTTAAGTACTTTCTACTTTGTTATTTACTTTAATTATTGGGTAAATTATGAAAGAGATTCGCAATTAACTATAATGTTGAAGAGTCCAGAAAAAGAGTCCATAAAATAATTACTTTCTTTGGAATGTTGTTACAGACAATTTATTTTCTTAATTTCCTTTCTTTTCTTTTTTAATTGGAAACGAAAACAAGAAAGTCTTCATTTATTTTTCAATTTTTAATATTTGCAGAAAAGAAACATCCATTGTTTGGAAAAAAATAGACTATTATGAATATGGGTGGTAGCAACCCGACCTTAGGTCTATTGTAGCCTACTACATCTACGGAAAGAAAGACAGACGGAGAGAATGATAGATTTAAAATGGGAAACGGGAAAACCCATCATCTAACACCATGAAGCCCACATGATACCCGAACCTGGGACTCAGAGTGAGAGACAAACAGTCTTAGCGATCCAGCCGCCAAACATAATAATTAAGCTTTATTAACTGAAGCCGAATAATGCTAATAATATGAAAGTCGCCCTAAGTAACGGATTATCTACGTAGTAACATCTATTACTTCGTTTCTGATCTTTAATCTGGGAGATATTTTGTCATCTTTTCTCTAAGGGGATATTTTGTCACTTACGTGCTAATTTCTCGGCAAAGACAATAAGGAAAATAAGCTTATAAGGAATAATTAAGGTTAGATCATCTCTTGTCGTTAAACATGCATTCCAGTTTCACGAAGATCCATCCAGTAATTCAAAAAAATATGATAGTAAGGGAAGGGACCTAGGGATTACATATAGTCTGATCTGATACTTTTATAAGAAAGGGAAACTTAAGCTATTATTATACAGCCATGATGTTATAAATTCTGTCAATTTAATAAATTCTTTGCTTTAATAGCAAAGGTGCAATGACTAATGAAAAGTCATTGATGTTTTAGTCATCCGTATCAAAACAATCAATTTGAAATGTAATTGTCAAGTGTTGTATGAGCTATCCATTGAAAACTGTTGTCGAAGCTATTGCTAAAGAGCATCTACAGGTGTGAAGATTTACGAGATCTGCTTGGCATTGTGAATGGTGATCCTCAAATTGAGAATTTCGGCATGATAGAGAGCTTAAGAAGACTATCAACTATAGATTCTTACTAGAAGAAGGAAATAATGACCTAGATATTGAAACTGTTCTATTATTCATGATATTTTGTGTTCAATAAACTTTCTTTCATATTTAAAAAGAGATTTATCTCAATTATGATATATATATATCTACCTATCTATTGCTATCCATCTCTCTGAGTTTAAAATTCAGGTTAATTTCTTTTTAATTAGTATAATTGGTAAAAATAAAAAGCTTAACATTCATCAAAAGATTTAAGAAAAACAATTTAAATGCACAAAAACAAACCAAAGGTTCTCGCACCCTGAGCTACTTGTCGGGAATTTGAGACAGCTGTTTCAGCCTTATTTCAGCCTCGAAAATCTGTACAAGTTAGTTAAAAATAGAAAAAAGAAGCATTAAATGAAAATCATGTGAAATTTTAATGAAGCACAGGTAAAATAAATGGTTCAGATAATTCTGTTGACTTAGACAAGAAAATTCTTCACTGCCACTTCGAAAGTGAAGAACTGAAATTTGCATCTAAGCACATTTACATGTTTTCATGTCAACAGTCACCCCAATAATGTAAAAATGTTTTATGCAGCAAATAACCGTAGATAGGTGCGGCGTCATTGGTAATTGGAAATTACGCTAGACGAAATTAGTGCCGGATTAATGATAAACCGGATTATTGATGGTCTACTTCTTAATTAAGATGAAAATTATTTCGAATAAATGGGGTGGAAATGATTTTGGAATTGGAATTTTGTAATACTTTTATACCTTGAAGCGTGGGTTAAGTTATTCAGCCTTCATTTTGGTATTGATTGACTCATCACTGTTCCTTTATTATCACAAATAATTAATAATTGTTGTTTTCTCCTTGTCACCTCAAGACTCGTTTCTTGGTAGACAGCATTATATTACAATAATTGATTGCAAGAGAAACCAATAATAATAAAAAAAAACTCACACTAGTGCCGAAAACCAATTGCTGCTACTTTAAAAAGAGTTCTTTTCACCCTAATTAGTTGCTCGTTTCATTATTCCTTCGACGCATCGTAAATGGATTTGCCCTAAGGGTTTAGTCCATCTTTAACGTTGTAACTAATCAAGACGAAAAAAGTATCAGAAAAAAAACGATGCAATAGAAGATGCATTATTAAACAGAAAACAAAATTAAGAATTAAAAGAACACAAGAAAACGAAACTTAAAGTTAACACGATATTTCTAATCGGCAAGAGCCATAATTATTACAATAACCATTGTAACTGTTACATTAATACTTTTGTACGTGTTACGTTAAGAAGTAGTTACATAAGAAGTGAATATAGCTAATTACCAAACCGACACTGGACACATCTGTTCGACTGTAGTATTCAAGAAACTTCACTAAATTACTAACTATTTTAAATATTTTAAAACATACAAAGATTGTACTTTACTTAATATTACTGAATAAGTATTGGAACCATTATATTAATACTATTGTGTTAAAATTATAGTGCTACATATGACTTAAACATGACTATTATTAATTTCAGTACGACTACTTAAATTTTAGAATGTTTCTAATAGAATTTGAAACCTAATGTTATGTGTTTATTTTTCTTAGTTTTCTTTGTTTATTAAGCCATGAAAACAAAGCAAAAGTATAAGTTAAGATATCTTATGGGTTTTATGATAAAATAGCTAATTTAAGGGAAAATGTTTTTTCTTAATGAACTCCTATTATGTAGAGGTTCAATTTATTTATTTATTTATTTACTGAGCTCATTTGAAGAAATAGCGTTTGAGAAAAGTATGTTAAAGTATTAAAAGTTGACGCTTCGCGAAAGCGATGTATGACGTCACGTGAAGCTAAGTCGTATTTGTCTTCCAAAATTTAGAAAACAGCAAGTTAAATATCATAAAAAATTCTTTCGAAACAATAACTTTATATTCATTGAATTTTACAAGAATTCTACATTAACTTTGTATTTCTGTTCTAGATTTACTAAATGATTAAAAAAAATTTTATAATTCAAAATGATCGAATTTATTCAAAATAGATAAACAAGTTGTATTCAGTACGCTGTTTTTCAGAATTATATATTGGAAACATCCATTTCCAGGATAAGAAAAAACAAAATAGAAAATTTAGTTATTTGCTTTAATTCCGCAGACGAGAATGTATAAACAAAGAATCAATATAACACTTGAGCAAATTCTGTGATGCTATAATGCATAATTAGAAATTATAATTTGGAAAGTAGTTAGATTAAAAATTCTCGCTCGGTTATCGGATTGTTTTCTTTAAAATGTGATACGACGCTTACTAATGGTCCTACTTAAAATCTGAGGACCATTATCTTGGCCTTCATTCTCTGCTTAGCACCACAAAAAGAAACCTGCGTGTTGAAGCCGACCGTATACCTTGTTTCCTATTTTTCACTTAAATAGTCAAAAAAACAAGGTAGGGATACCGATTAATAAACCAATCGCAATGCTTCGCAACGTCTTCTGATATGTGTATGAAAACATAATTGATATTGCCTTAATTTCCTTATTGTTATAAATGTGATTGTTGCGAAAGACGCGATTGTTGCGATTGTTGTTGCGATTGTTGTCATTGTTGCTAATGATATTTTAATGATACATGTTCCTGACAAAACGAGAATATAAGTCTCCTGATACTTGTATCCGAAGACTAAAAAAAAGTAAAAATATTGCATTTTAGAAGGCAGCTTTGCAAACTACTACTTCTCCACAATAATAGTTGCATTAGAAAATTTCAGTATTTTCTGAAAGTGTTGACGTCCTATTCCTGTAATCTCTCAGTATTTGATAAGAGACATCAGTTGAAATCATTTCTGGCGACAGTATCTTAAGATCCCCAGGATCACCTTGGGAAATTAAGTGTGAAAAGAGGAAATCCGCAAGATCTCCTTTGTCCTCTTGGCAGCGTCATAATGATTGTGCGATATCAGTGGTATTTATCAATATCCAATAACATGCTTGGCTAGGTGGGATGTTTCTATCAATTCCTCTGACGATGTCTGGGTCTAAGTGATATTGATAAATCTATTATAGCTTGTCTTTCCTTTGAATAAATTGATCAATACGTGTAAACCTAAAGTCTGAATATCTATAGCATGTATGTTCCAATGAAGTTGTCAGGTGATGGCCTTTTTCATTTCATAGAAGACAAAATAAAGTTCATTTTAATATTGACATTTTTAATATCCTTTTGTTTTCTTTCCTTTAATAATGCTATTCAGTTTTGAGAAAGTTATCTTAAATCAGTGAAAAAAACCGCAAGATTTTTTTTTCTACTTTATTCTTTATCTGATTCGATTTAAGTTTTGTTAGTTACACTTTAAATTTTATTTTATTAAAATTATAGGTAATTTTAGATTATAGGAAAATTATAAGTAATTAATTATAAGTAATTAATAAGTAAAATTAAAATATGTTAATTCTAAGTGATTTTAAAGGGTTTTTTTCTAAAATTGGTTCTTTAAGAAAAATCTTAATTCATGTTCATTTCAATTGTACTTCATTTGTTTTATCATTTCTTAAAATGTAAAATAATCTCCAAATTTGTTAATTAGTATTTAAAAAAAGCCAGTAGATGATTCAAAATACTACTTTAACTGCTGTCCTGCGCTGTTTAAAAGAATAAATATTAATAAATAAAGACATCTATTATTATCTAATAGTAATCTCCATCGAAATTTTTGAGAAAATGAAAATGGACAACCAGTTGAAGCTGCGAAAGTTCTGTAACATTACTAACAGATATAAGGAGAGAGAAAACTCGAGATAGAAAAGTAAATTACTTTTATTAAAATAAGTAGTTAAAGTAGTAATAAGTAGTTTAAATAATTGGAAGTTTTCTTAAATTTAAAAATATGGCAAAAACTCCCGATTAACTTAACTAGTAACATAATAAGTTCTACTTAAATTTTATTTGTAATTCTTTATTAAAAGTAATTTACTACTTTCTTTATATACTATTTTCAACATATACTTAAAGGACAAAATATTACGAACCTTTTAAGATAAAACGGGTATTAATAAAATTCGTAATTTTTTGGCTAGTGTGTGTTAAAGAACTATCTATACATCTTCTTTCAAACGAATTCAGACTATATAAATTTATTTTAATTTGCTGCAGGAATAGATTTACATTGACATATTGTTCAACATTCCACGGGTCTGACGCAAAATTTATAGTAAGGCGTCTTTCTCAAATCTTCGAATCTCAAATCTTCGAATATAGCACTAATATTGGCTGTAAACCGAATATTAAATTCATTAAAACTATCTAGTTGCTTCACTTACAAACTTAGTGGAAGAGTCCTGAAACAGTGCAGTTACCTATCAAAAACAAGATATTTCCCTAATACAAGCATTATAAGTGAGGGGCTCAGTGGAAAAAGTAGTACTTGCCAAAATGGATTTTAATTTAAGTGGATTTAATGTTTTTGCTACCATCAAGACTAGTAGATCCTATCGTTTAGAACTATATCTCTAATATCCTAAGGAAGTGGAAGCCATACATATTTTCTCAATAGAAGCATTTTAAAAAGTTTTGATATTAAAACGCAAAAGAAAATATCTATTAGAAAAAAGGATCAATGGGCTAATGGTAAGATTCATTTCGATTATCATTTTGATTTGTTTACATTGTTTCAAGATAGAGGCAACATGTAGCTAGGTTAATTCATAACAAGAAATAAATACAAAATTAAAAAATAAATAACGCTCTTATAATAATAATAATAAATGGAATGAAAGTAAAGAGTGTGGAAAAAATATGTACATCGAAATAGAAGGCCACTGTAAATTTTCTCACTTTAACAAAAGGAGGAAATATTTACGGCATCCTATATGCTGGGGAATTACAAAAAGCCCCATGCACATTTGCTTCAACGTAGCAGACCATATAGTGTCAGAGAGTTAAAAATAAACGGAAAGTAACAAAAACCAATCCAAAGAAAATTAAATACTTTCGAGATACCAATATTAGTGAAACTGAAGTCAGAAATGCATTTTTATCAATCAATGTTATTTCAATGAAGCTTTAAGAATTAATCCAGCTTCTACCATCTGCCTTTGCTTCATTTTATCAATCCTTGAAATAAAATACAATTAAATAGACAATAGAACTTCATAGAAACGATGAGGAGTTAGTGTCATTTAATAATAATGTATATAAAAACGTTATTCTCTCTGTCATTCTGTCATAAGACTTTAAGTTTTTCCAATTTTGTGACCAATCTATAAGATATAGATTGGTCGTGCAAATGGATAAAATTTAGATCTTTATAAGACAAACAAAATGCTACAAAAATCTTTCGAAAATTTTTTTTTAATTTCCAAGTTGTCGCCTTTTACAGGGTCTAATTTTGACTTTTTCTCAATTTAAACGAAAATAATAAAAGTTGGAAGAAAACATTATATTGAGAAAATGTTGGTATTTGAAAGTTCTATCGAACGATATATCAGTCATTAATAAACGTTTCTGCGTTTGCATGATACATGCAAAAATGTGAAAAATTTCAAGTTGTCTATTGTGAGAAGTTTGTGAAGGCACATAAAACTGAAACAACTGTACAATTCATGGAAATACGAAAACAAATAAAGATCATATTTTTCTTAAATAAACATGATATCGAAACATGCGGAGAAGGCCACAACGGGCTGGAAGTCGTATATTTTCCGATCTCAATATTAATTTGCTAAATAAATAAAGTTTTTTTTTTTTTTTAATGCTCTATATGCAAGGGTTCCGGAGCGAAGCGATGGTACCCGGCTAGTTCATTTATAAAGCCACTGAATTTGTATATCGATGAGGAACTATTTTTATGTTGTTTTATGTATACCTTTAGGATTAATAAACTTGTATCAATTACACATCACATTTCTGTTAAATCACAACAAATGCATTCAGTGAATTTCTGCTGTAATCAATTTAAGATAATGTAGAGGGTGGCGCATTGAAGCAGCCATAATACAGTTCGCATTAAGCTTAATCATGATGAAGGAAGATCCCGATGAACCGGACGCTGGTCATTTAGTGAAGAAAAGACTTAAAAAGAGGTAAATTTCAAGCATTAAGTATGTTCAAATTGTCTTCCCTCCGCATTGACAGAGGGAATACAATTTGAACATACAAAGTAGTTGTAAATAATAACCTAAAAAGTATAAGGTGTACTGTAGTAATAAATGGATAAATGGATAATAATTTTTAAGTCACTCTGTATATTAAAAATATCTAATAGCATATATTCTTCAGCAAAGATTTGATAACGGTAGCATATCTCATTTAATATCCCATGTTTTAGTTAGTACCGGTTTAAATAATTATAAGTTTTTTTGAAGAAATTCTTTCAAACGCTTCCATTCCTTAATTTTTTATGTGACTTACTCACCTTTTCCACTGAGCCCCTGAATTTGAAAGCTTTAATCATACCTATATTTAATAGAGCATGCGATTCTAACTATTAAAGTTGAACATTCATTCTCTGTTGTAATTGCTTCACACTAAAATGTCTGGAAGAGTTTCTTACAAGTTGTATGTTGCTTAATTTGAAGTCCATTTGGATCTAAAAAGTTTTCCCCATTTTCTCTAAAAATGACCCCACATTCTCTAGTTAAAACTGGACGAATTTTCTTAAAATTTAATTCAATTGTTATTTACTATCCAACTTAAAATTATGAGCATTATTTTTGTTCTTAAGTTTAGCCCCGACTATAGATTGGTACCTGAGCGGATATCCAGTTTTATTCAACCTTACAATTAGCTCCATTTATTTAAAGATACTACACAATATTCTGTTTTCTTTAATATTAGCGCGATTAAGTCCAAAATTTTTTTGTGTGATATCAAACTTTCTGTCATTTTATTCAGAATAATCAAGAACTTCTGTTGAGGAAGGAGGGTCTTTCGAAAAACGTAAATTTCCACTTGACCCACGTGCACTGAATACATTTTTTATCTTCTTCTGAGGAAGTTCCTCCAATATAAGTGTCAGCGGTTTTCTTAGCTTGCAATATCGCTTCTTGACTCGTTTTCGTCCATCCGAACTGGCCAAGGGAGAATCCACTTGAGTCTACTTGGACTTTGCATGGCCTTAGGATCTTCAGGCTTCCTGGGGCTGCCTGTGTCTCCTTGAGATGCCACCAGTTCAAGATGGTTGTCCTCTGGCGGGAGAAGGAATCGTACTTAAAGGAAGACCTGTCGAATGGCAGCTTAGCTAAAACGAGAAAATATCCATCTGTTGGTAGCTTCTAATCTTCTACTACTAAAGTCTTCTAGTTTGAAATTTTTTCGTTCTTCTAACTCTTCATTACAATATGTTAATGGGTCTTTCCTAAGATTATCCATTTAAAGTTATTATGGAAAACTAAAAAGATTTTTTTTTTTTTTTTTTTGCAGAATACTTACCTCTTTTAATTATGAATGACATCAAAATAAATAACATACTTTTTATAAAAAAAAATTATTCTAAAGAAAGATTTCCTAAAAAATTAACAGGGTATGATTTAGTAGCAAGATTTAGATCTACTTAAGAGATAAATTATATCTACTTTATCCCAAACATAAGTATTTAGTTTATTGCTTGTTAAATTAAATGTATTTAAGTTCTTGTTCTTGCGGCAAGAATATTTTTTTAATTTTATAATCTTTACATATGTGTGTAACTAAATCATTGATCATTAAACTTTACTTGAGCTTATTACATTTAATAATCGTAATTATTTTAATGTTGGGCTTTAAGTGGAAGTCTATCCTTTCATTTTGATTTCAACTCTTTCTAACGTTGGCTGTACATTTTCAAGTATTTTTAGTCAGGGAATTTTGAAATAACAAATTCTTTGTTCGTTGTTTTGTACAAATTTTGGATTTTTAATCAAAATAATGTTAACTTCAGGTCTTAAAACTCAGAAACTCATCTGATAATTACAGTTCCAAAATTAGAAACTTTCATTTTTAAGCTTAATTTAAAGATTCGAAACTTTTCGAATTTTCTTGAAATTCTAGATCATGGATTACTTAAATCTAAGCTAATTTTTAAAATCTTTTTTATTAAAAAAACAAACTAATGATAAGGGTTTTTTTTTATTATTAATGTAGAATTTATAGAATTCAGAATCCAAGTTTTTGATTGTCAGTTTCAGAATAGCCTTTTTTCTTTTTTTTTTCTATCCTATTAAACAAAATTGAGGTCTAGCGGAGGTTCTGTGTAACTCCCTCTATTAGTGTTTGTTGTTTTTCTAGAAAGACTAAATGGATTTTCAAGAAATTAGGGATATAATTAGAGAATAACAAGCGGTGATCACCTCGAAGAGATTCTGAAAAAAAAATCCCTTCAGGAAATTGGCACTTTTTTCTTTTTTTTTCTTTTTTTTTCGTAAATGTTCTTTTATCTCCTTCGAAACTACTTCGCCGATTGATCTGAAATTTGGCATTTGGACATGGCAACTTTTGCTGAGGGCTTAATTTCAATAATAATAATAATAATAATAATAATAATAATTATTACTTGACATCAAACTTGTTGATAAGGTCAACAAACAGACCTATCTCATTGATATTTGCAGTGCCTATCAGCAAGAACAGGCAGAAAACTCACGCAGACAAGATAAGTAAATACACTGATCTAGCACACGAGATCCAGAAGCAAAGGAGGCAAGACCGAGTACGTGTTGTACCCATTGTCGTGTCCGCCACTGGTCTGGTGCCTCACATATTGCACCACAGCCTCAGCACACTAGGACTTCACAAAAACACTTATGCACAACTCCAGAAGGCTGTGGTACTCAACACAACACGCATAGTTAGGAAATTTATGGACACAACCACACATCCCTCATCATTCTAGCACACGTCTTTACACTTAGCAATATGTGCTTTGATCCTTGACCCGCCATGTTGTCTTTGCTGGGGAAACCCAAGGTTTGAAGCTTTTACATAATAATAATAATAAATCAATATTTAGTAGGTTTTTTCCCAATTATAATCAACAATTAAAGCATGTAAACTCACTACTCGCAGAACTGGAGAATAATTCGAATCTATTACATCATAATGAGTCAACATTTTAGCCAGAGGAAGTCAACTGTTTCTCTTCGAATTTCTCATAACCTTTATAGGTTAAAATTTATAGTAAAACCTTTTTTTTTCTTTTCCATTTCAGCATTGGATTTTTCTTTTCTTTTTTTTGGCTTCAAGCAAATGGATTGAGAAGAGAATTGGTATAATAGTCTTTTTTTCATTTTATCATAATTTTATCGTGACTCTTTCTTTTAAGGGAAGCATATTAATTTGAAGAATTCACCTGACTTTAAACTTGGCAGAAGGTATAGAGTGCACTCATATATTCTCATCTGAATAGAAAAAAATGTTGATTTATTATTCTACACTTCAGTATCGTAGCTGATTAATATTTAAAGCATTTTCCTTATAGCTTCACTGGCATTGGAATGCAGAGGTTAATTCTTCGCTGCAAATTTAGGGATTTTTATTGCTACAAATCAGGCGAAATTTATGCTCGTGCTTGGCAATGCATGACAGCTAATCGAAATATATATGAATGTAACTACATTACAGGATAATTTCGACTCCTGAAATTTTCATCAACCCCAATTGATGCTCCTTTATGTTTTAAGTATACATTTTGTTCAACCGTTAATGGTTGCTGCTTTTTTATTCATTTTTATATTTATTATTTAAAAAGAACTTTATTTCTTATAGATATATATTTACAGAAATAGCTATAACATGCTTTTATAAAACAATATATATATATATATATATATATATATATATATATATATATATACTAATCTTTAATTATGATGTAACCTATATTTACATTTATATATATTTACATTACATATTTATTAAGTTACAGCATATATTTATTATTCATAGTTATAACTTTAATAATCAGTTTAAAAATGATTTATATTTAAAGTGACTATATATGTTTTGTTTTATAATTCTGTAAATGTCAGATTTTTAGAAAGTCCTGAAAAAAATAACCTTTCAATTTCTATTGAAAATGTCTTTTCTTCTATCCTTTTTTTTCTTACGAGAATTGTTATCTCATTTTAATAATTAAAAAAAAAAATATTTGGTATCTGGAAGTAAAGAATGTTAAAGGTCAAACATTGCAACACCACGTCTTTGCCCTCAACAGAGGGTAGATATCTCTGATAATAATGTGCTCATACATGACGAAATTGAGGTTGGGAGGACAGTCCGACGCTCTCCCGTTTTTAACTCGCGCCCCACCCTCTAACCAGGAAAAGAAATCTGATTCACATTTCATAGAGATGTATTAATGAATGCCACGCTCTATAAATTGTTTAAATTTTACTCAAACTTCCTGCTTTGTTTAATTAACTACATTTATGGGGTTTTAATTAGTTCTTTCTAAATTCAGACATTGAAATATTTTTTCAAAAAGAAAAAAGAAAAATCCTTACAAAGAAAACAAGCAAAAAAAAGTGATTTCGTAATGTACATGAAACCAGTGATCTCTTGTTTCATTTTGGACTACTTAACATGAGACACGAACTCCTATTTTCCCACCTCTAGACGTCATAAGGATTCCAATTAGGTAAGACTCGTAGCTATGCAATATGAGAGAATATATATAAAAAAATTAATGTCATTTGGCCCAGTAATTTCAATGATGTAACAGCACTTGTCGTAACAACAGCAATTTTTAGGCTTTCATTAAATGATTATAATCGCTACATCCCTATAATGGCAATAGTCAATTATACATCCATTTAGCAGAGGTCTGGACAAAAATACATCAAATAGCGCTTCACGACTAATGTAGTCACTAGCGACATCTGTTGGTCTTCCGGGGGAAGTATATTCTCATTTGTCTTTGTGTTATGAGTGAGTCAAGTAAAATATTCCAACTTGAGGACATACGCATATTAGAGAATAAGATATTTCCGGGAATTTCTTATTAGGCTTTATATTTTTCGTGTTTCGGTACTGTGACTGTGCTTTATCGGTGTATTTGATTTCGATCCTCGGAACCTCTTTGAAGCTAATGGCAACGCATCGGGCAAAGCGAAATATTTCAATATCTGAATTTAGAAAGAAGTAATTAAAACCCTATAAAATGTAGCTACTCAGTTTGTCCGGCTTGATATTATTATTTTCAATTGTTATTTTAATTAATTATTAAAATTAATATTGTTTCAGATGGTATTTGATTATAAAAAAGACAAATCAAGCAAGCTTGAGTGAACAGGATCTGGAAAAAGCCATGCAAGAAGCTGAATTGAGATCCTTGAATTCTGCAGCTTCAAAGTATAACATCCCATATGCAACTATTTGGCACATGAAAAAAGGGAACTGCTGAAAAGAAATTAGGGAGATTCGTGACTGTACTCAATATTCAATCTTGTCCAGTTGTGCAAATTGCTTAACCAAATGGACGGAAAGAAAATTTCAACAAGCTGAAATACTAACTAGTACTCCAGTCAGACATCGGCAACCAAAGAAATTTGACAAAAAGGAGAAACAGCATTTGGTTGTTAGAAACAAGCAAAATTTCTCAAAAAGGTCAGAAAAAAAAGAAGTTGCTAAGAAGAAGTAATTTTGGTGTGTGGAGAACCCTACAGTGACCCATCGGAAGAAAATTGGATATAATGTTCGCAATGCACTTGGTGGAGTCACAAATCATGTACAAATTGCCGTGGTCGCGGTTTCTACTTTTGTGAGGATTGCTTTGACTAAAATGACTATTCACTTTACCCGGATAGCCCGGATAGTACAGATTTTTATAATTTTATGTTTTGTATTATTAGAGTGTACATGTCACAATATCACAAGTTCAATAAAGAATCCACCATTACTGTAATACGTCCAATAAAACATTTGAGTCTATTTGTCAACGTTTCATGGTATTTATATCCTAAAATTAAGTTAACCGCTTTGTCCGGGCTTCCCCTACTCATTTTTATCTATTAATTAATTTTTCATTACGCACTATATTTTTATTCTTTATTTCCAATTTCCTTTGTGCAAATTCAGTGGCGGCTCGCGTATAGGCACTGTAGAACTGCAGCACCCCCTATATCCACTAGATATTATCGATAACTTGATATTATCGATTTATAATGAGTCCTTTTTTCTTTAATTCTTTCTTTATACTTGTACAATATATAATCCTTAAGCTTAATGTCAGTAACCATCCCCCAGTTTATGAAAAAGGTTAAAAAAAAACAAAAAAAACTGTGCTCTTCATAGTTTCATCGGCGTGGTGTTTGACTGTTGTGCATAAGCGCACATAGGAAGCTGCACGCTTCGCTGCGACGACGAGATGCACTGTCTTTCCCGCAGTGCCGCCCTGGCATGCTGGTGGAAGGAAGTTTTTTTTTTTTTTACTCCGCGTGTGTTGTGCTTAAAAACCGTGTACCATATTCTTGAATGTGATAAAGTAAGAATGAGATTATTATTCTGCTTCCAGCAATTCTATTTGATTATTTTTTTTATTTTTATTTATAATATAATATAAAGAAATATCAATAATTTTTTTTAAACTATATATTATCTTTTCGCGGAAATTAAAACAAGCAGAATGGATTTCATTTTTAAATGAATAGATCAAGCTTAGAACTGTAACAATTAGGTTAAAATAATTAAAAATGTTTGATTTTGTTCTTTTAGGATTTTATCAAGTTTCTGAATAAATTTTCTTTTTATACATGTTTGTTTCCTTTTACACAATTTTAAAACAAAGGCGAAAAATTTCCTGGAGCAACACCCCCACTAAATTTAGGTATGAGACGCCACTGTGCAAATTATAAGTTTACTCTAGGAATAAATAAAAAAAAACATGATCAGTTAAAATTTGCTTTAAAACAGTTGTTTAATTTATTTTTCTATTGTTAGAAATAATAATAAAACAAATTTTCTACAGCCAAGAAAAAGACTTAAAACAAACTTCATTTATTTTTAATCACCAGGAAAGTGAAGCTGGTCAAACCAAATCAGTCTGTGTGTATGACGACTTTTCAATATCTGGATGGATCTTCTTAATAATTGGTATGCTTATTCGAGGAATAGGAGTTATCTAATGTAATGTGGTGAGCGTGGGTGGCTTGACTGCCAAGCACTGCGACCTGAAAGATCTATTGTGTTATTCCACGGAAATATGGACAGACGGAGAGAAAGACTGAGAAAGGATGGTGGGAAAAATGCAGGGGAAACGGGAGAACCCCGGGAAAACCTGCCAAGCACGGATCGCCACCATCAACGAAACCCACATGAGAACCGAACTTCGGTACAGTGTCTTAGCGACATTGCCAACCGCGCGGCCTAGGAGTTTTCTAACTTCTACATTTACAATCTTTCGCAAGTGGGCCCTTGTAGAGAAATCAACGCGAGAAGGCAACAAAAATCCCATAGAAAAACACTGGAATCTAAACATTGGATTTCTATTTATGCTACACTAATGGATTTCTGTTACGCTAAAAACTTGTTTATCCGAATCGTGTTTGTCCGAAATCTGGTTTATCCGAAACGGCTTTTAGCATGTTTTAAAAATACCCTAAATATTTTTCCGTCGCTATAATCAATATTTAATAGAATACATAAGCGATTGTGTAACTGTAACTCAAATTAATAACATTATTCAATACAATGTATCAATGTTGAAAAGAGTTCAAAAATTGTTATGTCTTCATAACAGTACTAAAGTACAGTTACAGCACTGTAATTACACTCTAACGACTGTAATAGTTTTTGCGCCCACTGTAGGTTCACTGTAATTTTTTAATGTATAGTAGGCCTACAGGTTTAATACATTCCGGATTATCCCGAAATTTCGTTTATCCGAAACGGGAGCAATCCCATCAAATTCGGATAAACGTTTTTAGTGTAATACCTTATTGCCTTATCGTCTAGTGAATTACATTATTAAGGAATAATAAATCCTTAATCATGCAATTTGATTAAAATGAATCCGATTTAGACAGTTTAAGTAAATAATATGAATTTAAATTCGTTTTTCAAAAAATCAAAATTTGTATTCAGTAGATAATAGGATTGGAATATAAATGTAGACTTTTCTTTTTTGTCGTTTTTATCATTTTAGAAAAAAAAAGAGACTTTTTAGAAATAGCATTTTAAAGAAAATAGGCTTTTAGTTCTTTCGCATTTGTTGTTAACACATTTGTTCCGTATTTCTTATCCGTAATGTAATGGAAATATTCCATAACTCTTATTGGCTTTGGAAATGATTAACCACAAAACAGGATGTGCTTAAAAGAACCAGGAGCTCGCTTCCTTGCATTAATAAAGCAAATTAACAATGGCGTTTTTAAAGTTAGGAAGTTTATAACTAAGCTTATGAACAAAACCACTGCACGTGCAATAGCTCGTTTTTTGTTTTAATTCCATTTCTATGCTTAATTGTTCTCATGTATCGAACTTCTTTTGTAAGTTCAGGCTGCGTAAATTTTGAAAGTTTGTTATTTCAGCTAATTCATAGAGGATGCTATTTCTTAAGTGGTAATTTTTGAAGAAATTATTTCTGACAGAAATTTAATAATTTTTCAAGATTCACAGCTAACAGTTAGAGGTTAGGTATGTGAATAACAAGATGTGTCATCACGATCTTATCTCTCCGCCGCATTTATAGAAAAAAATCAACTATAAGAAGAGTGGCTTCCATCCAATATTTATGCAAAATTTCGACAAAGTTTTTAACCTTCAATGAAGTATAATTTAGACGAGCGAAGTGAATCTCTCCATTCCGAACTAGTCCACATTTTGTTAAACCTTTTATTCAAAATCTACATTACTTAGAAATATTAAATTTTCCTTGCCCACATAGAAATCCATATAGAAGTGCACAATCATAATTTCAACACTTAACAAATAATTCTTATAATATTTACAGGTTTCTTTTTCGTTGCTAACCAAAAATTTAGAGTCCAAATTATTTATTCTGGTCATTTATTCTGGTCCCCACATCTCCCATGTTTCTAAAATGATTCCCTGAAATCTTTGAAAAATGGGCTTCTCTGATTTCTTTGAAATTTGGGACGATACTTCATGGTTCCATGTAAACTCTGAGCGTTAAGGGCTTTGGTCGTCTCTTCCCAAGTCCTGACAATTGACTGCCCATAGCTGCAATCTAAATCTCTATTATACGATGAGTAGTTGAGCGTTTATCCAGTAATAAATTCTTCAACTCTAATATCACATTTCATTTTCAACAAGTACACTATTTTTACATATACATTAATTAATCAGTTATATTCTTGAAGTTAAGATTTCAATAAAGCATTTTTACAAATCATATTGCTCCGATTACTTTTCTGTAATATTTATTTCTTCAATAATTTAAGAAATCGTAAATTATTATATTTCTTCTTATACTTTCTTTCTTTTTCTAATTACAGATTGGAATCATCATGTCGATTTCCTGCTGACATTCTAATGTAAGTACATTTTTCTGCTTAAGTTTTACATTTAAATATAACAGAAATTAGTTTATGGGTTTGCACTACTTTCAGTACTACCTTGACACCGGAAATACCATCCAATAGATAGACGGAACATTATATCACCTGTTACCTTTCATATCATTACATGAGTGTGAATTTACTGGTTAATTAACCAGTTGTGAAGTACCATGGTGGTTTTAATATTTAGACTGGACTATGCATCTTTTCATTATCAAAACTTAAATTAGTTCTTCCTTTTAATTAACTAACCTATGTAATTAGAACACGTATGTAATTAGATATTTAGCTTACAAGGAGATATAGAATTGGGAATCAGAAAGCAGATCCGATTCAATAGAGTAGGTGACTTCTAGGTGTGAGACAAGAAAAGAAAGTAGAGATAGTCCAGACGAAATTCTCAATTGAATCTGTAATCACTAAGCAGCTGTTGTCGAAATTTTGGTGAAGAATTGATTTGTAATTAATGAAGGATTCCGATGGAAAACTTCAAACAATTTGAGAGAACAAGAAAAACTAATAATAATAATAACAGAAATAGATATATTAATAAATTTTAAGAAGAATAAATTAAATTACAGTTTGACTCTCGATTATCCGGTGTCGCATTAATCGGGTTACGGATTAACCGAAGCGGTAAAAAATTACGAAAATTTTTAATAATATATTAAATAATATTTTAAAATATTAAAATCTTTCGATTTTTTTTTACCTCCCGTTTATTGCGACCTCGGATAATCAAGAGGCTACTGTAACCAGTTTTTTGAAAAGCTTCCTAAAAATTTTGTAGAGATCCTTAACTACTTCTGAAAGAACAATGCAAATAAGATTATAATTCATTTTTATAAATTAAAGTATTTCAAGCATGCAAATAGCAATAGAATTCTGCTATCTGAATATATTTTGCATTTTATTTTGATTGACCATGTGTAGTCTTATAATTCCGTTTGAAAATATATCTTTGTTGGTTCCGGTTATCAGTTAATATGCTCAAAATTCTAAAACGGCTAGATAGATATTTTATATAATTGAGTACAAATAGTTTATTTATGGTCCAACTTAAAACATGGTCCATTTAATTTGCCTTCCATTCCCTCTCCTCTCATCCCACATAAATAACTGAAATGGTCGGACTGATTTTTATGTGCATGTTTCAATTTTTAATTTATCTGAAGTTTAATTCCCACGTTAAGCTATTTTTAATTAATGATTTTTTTAACAGTTTAGTACATTGCTTACTTGTGGTCCAACTTAAATACGAACATGATTCTCACTGCCTCTACTTTCCCGATTCTTAATATTGATCCTTGCTTCAGTAGTTGAGAGCAAACTTAGTAAATCCTAACTAACGTATATGCCCCGTGAACAATGACAGGAGAACACTGTGACGACTTTTAGATAGAGTATTTTAATTAAATAATCCTTCCAACCAAGTTTGAAGTTTTTTGTTTATAGTTAATTATCGTTTAGAGTCTTATTTAAATCATGGGTGACTTGGATTGAAACAGATTGCTAAAAGATTCAGCAACAGTATTTTCCTTATACTCTGATAGTTTAAAACATATTTAGTACGTATTGTAGATATTTTGATTATTTATAATTCGAGTTTCATTGTCTTATAATTTATCACATTCGAAAAATAAAATCATTATATTTTGATTTTTGAAATCGTACTGAGAAATTCCATTTTAAAACTTAAAAAAAAAAGAACATAAGTACCTTCTCATACTTAAAGCAATGCTAGTTCCATTTGCTCGTCTTTTTCACGTTCTCCCGAGATCCGGAGCTTCAAAGGCTGGAGATTGAAAAAGAGATGGATTTGGTGTGTCTGAAAATCCACTCAGCCGGTAATTTTCGATTCCTTTTTCCGTGAAATCTCCTCCGTGTGAAATGGTAGCAAAGTGGATCCCCAAGTGTCCATCTGATGCCACTGCACTGACGGTTGGCTGCCTGTTGTGTGTTGGAACATTGTGGAGATGTTTAACTCTGAGATGTAGAGGGAATTAGCGTCACAGCTGATCTGCCACTATCGTCAATTGACTGAAATCATCCAACGCCCCAGCAAATGGGAAGTTGTGATTAAGTTTTGTCTTTATTTTAAACAAAAATTCTTAGAAAATTCCAGTTTTTTTTAATTCTTGAATATCTATTGATACTTTGCATGTCAATAGAAAAATTTTCAAACTACATTATATATCCTTCCGCCTCTTCTACAAAAAAGTCGATTGGAAACTTTTAACTATATGTTTTAACTATATTTAGAATAGTGAAAAATATTTTAATCTCTATACAATTACAATATAATCTCTATAGAATTATCATCTAATCTCTATAGATACAATTATTATACAATCTCTATACAATTATAATACAATCTCTATGTAATTATTATAAGTTTTTGTACTAGTTTTCACCGAATATAAGTAAAATTCACTAAAGATAGATTTAAGTGATTGACTAAAAGCAGACAATGTTAAACAGAAAAAAGATAAATGACGATTATACTGTAATATATATATGTGTGTGTGTGTTTGTGTATGTAAGTATGTAATTTAATGAATTACAGTACCATAGCTATTCAAAATCAATATCTAGCCGCAAACTATGATTACTTACTGTATATGAAGTATAATAGTAATTTTAATTTAATAAATTTTAATGACAAATAGTTAACAATTATTACCTTATTTATAATAAACACACATCACGTCAGAAACAGAGATAAAAATATTTTTCTTGCGTAGTTATTCCATCATTATTTTCGCAGTTAGATCTACTTGATTATTTAATTTCTTTCATTTTATCCCGATAGGTAGCAAAAAATGTTACCTGAATATTCATTAAAACTTGATTACGGCTTATTCTTTCAGCATAAATAGATGAAGTCACAGTTTCTGTGATTATATTTCTAGAGAATTCCGTTTCTCCCCTTTGCGGATTTTGATTCTAGAAAGAGATGGGAATATTAATTATTTAATCATTGGTTTTAAGTCTTATCCCCTGGAATTTAATTTTTAAATTTAATTAAGGTTGCAAGTTCTTCATGCATTTATGCAATTTCTTCAATAAACCCCAGAGCTATCATTAAAACGTTGAACAATCCCATGGTTGCAATAAGTAGGTGAAATTAATCTTTTTATCATACATGTAGAAGTAGCAGCAGTACAGAATTAGATGGCAGTATTGATTTAGTCCTTTAAGTTACTTTTCTTTGGTAATTTACTTACATTTTCACAGAGAAGAAAGGAATTTCAACACAAAAAATCCATGTTCTTTCAATTCGTAGAAACATAAACGAATTTAAATTGGCTTCATTAACTAATTACTTTCGTAAGGAATATGTAGAGTACATTCAGGGATATGGTGAATATATGACAGTATGGCCGGAAATAAAGTAGAACGAAAAGTTTCTTATGATTTCTTGCCTTAATATTCGGCTTACTTTATTTCCGGCCATACTATAGAATACTCAGTAGTTTTAAATAGTTTACCTGCCGAAATTGTATGGTGCTCAACCTTAGACACTGGAATTTTGAACATTTTTTTTTTCTTCATTAAATAAACTGGATAATATTATCCTTCTTTTATCCTTCTTTGTATTTTAAAATATAATCGATTGTGACCGGGTTTTACTATAACTTAAGCTCTGTACCAAATTGGATGCTATATAGATATAGCTATATAGATATAGGACTGAGAATCAATCGGATGCAGGTGAAGCAATCGTTTCTTACACGGATCATAGAGACTGCCAATTTATGATTTTTTTTGAAATTTCCTATTTTCTTTATGTATATTTTCATTTCCTATTTATTCTTTATAACCATATATATATATGCGCATTCCGAAGCTGTTGTAGTTATTGAAAATTTACTGATACATAAAGGTGTGCTGTTGAAAATAGGACTGTTAAAGCAATTAATGTTTTGAGCCATTAAAGATCTCAGATATGGCTTTCGCAATGTTATCCAAGATTACTTCTCGTATCATAAGGAAGATGTTAACAATAAGAAATGTCGAATGACATAGAACACTGATTCTATGTTCTTAAAAGAAAAAAAAGGTATTTAGAAAATTTCAAAATCTAAATTTCCATCATTGTTTTATGAATATGAATGACGAATAAACGAAGATATGATTTGAAGAAGTCTTAATTACAGTCTTAACTGTGATTTTGTTTTCTTCTTTCTGTCTAACACACTGCTTATGTTTAAGTGACATACAAAGGTGGTTTATTCTTTCTGCTATTTGGTTTAGAACGACTATGAGTATGAAACTAGTCTGCAGAAAGTCCGTAGACAGCAAGAAAGAGAGAAACAAGAAGCAAACGGTGAAAAGCAAGGAAACTTCCATATCTGCTCTATTATCAGGTGGTCTGCCTTTACTATGTGCTATTTGGATTTCAAAGGACCGTAGGTACACCCACTAGTTTGTGGCCACTATAATAACAAATAACTATAAAATGGTCAAGACAGCAGTTAAATGAGAAACAAGTGTTGGAACGAAAGGAAACGTCCACGCCAGCCCCAAGATTCGAACCCAGATTCAGTCAAATTAACTAAGTTAATCGATCATCACCTAAACTATTTAGCTTTGCCTGAACGACTACTACATGCTTACGAATCACTTTATTTTGATATTTAATTTTTGAAATGATTCGGTTTGAAGCATTTTGAATGATGCATACAATGATTATATACTGAATGATTTGATTCCTTCAGTGCTAGAACAAGGATTTTGTCAAAGCATTACGATTAATCGATCTCGTAGTCGTAGAGAATCCATAAAACACAGTATGTTGAATTTTTATAGCCAATTTATCTGCTGAAACTATCGTTTCGTTCGCAGATACATTACCATTTTAAGTTAATAAGCTTCTTACTTAGCAAAATGAAAGACTTTACAATACTGTAGTTCTATGCTTCCAAAAACCTAAGAAATTGGCTATTCGAGAAAATTTATTAGGAAGGCAGTTTCCACTAAGCTTGTCGAGAGTAATTGGCCGTAAGTCATTAGCGCTCTATATTTATTTTTAGTGGAAACCCTTGTTTTAATGACAAAAATTGCTAAGAAACTTTTGTCAAGAAGTGCTAGATGACATACAACAATGTATTACGTAACTGATATTCTTGAAACGTCTAATTCATTAAAGTTTTCATAAATAGTTGCTGTTGAATAGATTTTGTATACTGAAAATTTGACAACAGGGAATTCAGTAATTTTTTTTCCATTATAAATTCCTATCAATTTATCATGTGTAGTTGCCGAAAATGGATTTTTTTTTCATTTTATTCATATACAATTTTGGTTAGTTTATAGATTAGTAAACTGTAATGTCGAAATCATAGGATCAAAGTATTTGTGATTGTTTTAATCATTGACACAATCATTAAAGCTCCAGTTATTTTTCGTGCTATTAACTTATGTCATCGTTGAAAAGGCCTTCAAACTTGTTCTAAAAGCCTTTTCAATGATGAATCTGATGATGAAAATGATGACAGAAGCAAATCATACAATACCAGATCTTCAGGGAATTTGTTAGTAATCAAAACTATGATTCTGTGATTTGGACATAAGTCGTAGTTCACTAAAAAAAAAATTATACAAATTTTTTTAACATTTCTCGCATAATAATATCAATTAAGTGTTAAAGTAGCATGATCTATCTACAATTAAATCTTTTTTAATTGTTAAATTAAGAATTCAAAAATATAGATTGGTTTACCATCATTTACTCAAGATTGCTCTCAAGAGCAAAGTAACCACTACAAAGTAACCACTACATTCTCCTTCATTGTGGCTATCAAACCATCGATTTTGCTTCTTATAGCATTGAGGCTGATTGGTTCTTTTTCAATCAGTGAAGAAATCTTATTTAATTATCTGGAATTCGTGAAGATGCTGCCAGCTATTAAAACAAACGATTGTGGAAACATTAACTTCACTATAAAACACAAAATGAACTGAAAAATTACTTAACTAAGAAAATATAGTCAGGAAACTTACTAACTTAAACACTTAAAAGTGAATGTTAGTAACTTTAAGTGTTTAATTAATAGTTTGTGTGTTCAATTTTATTTTATTTTTAATAAAATTTTGTTATAAGAAATCAAGGTAAAACTACTATCATAAGAAATCAACATAAAACTACAACTATATAAAATATGTAAATGATTGAGAGAAAATAAATCGTATCACTCCACTGAGAGAAGGAATAGTCAGCCTGAATTGAGTGAAGAAAAAATGGGAATGTTTAAGGTCTCTGGGTCGAGGCTGGAAAAGTAACGTGACGTAGGTGTGTCACTTTTAAAAACATGCTAAGATTACCAAAGCACCTCTGTATATAAAAGCTTTCTCAACTTTAAATATATTGAATTATCGGCTTACAATTAAGGAGGCGTATGGAAATAATGTAGATCCGTTATTTCTAGATGAAAGGCATAAATATATTTAAAGAGAAATTTGTTCTATTCCTTTCATCTAGAAATAACGTATCTACATTATTTCCATACGCCTCCTTAATTGTATGCCGATAATTCAATATATTTAAAGTTGAGAAATCTTTAATATACAGAGGTGCTTTGGTAATCTTAGCATGTTTTTAGAAGTGACACACCTAGATCAGATGACTTTTCCAACCTCGACCCAGAGACCTTAAACATCCCCATTATCAATGAATGAGTTCTTGAGAGATTGTAGATCTGCGATTCTCTCTGGGGAGAAGAATAAACAACCAAGCCTATTACAACGGATTTGGAATTAATATGTTGAATCATATACCACACAAATTCCTGAAATCATCCTCTATAAGATTTAATGTTGATTCATATGTTTTTTCTGATGTAATGAATCAGAACTGTATATAGTGTAGTATACAAAGAATTCTCAATTTGTTAGGTGCACTGTCCCCCCGCATGTGTACCTAATGTCTGACAACTCAGCTAGTTTCAGTACAAATTCTTGAATTTATATGAAAGTTTGGAATCGTAAAACGTGTACTTAAGTGAGAAGTTCCTTTTAATAGAGTTTAAAATATTATTACCTTGCTGAAGGATCCGGCTTTGTCCGGTGCATAGAGACGTAGAAATAACAAAATGAACAAGCCATCCGTTTAGGCAGATCATGATCACATAGCTGTCCCGAAACCGACAGTAAAATAATTTAGATTTTCAATACAAAACTGAAAAATAAAAGCCTGCAGATAATTATACTCTACTTATTTATTTATTATGCCATTTATTTCTATTTTATGTTCAATATAGCATGTTAGATTTGTGTATTCATAATTTAGATTTTCGTTGGTCGTGTTCCGAAGGTGATTCCGGGGGTATGAATCGACTTTTAAGCTTGATTCACTGAATGTGATTGAACAGAAATCTAACTTGGATATAATTTATTACCGATACTAATTAATGATTCTGCCAATTTTGATTTGCTTAACTCAAAAGACTCCGAATGCAAAAGAACAAACAAATATTATAAAAACAAAATATCCTTTACTCGTAAATATAATTAGGTTTAAATATAAATATTATACTTATTTAAATCTGTATTCTTCATATTTGGATAAATAAAGGAAAGCAGCACTTCAATAAAAGAAGAAATTGCCTTTCTGATTAGATTATGGGAAGGAATTGGGAACGGCCGTTTCGTCCTTCTACGGACTCATCAGCCCGATCCCCGCCTTCCCTTAACAAAATCAGAAAGGCAAGATCTTATTAGTAAAAGTCACCGCCGACCCTGCCATGACCCTACCAACAACAAAAGGCAAGAAAATAAAATACTCATATTCACAGCACGTTAAATTTATTTTCTTTTCTGCATATTTGGTTTCGATTTTTTTTATTATTGATATAATACTTGAATCTACAACTCATCCCGTTATCGAAGTTAATTTCTCTGTGAAGAAGTGCTGTGCTTTATGATAAAATACACATATGTAAAAAATAATTAAAAATATCTAAAAACTAAAGAAAAACATAAATTTTTGGTCAGGTGAAAGAGTGATTATAATGAAAACAAGTTATATAATAAGAGTAACAAATACAAGAAGATAAAATGAATATTTGCTATTTGTGATGAATTTAAAATTAGATGGTAAATGTAATTTAAGTATTAACATATGCCAATATTTCTAATAAAAAGTTTAATCTGGAAGATACCTTTTCATTAATAATAATTAACGTGTGCACTTTGTATACAGTTTTTAATTGTAAATAATTTTTATTTTTAACATGTAAAGTATTTTTATTCTTAATCAGGTGTGCCGGCTTTATTTTTGAACATTCTGAACCTTCCATACCTTTTCATATTTTCAACAAAATTTTATATTGAAACTATTTTCGCTATAAACAATAATTCTAACATTCCCATTTAACAAAAACAAATTGCACTATCTTCATCACTACCTTCATCGCAGCTGCAAGCATGATTTTTTTTAAAGAAAATTACGAATAAATAACAACAATTCATTCTTAAATTAAAATTTTATTTTGAACTATCATCAGACTCTAAAAATAGAAATAATACTTGATACACAAAATGATAAAAAAGAATAAATTGTAAAAGTATATTTGTCTATAATTTATCTAATACTAGACCTTATATATCTAACGCAAAAAAATGCTTTATTTAGCAAATTAATATCGATATCGGAAAATATACGACTTTCCAGCCAATTGTGGTCTTTTCCGTTTAAATCAGGTGTATTGCCCGCTAGACACTTCATGGTCATCTGTCCCCCCCCCCCCCCAAATAAAAATTTAAAAAAGTTTATTTTTTTACATTGTCTACAGCATGAAACCTACCCAGTGCGAAATTTCAAGTTTGCAGCATGTTGATATGCTAAACACTGCAAACACACGCGAGACATATCCATAAATTTCCCTTCTGCATTATAGATGAATAAATATACAGAAGTCAAAAACTTAAAATATGGCATTGACCTTATCAAAAAGTTATATTTGAATGAAAATTTTCCAATGAAATTTCATTATAACGAAAACAAAATAATTAATCAATTATGAATATTAATAATAGATTGAATCATAGAATAAGTAATTTATTATAAGAAAACTAATGATCATAGCAACTACATATGCAATATTTTACAAGGAACACGTAGTAGCTTTCCGAGAATAACCATCCCAAAGTTTCAGATTGGGCGGAACACTGTCTAATCAGCAAACATAAACTTGACCCACAAGTGCATTCTTTATATCAAGAAACGAATATAACTTCCAAACCGATATTAGATGTATATGCAATAAACAATTTCGAATGTATTAATAAACAGAAAGGCTTAGAAATGAATAAATTTATAATGGAAAAACTCCAATAATTTTTGTGAGGAAAATTACAAGATTTTAAAATTCAACAATAATGTATTGTTAATATATTCCCTAATTAGATAATTTGTCACTAATTAGATACCTTTTTTTTTGTTAAAAACAATACTTTATAACATCACTTTAAATCTTTGTAATAAGATTTCATGTTCAAATTCATAATATCGCCTGAAGAAGCAGAGGAAGCCATCTCTGTGAAATATTGCGTACGTAATGGTTGTGATATTAGATTGCTTATAATAAATTAATAATAGATGGAATAACTTAGGATGAGTTCATATGTGAGTTGTGAACATAGACATAACATAATATTAGAAACAGTATAAAAATACTACATCTATAAGAAAAGAATTTATTGAATGTAGAAGAAAGTATAATTATATGTAGAATAAATGTAAATACGATTTGTTTTTGAGAAAGAGTTGCAGTTAATAAGTATCTAATTCGAAATATTAAGAACTAATTGTTGTTTTTTTTAATCAATTAGTCGATTGATATTGTTAGTTAGACTTACAACTATGTTAAACACGACGACTTGTTATCAGAACGGAATTTCTCGTAAATCAGTGAATAATGGAAAATGTTTTTGTTTAATTTGGAAAGTTATAATTAATGTTGTACTTTAGAAGTTCGTAATTTTGCCTTCAACATTTATTGAATAACTCCTGATTAATGTATGAATATTTAACTTTTGATCTTTATTAATTTATTTTAAATGGATTTATTTTTCTCGTTTAGATGAAATATATTTGGAGGATAAGTAAAATAATTGAATAATTCACTGTTTAAGCAGGCAAATAAAAATCATAGAATGTCATAAATATTGACCTAGGGAATTTGAGTCAATATTTTGAGCTGATTAGCTGAGTTATGTATTAAATATTTAAGTAGATATTTGATTTATCATTTAAACATTTTGATTTGAAAATGTCATCGTTCAAAAGCAATTTAAAGCAATCAAATTCTTCCTTTCAAAGAGTAAACAGTTACTATTTGCTCAATATTTTGATAAGGGAAATTTCCAATTAGATCAATCAATTCCAAATATTTTTGCTTTATGCTAATAGAACATGACTTATTTGCGTCTACTTCATTATGAAGTAGGAAAACTTATCTAAACAGGTCGCTGAAACCTAATTATGCATTTAAAATTAGTTTTAATATTAATACTAAATAATCTTAACCGTTCTTAACATTATAGAACCTATTAAAAAAAAACTAAGAATTTACGATTTATGATATTTAAAATCAAAGCTCTCTCTAAAATTACAAAGTAAATAGATGTAAGGTATGTTAAAACGAAGTTTGGAATGGATCAATGTTAAATTGATTCAATTTTGTTTCGTATTTGATGTAGAAAAATGTTTTCATTCTCTCGGTCTTCTAGTTCTCAGAGAAAATAGCTTGTTATGATTTGAAAGATAACATTTTTTCATTTAATTTTTATATAAAAACAAAAATATTGATTCCAAACTGTCATAAAGTGTATGTGTAGGGAGCTGTAGCTCATCCCTTACAGAGCCATTGTCTCCTTCTGATTTAATACAGTAATTCTTGCAAAGTTTGTACTGCATTACAATAATAAATAAATAAATAAATTGTGAGTTTCTCTATTTCCGATTCGAAAGATCTAATAAGAACATTCCAAAGACGAAGAACATACATTTATTCAGATTTTTTTGAGTGATGTAAATGACTGATATTACTCAAACTACAAATCTATATCTTATATTAATAAGGCAATGTATCTTCGTTTTATTTTGCCATGATGACATATTCAGGTAGTTAAACAGTACTTCCATTACACATTCTGTCTGTCAATTCATGATAGTAAATGAACTAAGATACATGAAATTATCCCCCCCTCCCCCTGAAGATTGTTGACCTAAAATAAAAAATGGTAATGATGCTGAGGAATTACAAATCCAATTCAGCATTCTCGGCACTGATAGACATTAGGAACGTTGTTAGGAACCAACAAAAAAGGCGAATGTCCTACGTAGCCTTGATGATAAAGTAAAGGAAAACGTATAAGAGATTCCAAATTTCAGCAACCACACGACTGCTTTCCATAAAAATTAATTGCCATCTACTTCTCATTGGAAAAAAAAGAATTTTCGATGAATCTTACAAATACTATTCCGAGATGCTAGGTATTTAGGTTCCCGGTATCGATTTTTAGAACCTAAACTTGTAAAATACCGATGCCCAATTATTGGATGATCTACTCGACCGATGTTCATGATATTTACCATACATGAAGAGATGTTTTGAAATAAAATGAAATTCGATCAATAGTATATTCTGAAATACTCGCCGAAGAATCGGGTTTTTTCTTCTTTTTTGGGTGGGGTTGGGGTGTTGGGGTGGAAGAATTCTTTTGATGTTTCCCTGTGAATAATCGTCGCTTCTCTTTAATTTTTCAGCAACAGATGGCGTTCTCAGTAATTTCAGAAAACAACTAAAAGAGGAGAACAAATTAGCTTCGATAATATGCCAATAAAAATCTTTTATGACTTTACATCTTTATTGGTAACTTAATTATCTACGATGAACGAATATGTTGGGAAAAAAATTTAATCCAGATAAAACTGATGTAATAATGACTTACTATTTTGTTCAAAATAAATCCAAGATGAATGAACTGTCAGCAATAGCATCCATCATCAATTACGGAACTGTTGCATCATTTAATTAATGACAGTGGAAATTGAAATAAGCTGCAAACTCAATTAATAGAGGTCCAGTGAATATTTGTAATGCATAGCCAATAACGATTTCATTTTGAGTCATCATCGTCCTCAAAATAAACATGATTAATAAAAATTCTAAAGGGATTTCTTTGATAAAAATTGAACGATGAATTCCGAGATGAGAATTGAAACAATTATCAAATCCTTTCAAAACTTGTCGTTGATATGACATTTTTTTTTCTACAATTCTTATTTTATTTCTCATTGAAGTTCCTTAAAAGGTTCATTCAAGGAATGTTTTCTTACAGATATTTAAAAGATTGCTCACACATTTAAAATTAATTTTGAGTGTGAACTAAACATTAAGAAAAAATTAAAAAGTTAAGCAGTTTCCACCTGCTTAATTACCATTTGGTCATTCTTAGCTCTAGCAATGAGATTTTGACAACCCAGTCAGCTTAAGGAAGATCCGTCAAGAGGATATTTAACAAAATAGTACAGGAAAAATATATACCAAAAATTACAGAAGTTTCAGCAAATATTTACATTATAATTTTGGTTAAGAATATTTTATGTAATATAAAAATATAGCATAGAAGAAAAACGAAGAAATAGGAATAATGTTTGGTAATTTTCGGATACTGGAAGAGGATAGAATAGAGGGGATGAAAGAGAAAAGGGAGAGATGGAAAAGGAATTCGGACCGCAATTTCAGCGTTACTGCAATAGATCTGGGGGCACGGCAGTGTCCCCGCCAAGACGAGCCGAAGGCAGGAAGGGCACTACGTACCTTTTCTGGAAGTGTTTCGTCGTATTTTCGAACCCTTATAGCTTCGGCCTCGATAATACTAGAGAGCTCAAATTTTCAGGATAAGATGTAGTTAGCAAACTAATGAAATCCGCCAAGTTTCATTTATTTAGCTTTTATACTTTGGATTTTATTAATACCTAAAATACGTCGATTCCGTCACTCACTCACTCACTCACTGACTGACTCATGATCATCAAAACCTCTAGGGTACTTCCTGAAATCCTAGAAAGCTGAAATTTGGTATGCAGGCTAGGATTAGCACACAAACAACAACAAAATTAAGAAATCCAACTCCTCATAAAGGGGGGGTCTGGTTATGTATTATCGAACCCTCATAGCTTCGGCCTGGATAATACTAGAGAGCTCAAATTTTCAGGATAAGATGCAGTTACCATACTAATCAAATACGCTAAGTTTCATTTATCTAGCTTTTATACTTTGGATTTTATTAAGATCTGAAATATGTCGTACCCTCAATGCTTTGGCCTACATAATACTGTGTAATAATGTGATTTCTTACAAAAGTGCAAACAGCTTGTATATACAAGTTGATCAATAGAAAACAGAAAAGTAGGGTATTGAAAAAAAAATCCATTTTCTAAATAATCTTAAAACTAAATTTAGTTGTAATAGATAATCCTACCCAAAACATTTCATGTAAAATAAGTTGCCAAGACTCACATTCTCATAACGCTTTCACTGTTAAAAAGTTAACAGATCTCATCCTACAAAAAGAAATGAAATCCCACCCAAAACATTTCATGTAAAATAAGTTGCCAAGACTTACACGCTCATAATGCTTTCACTGGTAAAAAGATATCAGATCTCATATAAAGCCAAGCCCCTAACTCTACAAGGCCTAACTCTACAAGCCCTAACTCTAAAAACCCTATATCTTGGTCAAAAAGTATGGCTTGGCCGTTACATGGAACTATTTCATCCCACCCAAAACATTTCATGTAAAATACGTTGCCAAGATGCTCATAATGCTTTCACTGTTAAAAAGTTATCAGATCTCATGTAGAGCCAAACCTCTCATTCTACATGCCTAACTCTAAAAACCCTAATATCTTGGTCAAAAAGTATGTCTTGGTATACTCCATATCCTTTACATAACTCCATGGGATTATCTGTGCGACAGCCACGAAACGGCCAAGCCATACTTTTTGACCAAGAT
>JAFIDM010000001.1:36807009-36882102 GCA_023159025.1 Thereuonema tuberculata
CGCCAAATAAGAAAGAAACATCGGTCCCAGATTCTCATCAATGATAGCTCGGGTTGCGAATCCATAATGCTTCTCCATTTGGTTTTTGTCACTTTAGAAATGATACTCCCCCTGTTCGTCATAAGAATTAAGATGAATATTATATAAAAAGGCCTGTTTTAGGCAAAAGTGTAATAAGCAGGTCGTATTTTATTTGAACTCTTAGATTTTCATCTTTCATTTTTATTTATCAAATACCATATCATGTTTCAGAAAAATAAAGATATTTGTTTCTTTCTATATCCAAAAAAGAATTTCTGTAGATCGTTTATGATACCACAGTATCATTGTTTCAATATTTTGTCGGTTGCCAAGGTACTAACAGCAGTAGTTAGAATATTGGTGATTTATTGGTTCTCTAGACTTGTTAACGTAGTTGCACCACCACTGGTGTCCACCCTGTGCGAATGGGACAATCCATCAGGTGATACCGAGTTTGACGGAGCGGAAATTCCAGAAGGAGAGGATGCGTGGGTGTCCCGTTGGATCGTTTGTCTTTCCCGGCGAAATCAAATCAAGGCAGCATTTTATCAGAATTTGTGGGACGGAAAGCCACTACTCTGCCTCAGGACTTCCTGCTGATGGAATTTGTTATTGGTTTGGGTCAGTAAAATCAGTCATTTTATCTTACATCAATTGCAGAGGAACATCCCGAGATAAATCCAATTTCAGATCATTTCATATATCTCTCTCCTCGAAACAGATCTTGGACTTTTCTTTTATTAATATTTTTTTCCACAAATATCCAAAGTAATATCCAAAGTAATTACAACCTTACATATATACTTAACCGGATATAGATTTTTTTCATGCCTTCAGAAATTTAATTCTTTTTATTTATATATTACTACAGTTTCTCAAATTATACGTATAAGATTTAACTATCGTCAATCATTCTTTGTGATGCAAAAACTTAGCGTTGTATTCATCTAAAACGAAAACTTAAATATTCTCTGACAATTAAATGTGTACATGTTAATTCAGAGTGTAATGATCTTTATGTATAATGATCTTCTGTAGATTACTGTATTAACGTGCAGACAATAAGTAATTATTTAAATGAATTAAAATTGCAAATAAAAAAATACCCTAAAAAGAAAATAAATTAAAATGTAAATAAACATAAAAATAATAAAAAAATAAAATTAAAACCAAAAGTTTCAATGGCTGACAAGTCATTAAAACTGTTGTTTTAATTTTAATTTTTTAATTTTTATTACTTTTATGTTTAAATATAAAAGAGACCATAACACACATGTCTTAATAAACAAAAATATATCTTCACATAACATGTTTCGAGATTATTTTCTCGTCTTCAGATGCATATCTAAAGAAAAACATCTTTAAAACATAAGTAATCAAAACTACAGCATAATAACAAAGAATATTCTTAATAATACATCAAGTTGACAGAATCATTTTAAATCATACAATAATGCATTTCGAATTGATACATCTGTATTGTAACATCTGTGCGTGTTGATTATTAATGATTCATAGAACTTTCTAAGGTAACAATCCTTTTCTGTGGTAAGGATTATTGGTTTATCATATATAATTTCATGTCCTGTTTTTTGATGATGGATTGTTGTTAAATATTGCTTATTACGAGTTTTGATTGCAGTCGCGTGCTCTGACATACGCTTGGAGACCGTTCTTTTTGTCTCGCCCACGTATATACACTTTTTATCACCCCCTTTACATCGGATACCCTACACAACCCCAGTTTTATCTTTTATGTTAGTTGTTGGTTTATTACTTGTTAGTAATTTGCCTAACGTGTTGTTTGCTCTGTGTGCTGTTTTAATATTCACCCTTTAGTTTATTGTTTAATCTGTCGTCAAAGGGGATGGACACATATTTAGAATCATCTTTGGTATGATTACTAATTTTTGCGCTTCTTTCCCATTTTAATAATCTAGTGACTAATCTGTTAATAAATTTGATAGGATAATCATTGTTCATAAAGATGCTCCTAATATAATTTAGTTCTTGACATATTAATATTCCATTACTGCAGATTTTCTTTGAGTTTTTTTTTTTTGTGTATTATTGTCACAATTCTAACTTTTTTTTTCCTCATTCGTATATATATTCACCCATAATCGTGATCCCTGTATGTGGTGTCCCCCCCCCCTCTAAACTGAACCACTATCATCTTGTGAGATAACTGATATTAACTCAGAACGTAAAGAAATCCACTTATAGCATACCAGTTTTGGTAGAACTTTTGTTATCGTATGGTGTTAATCTGATGTAAATTTTGTTTCTTTCCTGGAAACTTATGGGCTTGAAATAAAACTGATGGACTAGAATATAATGATTAATCTTTCTGAAAAATCACTTTTTTCTGAGATGAAATATTGACAGTAAATTATTAAAATAAAATCTGCAATAAAAATGAAATGATAAAGCTATATATATTTCTTATCTAAATATACTAGATAACTATATTCTGCCCATCACATGGTACTGTGCTATCAAATGCCATGTATTTTTTACATAAGTTTTAAGAATTTTTTTTTTTTCGGTACGCTTAAATCGAGTTCTGATTGGTTTTTAAATTTCTCAGAAATTGTTTTCCTTTTGTGGATGGAATTCATCCATCCTATGTTCATTTAATAAAAAAAAAAAACTCCACTTTATTCAAAGATTATCATTAAAATCTTTTCTAACAAAGTAAATTTGAATAAATTAATCATTGTAAAGGATTTAAATACTTACGTTAGAGAATTTTAGCTTATCATTAACGATAAATGATGAATGTTATCATAATCAAGAAATATTAAGTTCAATGAATACAGGGTGCCCAAATAAAAGTATTTTCTCTACAGTTTAGCAATCAATTTCAGTGATCGCGGTAGCATTAAGATCAGCTGAGATTCCCGATAAATTGTTTTTAAGTTAGTTTCCTGGAGAGAAGACACGCCTTATTCATTCGAACAGTGTACTTCGATTATAAAGGCTGTATGTTCGTAAGACACCTCCAAATTGTTTCTACCTCTCGCCCTCACTAGAAAGAGACCACTCTCTGAAAGAAAATATTAAATGCACAAATAGCTACTTTTAAATATAATTTTCCATCAAGCCTTACTTTTTCATTACCTTAAGATAATAAATGCTAATAAATTTCTGAAGATTTTTTAAATTAGCTTTATTGATAAAAACTTCTTAATTATTTATTCAATCTTTAAAAATGAAAAAAAGTGAAAAATGATCAGTTATTTAGTCTTCTTTCCTAAGAATGTCAGGCTCATCATATGAGACCTTTAAGTTAGACTGTCTGTATAAGTATCCATTCCCTTCCTGTTAGTTAGATCTTCATGAAACATGGTGTGTAATTTAAGATTTGTACTAGACATGATCTAGGTTTACATTTGAAATATTTATCAAATGGGTTCCAGGCAAGAAATTAACTCGAGAAATTAAAGAAGATGACAAAAATTTCCATAGAAAAGGATTAGAAGCTATACAATGGATTTCTATCGCTGTATTAAACAATGAAAGTTAATCCTGTTAGGCATTAGTGTGCCGATAGGGGTTGGTAGAGCTGTAACGCTACCCCCTTTCATCTGGAAGTGCAAAAATCCAGGATTTAAGATGTTCTTTTGGCAGGAAAGTTCTTGGGTCTGTTTGTAAGCGTCCTCTCCAATCGGAAAAAAGGACATGCCTTGATTTTATTTATTTTTTTTTTGTTTTGGTTGAACGATTAAGACCATCATTTTAACTCCTTCCCATTCCAAAAATCCTGGGTAGGGCTATTCTTAGTTAATCCATTAATTTGGGCCTGGTTTTATATAATTATAATTTATCCAATTAGACACATTAAGAACGTAATCCGAGGTGGTTGTTGCTTTTTTTTATTTCCAGAATATGAAAAAAAATGTATTGTTTGTATTCTAAAACAGATACTAAAATTTGAAAATCATTTTTATATAGTTTTTATAGCTGTTTATAGTTTTGTTTTACAGTTTTCACAACTCTACAAAAGCAAGCGAACAAAAATAATAAATAAATAAGATGTTAAGATTTACAATTTTTAGTTATTTCTTGTTATTATTATTTAGTATATTTAATAACTCACCTTCGTAAACTGATTACAGGGTAATATTTTTATATATTTTTAACATTTTAATATATAATCAATGCTGTTAATTGCTGCTTCCCATTCTTGTGCTAACTTACTTCGGTGAGAGTTTGTGTGGTATTCCAGTAAAACGAAAATGCCCAATTTTACTAGAGTTCAGTATTTTCAAAAATTAGGTATTAATGCTTTGAATAAGTAACCCATTATCACACATTTAATCTCTGTCGTCTTTAATCCCTTTAGTCCATCAATATTTATTAAGCAATCTATCTTAATATGAAAGAGGATCGTTCGACAGTGCCATCACCTACCTGTCAATGATAGACCAGCTGCTGGTATATCAACTGCTCTGGCAAAGACTCATTCATCTTGATCATGGCTTCCTTGGTGATTCATTGACGTCATTAAAATTAAGAGTGGATCTACAAAGTATTTACACTTAATAATAAACGGTGACTTCACAGTTTTGGCAATATAGCAAGTGTTAAATTTTGTTAATAGCCTTTCAGATAGTTGCAATTACATAAGTTGAAAACATTAAAATAAATTCATTGTTGTAATAAATAAAGAAGCTGTACTAAAATGTGAATTATCATTGTTCAGTTTTTTTTTTTTTTTCATTTTTACTTAAATTACAAGCGATTTTTTTTCCACGGAAGATACCTAAAAATGGAACTAAATTCTTTGCCATCAAAATAAACAACGAAAAGATTTTTATTTCAATTAATTCTTTTCTAAATGTTTAAGAAAACTACTTAATTTGATTTAGATGTAGTTTGCAAACAGAGAAAACAGATTTTATTTTGTTCGGGATTAGTTTTTAATGTTCATCTTTTTTTATTATTTTTTACAAATTCAATTAGGGGTCACTTTACTTAGTGTAAAAACAAATCGATTAAAAAAATCGATTTGTAAATGTCGGTTTCATTCAGGAAATAGAGATGTCTAATAACAAGTTCGTGAAAGCACCTTTAGTCTACTTCCTTAACACAATCATCTATTTCCTTTTCCTAATATATTTAGAAGAAATTTTTTCCTTTATTTTCCTAATATATTTAGAAGAAATTTTTTCCTTTTTTTTCCTAATATATTTAGAAGAATTTTTTAAAAAAAAAAAAAAAACATTAAATGCACATTAGAAGTTTTATAAATCCAGTTAATTTTAATCATAGCACAGCCGGAATTTCTCGACAAAGACCCTCACGAAAATTTTTTTACATAAAACAAAAAGTATAGATAGATATATGTGATTGTCTCTTGTCCATAAGCAGATACGCCAAACTTTCAGAAGATCTGTACAAAAGTATAAAAAATATTAAGGAACGGACAATCAGGAATTAAAACTATTAGGAATGATTTAAAACTATTTTAGCCATGGTTTCTTTTCCTTTCTTTCAAAGTCCTCAAATAACAGTCTTGAGAGTTGTATCCCATTTTGATTGATGTAAATGCTTGTTTTAACATTATTCAGTGTAAAATTGAATTTTCTCTGTTTTCTTTAACAATTTCCATTATTTCTTTAAATCTACATGGATTCAATATTCATTCTTTTTCTTTATTCACTTATTGACAGAGAGATACATAGTCGATCTTAGTATTTGTCATCCCTGAATTAATTGAGTAAACGGATAAATGTAATACATTATCCTTACATACTTTCTCTCTGATTCACTGTTTTAAACGTTTTCAGCAACAGATGCGTTAATACAGCCACACCCCGAGTTAGGTTCCAGATTGATAGAGTAGCTTGTAAATGTTCACAAATCGAAGCAGTTCTCTTAACAATCCCATAAGTTCATGTTAGCTTAGGATTACCTTTATTATTGTGTATCTTTGATTTATGTTTCTTAAGTAACTTTATGGACGTTAAGCTTTATTTCTATTGATATTTTTGTTTTGATTGTTTCTTGTCCTCATTAAATCCCTTTGAGCCTGACGGTAGTCAGACAAGGGGTTTAAAGTAATTAATTTACGTTTATTTCTTGTTGTGTTTTGTAGTTGAGGTACCACTTGCGGTTGCGACAAAATAATTCCCTAGGAAAGAATTAGGTTCTAAACAAAGGATTTCTGTTCTATTTCTATTAATACTTCACTGTTTTTAACATACTACTTGAAACTCCTTTTAGATACTTCATTAATTGTCACCGGTTTGATGTGTTTATAGCTAATCCTACTTCGACAAATTAAGAATAATGTGGATTAAGTTGTTTTTTCCGAAAAAGCAAAAGCATTTTACATTCAGCTTTTAATAGAATTGAAAATAAATCTGGGTTTTCTTTTCTTGACTTTCTTTAAAAAAGTTTTAGGAAATCAAATTTTAAGAAAAGTTCTTCGAAGTTCTTGTATGTAACTTACTTTTTGAGAATTTAGAAATACCACATTTTCTTATAAATTAATCATAATAATAATATAGTTAATTTTTTTAAGCTTAGGATGTTATTCTAACTTGTCAGTTGCTCCCCGCTCTCCAGTCCTGATTCAGATTATATCTTTCCTTCATAAAATTTTATATGGCTACTATCGCTCTTCGAGATTACATATCTGTAGATAAATGGGTCCACTCATTGAAGCCATCACTTCGTTCGCGAATTTCGGTTCAGCAGCGCCAGCAAATAAATCTTGATGATAAATTTCTGAATATATAAAGCATCGATGTGAAAACAGTTTATTATATTCAAGTTTACAGAAATTTAATGGTCATCTGAAAAATGACGACTAATTTAGTTTCAATAAAATTTAGTTTTAAAACTGCCTGGATTTTAGGTGGTTTGTTACATTTGTTATTGTTAATTTTCTTCATGTTGATTCTGGACTGATAAAATAAGATATGAGGATTACAGTCTTAATTTCATCATCTATATCTGAAAAAACAAATCATACCCATTAATTCACTCATTAAACAGGATTATCTTTAAGTTTAATCCAAAGAGAAAAAAATTGTTGTTTTTTCGGTTGTACATTTAGATACAGATAAAAAATATTTCGGTGGAATTTCTAAAATTTTTTCCTTCTAATAAAAGTTTTAAATTTTAAGCGGTCAAAAATTTTTGAAACTGGATAAATAAAGTCTAAAATTTAAAACAGACGAGAAACCTGAAAGCTAAGCGAACAGCAGTCGATATTTGTCGTGGGGTTCCACTGGACGAGCTTGACGAAAATTGTCTGAAGGATTGAAGCACATTACTGATGCCATAATTCGTATTTCTCTGCATTTTGCTCCGCTGATAGTTCTTAATTCAACTGCACTGAAAACTGCAATAATAAATTTAAACATCATTTGATATATTAATTCTATAAATTTTAAAGAAAAATTTCAGAACGATATTGAATGATGATGTGAAATTTAGCAAGATCTATTCTGAAGCTTTTATTCTTAAATTCTTCCATTTATTTAGAGTAATTCTTCAATTCTTTACAAGCGAGCGATCAATGATCCCGGAATTCCTAGCGAACATTAGCTGATGCTGTGAAACTTCGAAAAAATCTTTTCTAAATACTCTGATATATCCTGACGCATAAAATTAATATATTTAAGTGTAATTTTTTTACCTTTCGAAAGACAATAATAATTCTGTGATAATTTGTAATTCCTCTTCGTTCAGCTGAAATGGAAATCTGTATGACATCACTACTGATGTATTCCAAGGCTTCATTGGTTGTCATTGGTCTCTGGGAAACAGCCTGAAGGAAACATAAAAGTCCCAAGACATTTGTCGCGCGTGACTGTCGCTTGCCATCAAATTTGGCGCGATAAGTGTCTTGTCTTTCGTGTTTGCCGGTCTTAACTCAATTTTTTTGTTTTCAATGAACAGACTAAGATACAATTATTCCAATAGCTTAATGTAGTGAATTCATTGGAGAGGATGGAAGTACATCTTCACAAGAAATAGAACCCTTCTTTCATGAGAAAGAAGCAACTTTAGATACAGATTTATAAAGAAAGAAAGCAGGAAAATCTTACCTTACATCTTCGACTATTAATTATGAAGAAACATATGTTTACCGAGAAGCAACATTGCGAGCTACTACACAGATTAGGTTTTAGTTAGAAAAAAAACAACAACCAAAGTTAATTCCTTAAAAGCTTGAGATGAAGGAAGAAGAAGAATTGAACCTACAATATAGTTTACTGAAAGGCAATTTATTGGGAGGCAATATATTTTATGGGTAGCGCTCATCAGTAATATCAAAGTCGGGAAAACTATGACTGGAAAACATTGCCTAATTTGAGTGGTTGAAAACGAAGCATTTTATTGGTGCAATTAATCCTCACCACATAACTTTTCTAATAACTGATAATCTTGAAGTTAACGATGAAGAAAGAAAGATACAAGTGAATATGTTTGCTTTTGCTGGAATAACGAAACACACATGAACTTTTAGCTTATGTATATCCACTCTATTAATTTATCTACCACTGATACAAAATGTTCCTGAAATGTTTATTGTGTATTTTTAGCTTACTTTCCTAAGCTGAAATAACTTTAAAAATATAAAATAGTGTCTGTGTGCTTGTTTCTTTCTAATAACTTTTGAGGAGCTGGCTGGATCTTTTTCAACCTTAATATGCGTATTAAGGTTCAAGAGTGCTGAGGATCTAATTTTTATATTTGAAATATTTTAAGTAGATTTTTCCTCTATGGGTGTCTACCGTCATCAATAATCTCATCTTAAATTGTAATCGCTAAAGGGTTTAGCATATTATTTGAGACGGATACACAAATACACAATACAGCTGTTACTTTGACATTTAATCTCGTAAATACAATTATTTTTGTTTTGATGCGATCTGGGAATTCATTGCTATTAAGTTAATTATCATTAATAAACTACGTACTGGTATTTAGGCAAGTTTTAGAAAATTCGTTACATGCACAGCTTCAATAATTTCCTTAGAACTTCAAAGTTCTGCTATTGTAGTATATTCTACAACAATAAAAGTAATTAAAATTACGATATTTACTAAAAATGTAGCTAAAAATAAAATTTAACACAAAATTTCTGAAAAAAAAAAAAACACAAAAAAATGTTGCAGGTTTTTTTTTTTTAGTTTTTGTTGTTGTTTACAGCAGTGGAAACTATATAATTTAAAAGTCTTTTTATTTATAATGTTTCTGAAAATTTAATTTTTTTTTTTAATATAAAAAATAGATTTTACATTTTCTGAAAAGAGTTCTGTTAAATTCGCATTTCTGAGGTTGCCTAAATCCAAGTAAATTTTAAGCATTTTAAAGCAAATTAGTCGATTTTTAAAAGAATAAATATCCATTGTTAAGATATCAGTAGAAATCCATTGTTTCAGTTGTAATACTATTTTTGTCATTTTCAAGTTCTCTTTAAGAAGCTTAAATATCTCTTCAAACGACACCAAAGAAAAAGTTTCAAAAAGGAAACTTAGATCGTCTCTTGTTCATCAATATCCATATCGAGTTTCAAGAAAACCCATCCAGCAATTCAAAAGTTATTAAGAATAAGCCATTTACACATACATAGATTGTCAATCTGATGAGCCTCACTTGCCTATTAAATGAGGCTAAGAAATGATAGATAGCTATCTTTAATTGCACATTTAATAACCAAATACTAATTAATGATGTAATTTATTTAACTATGCCTTTTCTTTTCGAGGCAGATATTCTTCATTACTTCGTTATCTCAAGAATTTATTCTGCCTCTAGGCAACATTAAGTTTTTTTCTTATATTTGATAGATTGCTCGTTTATTTGCAATCACTTACAGAGTCATGTGGTATTGATTTACCAATCTCATTACTGCTATAATATTCAATTTCTTTCTTTCTTTTTTTTTTCTTCCTTCTATCATTAGAACTGATTGATAGACATGTCCATTATTTATTCCACCCTTCCTCGCCCTTTTCATCCCCTGTCTTCTCTCCATCTGATGAATTTTGTAAATCGTTGTACCACGTAGCAAAGTTCAATAGTTAGGGTTGAACTGAGAGATAGGGAGTAGGGGAAAGAGCTATTGGAAAGGGATCTTCTTTCCTTGGAGAAAAGCATCTTGAATTTTTCACACGCAGGAAATCGATGGCAGTTTCTCCTTTCAAAGAAAAGCATGTTTTATTTAAAATAAATTTCAGTTCCCAAAAGAAATGTGATCATTCAGCAGACAATTCTAAGCCTCAAAGACAAAAAAGGATGGTAATGGAAATTTTAACCTTTGCCTGCAGCACATTGAAATTCTAATTTATTTACGTGGAAATCTCATTTAATTCTGTATTTTAAATGGAATTAATTTTTTGAGAAGTTTTATCAGATTGCTTTCCAACCTTCATTTCGTAAAGAAGTTCATGAAATTAGAGTGTACATAATGTGCAATAATTGTTGAACCATTGAAAAGATCGTCTTGAAAGTTAGCATGTATATTTGCGGACAAAAGAACATAATTATGAAGAATATAATTGTAAAGAATACGACATTACATTCGTTAAAGTTAGGAAATTATTTGACTAAAGATAAAGTCTAAATAAGCTTAAACTTGTACGTAAAAATTACAGGCTGCACACAAGCATATAAAACATAACAGAATAAAAAGTCCAAAACTAGTTTTCCTCTCAGTAAGACGAAGCTTCTGCAGTAAATGTAATCCTAAAGCTGGAATTCCCTCTTTTTATGGAGAAATGCAGGAACGGATTGAAAATTCCTAGAAATTTGGAAAACCAATCATGGTAGAGGGACGTCAGAACGGAAGGAAAGCACTAGCCAGTGGTAATGATGTAAACTGAAAAGAAATATATGGTAATGCTCATAAACAAGAACCTTAGCAGAAATACATGGTAACATTTATCAAAATAAAAACAGCGCCGACGGCGGAATTAAATAAAATAACGGAGGAATTCAAATTAAGTAGGATCTGAAAGGACGGTAACCAAAGAAAAATAACAAAAATTAAATAATAAAATTATAGAATGGACAAAAAAATGAAAGGCAGTTTTTCTAGTTTCTGCTGAATGCAGGCTGTTTAGTCGAATAAGAAAGACTTATGAAGGTATGAATATGGAGAAGATCTCTTTTCTTCTTTTCTTTTTATGACCATATTGATATACATTTTTGAACAGAGATGCAATCATTGTAACAGTCTTCGGTGATAAATAAAACTACCGATTCCTTACAGTTTCTAAGGAAATGTTGGTCGGCAGTGTCCAAAAGAATAGGATTGTCAAGTCAATTGAATGTCTGGTATCTAATAAATGAGAAACAATGGCATAAATTAAGATTGTTTGTGGATGTGGCCCTAAAGTGTTTCCCACATCCACAAACAGCGTGGATAAGGTACAACGGGATTTACCGATATAACTGCAAATGGCGTTACTATATTTAAGGGCATAAATAACACTTTTCATGTGCATTGGTTTAACACGTGGCTTGAAAATATTAAAGAAGGCCAGAATGGTGTGTCGACTGGATGAAGTTGTCACAATGTTGAATGGACGTAGAATCTTGGAAATAACCGGAAACAACGAAGGGCGGTAATCAATTGTACCTTTTTGGTGTAAATTTTCCTCTGTCAGATCAGCATTATTATTGACCGTAATCCGTTTTATATTTCTGTCAATAAAAGTAACTGGGTGACAATTGCATGTGCAAATATTATGAATATTATCAAGTTCAAGTTTAAAGTTTTCAAGTGAACTAGATATAACAATCCTTTCATATCCTTTCCACTATACTACAACATTTCTCTTTAAGGAACCGGGGCAGTATGAATGAAAGTTCAAAGTAATACCTGCTGAAATAGGCTTTCTATGAATCTGGGTTTCAAAAGTTTTTCACTTGAAAACATCAAGAAAAAGTATTCAGCCATCGTTTTCATGTTCAGTGTCCAACTGAATGTTAAGATGTATGAACTTGGAAACGGTAAGAATATCAATACTAAAGAAAGGTAATGAGTCATCTTTTTCAAGTTCAATGTCAAACTGAATGGTAGGATGTATGCTCTTGAAGACGGTAAGAATATTACGGTGCGACGAATCAATAGCATATAACAGAAGATCGTCAACTTATCTGAAATAAAGAGGAACCTGAATCAGCATATTGTCAATAATGGTGAGGGCAATATCTTCAGCGAAAATCATGACCCATTCGATTAATTTAACACAGGCCGATTGACCCATGCGTAAATGAGCATTCTACCTATCATTGATTAGAAACAAACACTTGCATATTAAACAAGGCAGCAATGAGTGGCAAAAGTCCTTGAATAAAATGTTTAGAGAAAAAATATTTACGTAAAACATGTTGAAGGGATCATGAATAAGATCCATGATAATGGATGTAAACAGTGACTTACGTCAAGGGAACAGAAACTGTGATGTAACAATGATGTTTGAGCTGTGAGTTCCTTAACAAACAATACTGTGTTAGCAATACTATGTAATCTGCAGCAATTTTTTGAGAAGGTAATCAGATAACGTTTTGATTGCGGAATTGTTATTCAGTTATTGGCCTAATAAGAAGAAAAATAGACAATCAAAATCTAAAGGCTTGTGAATTTTTGATAAAATTTTATTGATAAAGAAAGTAAGGTCATACTAGAATCCTTCAATCCATCTGCCTGAAATCGAGATGGAATTGGATTTCTTCAGCTTCCGGACAAAACTGCGAATGTAATTTAAGACAGCTTTATCGGAAAACGTAAAGATTGAAATACCAACCTGATTAGCAAGAAATGTGTGTCATTCTGTTATAAGTAACTGCATTGATGACAACAGGATTATTTTCTTTATCAGATGAAGTAAAGATTAAATCATCGTTTCTGCAGAGCTCCCTCAAACGTTGATTAAGTAAGGGATTAAGTTGGGTGTTGGGTTCATATAGGCAAATCCATCTATTCTTCCTCAGTGACTAATTCTTTGTCAGGAATGGTGTTGATGGCAGTTTTTGCCGGGACGACGACATTATGAAGTTTAGGTACGGAAGGCCAATTAAAATTTAAACTTTTACCCAGAGCTTCTAACTGAAATGGGATTAAAATTAAGTCTTAGAAAATTTGTAATCTTAAAACAGACATAGAATTGGTTATTCTGGAGCACGATTACACTAAAACAACAAAAACAAAAGCTTTTAATTCGAATTTTACTTTATTCTTCCTAATGATTTTATATTCAAAAGCTTCATAGGTTTTGAATATTACATTTCTTTATAGAGTAACATACCTTAAAGAGAAATGACTGCTACCTTTTAAAAAAAGAAAAAAAGCTGTGCACAAAAACAAAATTCTGCTTGTGTAGAATCTTAAAAAGTAAGAATCTCAAAATTTAACTAAGCATCGCTTAATTAAAAGAGGTTGAACGTGCCCTGAATAATTCAAATAGAAATAGAAATCGATCGCAAGAAGGCACCAAAGCTAAAGTTAGGATTCGCACTTTGAGTTGTCATCGGGAAGAGACTGGGACGGACCGTTTCGTCCTCATTAGGACTCCTCAGCCAGCCAAACTCCTCCGATGACAACTCAGAAAGTGCGCACGGTGTTAGTATCCCGACTACTCAAAGTGCGAATCCTAACTTTTGGTGCCTTCTTGCGATCGATTTCTATTTCTATTTGAATTATTCAGGGCACGTTCAACCTCTTTTAATTATTTCTATTCCATCGCTTAATTATTCATTGATGTTGCAATTCAGTTATAATCCCATTTTCCAAATTTTAAGGTTGGACATTCAATAGAATGACCATCGGATCTTCCTATATTCTAAGCATAATAGAAATTCTACGGATGGAAATATAGTTCTCCTAATTGTAATTAAATGACAATTCAGATTCAATTAAGATCTTTTAATCATTTTTAAGTGAAAATTAAGTTAATTAAAGTTAAATTAAAGCAAATAAAAATCCCTTCTAAAATGAACAGCCTCTATTACACTTCGATGCCAATGAATTCAACCATTTTCTAGTTGTAGAAGGACGCAATAACAAAAATCAATTTTTTGTGAAATCATACTATTAATAGGCAAAAAACGTACGGAAGTTTGTTTGTCATCACAGTGGAGAGAGCGGAGACAGTCGGAGAGAGAATATTTTAAAGACCAGCAGTAGTCCAGTGGTTGGAGTTCCTACTGCGAGGACGGAGGTCCTCGGTTCGAATCCCATGCAAGGGGGGAAAAAAAAGAAAAAAGATAATTTGATTTTCTCAGCAAGGGAAAAAGCAAATAGATCGAATACAGCAGGGTTTATATATTTTATTCCTTTTAAAATTCCTTGTTTATATATTTTAATATTTTATTCCTTCATGAGCTTAGAACATCTTTTTGAATCTTGTGTTTTTGAAAAATTTGACGGTATTTCAAAAATGTGGAATTTCTTTTACTTCCATGAATATTTCACGGGTTGCACCTACTGACATTTAACAAAAATCAACATGCTCATAGACATCTCCATATCAGGGCCTTTAATTGGATACCACATTTACCCCGTATCTTATGGTTCTCGAGAAAACGGGTTTACAGGCTTTTCCTTTCATATATCGCCATAAAGACAAACTCTCACTTTTTTTTTAAATATTCCTATTTTTTTCTTTTTTTAAGTGGAAGTTTTTCAATCTTTCAAGCTTAAAATTTTTTCATTGTTTTACAAGCTTAAATTTTTTGTTATTTTATTCACGTTTAAATTATTGTTTGTTTGTTGTTGTTCTTTTTTTTGTGTGTCTGTATTTTTTTCTTTGTTTGTTTTAATTGTTTTTTTTTTTAAGTTTAAATTTTGAAAGTTTACAATTTCATTCTTCAAGGAAAGTGGACTGTCTTTTCTATAAAATAATCAAAACCTATTTATTCTTTTAATCAATAGCTTTTTTTTTTTTTTTGCTTATATGCCTTTTTTTTTTTTTTTTTGCAGCCTAATTTATTTTTTAAACTTAAAAATTTTTAAATTTAATATTTCAAGCTTAACTTTATCAAAAAATCTTTACAAATATGAAATATTGAAACTTGAAAAAATGAAAGATTGATGCATTAAATATGAATGAGGAATTTCTTTAAGAAAATAATATAATCAAAAACCCAAGTGATTTTTCTAAAAATATTCCGTAGATTATGTTTTACAAAGTTTTGTACCAGAAATTTTTTAGCTTCAAGATCATAAAGACGAAAGTACAGCGAGGCTGTTTTTTATGCGCTGTAGTAAAATCACATCCACTTGAATAATAGATGACATTTCCGACAATCGTAGAACCATCCATTCTATATAACACGACATCATTAGAAAAGTTAAATGTGCTGCACTTTCGTTAGCACAATTCTTCTGCAGCAGAGAGAAAGAAAAAAAAAGCTATTCTTAGTTTTTAACTGTTGGGTATTCAACTAAGGAAAAACGATATGTTTTAATAACAGGAAATAAAACTTAAATTGAAATGAAAAGCAAGTATCAGTAACCTTATTATTATTAACAGGAAATCAATAACGGAATCGAATCTATCTCGTAGAAAATTAGTGGGTCCTATAAGATATTCTGCTATTGATAGTGCGAAAATTATTTATTACATTCTGTTATTTTTATGTTATGAATTACTCAACCTGATGCTGCTGGTATCTTTAGTCAGTAAAACCTCACTGCATTATTTTTTTTCAAAATTATTAAAAAAAAACAATATAGGGATAGCGATTAGTAAACCAATCACAATGCGTTGCAACGGCTTCTGATACATGTAAGAAAATATAATTGATATTGCTTTAATTTCCTTATTATTGTAAATTTGATTGTTGCGAATGCAAAAGGCGCAAATGTTGCGATTACTTTGATTGTTGTAGAGCTGTATTATAAATGTGATTGTTGCGCATGCAAAAGACGCAATTGTTGTGATTGTTCTGATTGTTGCTAATGATACTTGTCCACAGACAGACAAACCGGGATTGTAAAGGGCGTTGCACATACTGCGAAAGTTCGACGAAAATCGCAAGACAAAGTCATCGCGCGAATTGTCATTCGCATGTGTTTTATCGGCTATTCCACATTAACTAACGAAATCGTTGCGAAATTAACTGGAAGTGAGGGGAAGATCCGGTCTGAAACGGAAGCGGAAATTAATGGCGTTGGCGCGAAGCGTAGAAAACAAGTCAAAATGGAAGCTTCAATTGTGCGTTCGCATTACGTAAATAGGCTAACCACTAGTTATAACTATTAGTTACAATCTGCCAAGAAGTGACAATTGCGCAATATGGAATCAAGAAGCCTGATGATAAAAAGAAAAGGAATTCATTGCCATAACTGAAGAAAGAAGAACAATTCTCCCATACTCCTAGAATATTCTGTTTTTCAATTGTTTACTGTTTACTAGTAGGGTTTTCTTTGTGTTTGGTTTCTTCTTGCTTCAAATATTCCTTATTGATTATTTAATGGCTAATATTTCTTTATAAAAAGATTCTCATTTTATTCATTTCAATTATTATTATTTTTTAGTTTTGTAGTATTTTTTTTTTTTATTGTGTAAGTTTTTTTGAAATGTTTATTAATTTGGTTTCTTCTTGCTTCAAATATTCCTTATTGATTATTTAATGGCTAATATTTCTTTAGAGAAAGATTCTCATTTTATTCATTTCAATTATTATTATTTTTTAGTTTTGCAGTTTTTTTTTTAATTGTTTATTAATTTGGTTTCTTCTTGCTTCAAATGTTCCTTAATGATTTTTAGTGGCCAATATTTTGTTTATAAAAAGATTCTAAGTACATTTATTACTTTTTAATTCATTTTATTTTTGTTGATTAACATTCCCTTCAAAACATTCCCCCATTACATGTATCGTTGTTGTTATTTACAAAGTTAACAATACTTTGTGTTCTGTTCAGTGTTCCCACCAAGTTCAATGGATAACCCTCATCCTCAATTGTAACTAATGGTTTTACCATTCCCTCATTATTTATATTGATCTGTGATTTCCTGAAGTCGTATGGGATTGACAGCAACATCATTTGTCTTTACAGTAATGCGGCCTTACTCTAGAGGCTTTACATTCATGGACCAATTTGTTACCATCACCTGAGTATGCTAGATGATTCGCTAGTGAAACCGGTCATTTTTTTAATTGTACATATGTTTATTTTTAGCTTAATTATGTATTAGCATCATTTTATCAGATCTACTGTAGTTATTTTAACTTTAATGTATGCAAAGCACCTACAGGCAGATTTATTTCAAAAAAATCTCATAGGACTGAAATGTAATAACTGAAGAATAATAATAAAAAAAAATCTGGTTTCTGTAAAATTTATAAGCTTAGAACATAAAACAGGTGTCTGTACTATATGTTTTTTTTTGTTTGTTTTTTTCAAAATTTATAAACTTAGAACAACTAAAAGAGGCGATGGCATTATTGTGTTGTACATAATAAATGTCTATTTAAAAGTGCATGATCTACCACTACATATGAACATATTCCATGTCACTACAAGGCAAATACCTCTCTTGGTTTTCACATGGGACGTAATGCAATTGACAAATCTCCTCACACATATAAACTGCTATTAAGGAAGAAATAACAAATAACACAATTGAAATGAAACAGACAATATGTTGGAGTGTAATGTGTGTAGTAGATGCTAACACTGATAGTTCCAAATATACTGTATATAACAAAACTATCAATTACCTAAAAATTTTCATATTATATCATATTCATCATATTTGTAAACCTCCAAGAATTGCAAATGCCACAACTGCAGTTTCAGAATCATGTATTGGCCTTTATTTTTCTGACATTAACACTATCAGTACAAGGGATATTGCAGATCATGTGAGTGTCATATTTGTCATGAATACCTGAAATGATCATATTCATTACAAAAACATAAGTAGAAATGGGATATATCATTCTTTAATTTCTGCTGATATTTTTAACAAAACAATCAATGAGCTTCTTCACATAATAAATGATTACAAGCAAGATACAAATAACAGTATTCAAAACTTATAGCGAATAAGTAACACAGCCAAATGAATAATGTGAAATGATAAAAATAAATCCTGCGAAACATGAGCAAATGCACACAATATTACATATAAACAACCATGGATATATACATATATATATATCTAATGGAACATATTGAAGACAAAATAAAAGTGCAAATTAAAAAACTAGTAACAAAGATATTAATTTTGAAACAGAAATACAAACAAAACCAAATTGGCTAAAGGCATTTCATAATAAAAAACAAATATTATAGGATATTAATTGACAATGAGCAAAAGGCATATGTGAACATTTGGAAATTTCTAAACAACACACATTATAAATAGGCACATATTAGAATGTAGAAATAATCACCTTATTAATACAGTGTGATGGGGCAATTATCCTTGAAGACCTGACAAATGTTTTTATTCAAAACACCTACACAATTCCAATAAGCAAGCAAACATCAATTACAAAAGGAATTCTAAAACAAAAGGTATGGTACTGTTGCCACCCACTTTAAATGATATCTGCAGCATACTTTCTAAACTAAACAATCATATCTGTATGGGCTGTGATTTTCTACAAGTAAACACAGAAATTGTGGCTTCTTTTATTGTTGAATAAAAATGATGGAATTAAGGCCACCACACATTGGTCATTGACAGCATTTATGTACAAATTACAAATTAAATTGTATAAAGTTTTGTCAATCATCAATGTGTGGGGGTCTTATTTCCACCATATTATTATTCCTTTTATCTACACATGTTACATCTGCAGGTATTTTATTTTTGAGTTTTTTACAAATATCCTTATCAGAGACACATATAGATCATTTTCAAAGGAATTGGATAACAAGTACTTTTGCTTTACACAACAAAAACTATAAATCTTATCAGTAACTATCTTACAGTTGTGCATTATTATAAGCAAACAATAGAACTAGTGAATAGGAAATGAAACAAACAAATATACAACCATAGTAAAAACATCTCTTGCCACAGTTACAGTTTTTATGTAAAACAAAAAATTCTTTACAAGTCAACAAATTGAATATGATTATTGAACATGTCGACTTGTAACTAACTTTTGAAAACTATAATTAAATTTGTAATTTTGGCTAGAGATGTTTATAATATGTGTGATGTCTAGGTCATCCTCTTCCAGAAAATCAGGAAGACAGATACCTCTTTTCCTTTCCTTTATTTTATGTGCAACATATAATAAGGACATTTTCAGCCTTCATACTTTTAGTAAGGACATACTAGTAAAGTAATGCCTCAGTGTTAACACAAACATCTCGAAATCATTAAATCTCTGAGAGCTGAAATCCTCTCCAGTCTTCTGTATTTGGAAGTGCAGCTCCCTGAACAAAACATCTGATGCGGCCACATCTCTTATGTTGTTGACCTGGCATCTCTTTCTTTTTGGTTTGGGAGTTACTGATGCACTCCCATGGACTGCTGCTTGCTACAAGATTCTTCAGGAACAGGACATGAAGTGCTTCAGCCTTGCTTCCAGAGGTACTAGAAAGAAAAAAAAATTACATTACCTACAGTACTTCAGATATAATTTTGAATACTAATACCATTAAATAACATATATAAAATCAGTGAGAGTCTTGAGTAATATATTATTATGTATGAATGTATTATTTACACATAAGGCTAAATTTACAAAATGTTCGACTTTATATACACTTTATAAACAGGAAAGTACATACAGCTCCCATTTTCCAAATGTAATTATGATACATCTTAACCCCTATACTATTTCTTAAATAATAGTTACATTCAATTACTATCTTCTTTCATACAATATTTATTGTCCTTAAATTTTTTTAGGGTTAAGTGAGGACAGGAAAATCTTTCTTTTTCTCTCTACAATTCGTTGAAAATGTATAGTCAGATTTAAATTTAACAATATGCAAGTAATAGTATTTTTTTATTTATAACACATTTACATGTAGAATGATAACAGCTAGGATTTCGACAAGTTATATGTAATTTATCATATTATGAATTTTGTATATTGCATTGCAGTGAAAAAAATTGTATTGTGGTTTCACACTTGGCACAGAAGCAAATTAGAAGTAATAACTTTACATCAGATGAGATTCACAGATCTTCAAGCCTTTAAAGCTAAGTGGGAAATTTGTTAAACCATTGTTCACTGCTATTTTGATTGCAACTTTGTCCCATCATTAATAGCATGTTAAATAGCATTAAAAAACACATTCATATGACTACAACATTACTATAATTTCAGTGAGAATTGTAAAGAACAATTTTTTTTTTTTTTTTTTTTAATTCTAAAAAAAAACAACTTGAAAATACCATATTTATTTTGTTAAACAATATTCAGTATTTCAAAAGAAGCACACTGAGATAACAAATCATGTACTATTTTCATTTCTGTAGGGAATAGTCATGTCATAGATTCATTTCTATCATAACTGCTAGTGTGGTGTGTTGCTTGCAAATTCATTCCATCATTACTGATCTGAATACTGTGATATTTACAAAAACAAACACATACTATTACATGTAACATTACTATACTTCCTGTGTGCATTAAAAGAATGAAGAGCCATTTGCTAACAATATTGAATTTTTTTTTTTGAATTTTTCTAACATGACCTGCAAATACAATATTTACTTTGTTAAATATTATTGATTACTATTGAGCAATACTGATTATAGTGCAAAATAATTTTTTAACTACTTTCCCATCTGCTGTTATTGGAAGCCAATTACTTCCAATTTTCCAATATTGACAACTCTATATATACACACATCTGTGGGTATCATATATATCTTACAGCATCAGTGAAGTTCCTGATATTATCCACAATCGCAATATGTTCATTGAATTCTTCGACATTGTCGACATTTGACATTCGTACAAACAGAACGAATATGTCATATTTCCGTGTTGCACCTTTCTATGTGAATTGTTAATACGAAATGTACGCCATTAATGTCAAACATTACATCTAAATACAGTTAAAATACTTAACAAAACTAAATAAATTTAAATTGTATTACCTTCGTGGCATTACTGTGGTTTGTAAGAACGACAGCTGATCGAAATGGATCCACGTTCGTCTTGTAGTGGCAGCAGACCCACTTCGACAATTTTTTTTTTTTTTTTTAAATTACGGACATACGTATTTCTCAGATTCCGCCACCTGTCTTGGGCAGCCGTCACTGAAAAAGAAATTTTTAAAAAAATTCAGTTATTACAAATGCATATGTAATAACTGACTGGCAAATTTCCTAACGACGATTACTGGTGTTGGTATTTGCAAATTGAAAAAATAATATTTTACTCACCGGTAACTTCCATACTAAAAGTGATTGATTGCCAGGCAGCACTGACAATCTTTGCGTCTTTATGTTCTGGGTCGCCAACATCCCAAATGGCTGGATACTGCTCAACCTGCGATATCAGTTCTTCGTTGAACAACACTCGATCCGAGGACGCCATGTTTTCTCTATGGATTTCCCGCGTTCTCACTTCGCAAAGCATCTTGGGAGTCCAGCAACATCTCGTCACTGATTGGTTGAAAAAACCGTCGCGATGCGTCGATCGCATTTGCGTCTGTTTGATTTGGACGCACTTGCGGCACGATTTTAACATCCAATTCGCTCGCAGCGACGACATCGCAGGGACTTTCGCGTCAATGTGGAATGGGGGTGCGTCAAATTCGGGGATTCGTCCTGCGATTTTCGTCGAACTTTCGCAGTATGTGTTTCGCCCTTAAGGCTTTTGATACTTGTATCAGAAGCCTAAAAGTAATAATGAGAATCACACACACTGCATTATTTGAACCATTGACTGCAAAACTATTGACTTTGAATCATATTATTATCATTTATTTTGTAACAAAAAGGAGGAGGTAGTTTTATGATAATAAAGAGGCAATAGATTAATTTTATTATTATTAAAATTTTTTTACATGCAGTTTAAAATTTAGATGGATTTGGCTAGTCATACTATTTTCAGTTTAAAAATATATATAACCACATTAAAACTTTACAAGGGTTCCTAAAAGCATGAGGACTTGAAAGTCTTGTGAGTTCTAATGTGTTTTTATATATTTTTAAACTGAAAATAGTGCAAATATGGTTGTCCTTATCTACAAGATAAATTTTTTATTTAATCCTGAATTTTTTACAAAAAAAAAAAGTATTGAAAACTAAATGTCACCGTATTCTGTTTAAAAAAAGAATATTTATTTGCGTACTTATAACTAAATGGAAATTATTTGTTAGTGACATAATACAAATCAATAAATTCGTAAAATTTAGAATTTTAAATAATAAAAATAAATCTAAATACATTTCTTGAAACATATCAAATTCTTCAGACATAAACACCAATCATCACCAATATTTCGTTCTTTTATTCAAAGAACTTTTTCAAGGTTTACATAAGAAGAAAAGAAAACATCTTTCTTTTCTAAAATCAACAAATAAACTAAATACCAATGTGAATAACAATAAAATCAAATAAATCATCTACATAATAACAATAAAACTAAATCAAACATTCACGAAATTTATGAGTAATAATACAAAATTGAAAAAGATACTGAACTTGTTATAAGTCTATTGTTAGCAATAATACAAAATTGAAAAAGATACTGAACTTGTTATAAGTCTATTGTTAGCAATACTACAAAATTGAAAGAGATGCTGAACTTGTTGTAAGTCTATTGTTATAAATTATTTATTTTTGTTTTTTACGCTTTGGATTGTAGAGATTTATTGTTATTTTGTTGTTATTCACGTTTGGATCACGGATGTTTTTGTTTAGCTTGTTTGATTTAGTTTTATTGTTATTATGTAGATGATTGATTTTATTGTTATTCACATTTGTATTTAGTTTGTTTGTTGATTCTAGAAAAGAAAGATGTTTTCATTTCTTCTTATATACACCTTGAGGAAGTTCTTTGAATAAAAGAACGAAATATTGGTGATTATTGGTGTTTGTGTCTATGTTTGAAGAATTTGATTTTGAAGTTATTTGAAGAATACAAAATATATTTCATTTTACATAGGACTACTTTTATTTAACCTTTCACATTATATTTTCTTTCTGAAACGAATTAAGTCTGAAATGGACTGTGGATATACTTCACTTTATCACAGAAATGTTGAAGTGATTAAGAGTCTCTTTTTTGAGTCATCAGAAAGTGGCCGAGTGGGTTTTCTGAAATTCACTCCACTCAAGTGCGTACTCAAGGAATTTTGTTTTCTTTACTTCAAGAGGTCCTTCCATTCTTTGGACTCTTGATTTCAATCTGTTTCAGAGGACAGCATCGTAAGGAAAACAGCACAGCATATCCTACAGAGAAGACGACTGTAAAATAAAATCATACAAAAATCAAACTACTTCTTAGACATTAAATGTCCAAGGATGAAATGGATTCACTGGTATAGGCTTTCCTGCTTATGTTCTTAAATCATTTAACTGTCTAGTACAAATCAAATAAGCCTGAATTCAAAGAACTAATCTTGAAGTTTATGCAAATCTTTCTTGTTTTTAAAAGAAAATAACAATTTTTAACAATAAAATATTATTCTTTCTAAAATATTAGATTCTTAAAGCAAAGTTTAAAATCATTCTCTTAACTGATCGTCCTACTATTTCCCTTTGTTTTATCCTTTTGTTTTTTTTCTTTTTCTTTTGTTCCCTGCTGTTTTTTCTTATATAACAACCATTAAGTCTCAGTCACCACAGCGAATTTATAGCAGTTACTCACTAGCAGCCAAAACTCACCTCATTAAATCGCTCAGGGTAATAAAGAAATAGCTACTTGCTCGCTAGCAGCGCTTGTAAAAAATTCACTGCTAGAAGAGTTGAACATGTTCAACCTATGGGGCTAGTAGGCCCCGGATCACGTGATACCCTCGGAATGAGTAATCGCTATGTGGGACTGAAGATACAGTCGAGTAATTCTCATTTGTTCTTTAATAAAATTAAAATTAAGTAATAAGTTTCTAGATTTATTAGTGAAACATGGATTTATAAGTAACTTTGAATATATGAATAAACAGAAAGGACCTCTATTTAGCGAAGTCGCTAAATCCCGAAAAAAAGTTTGTTATATGGAAAATTCGTTAAATAGAGAGTCACCTTTTAAAATTACTTTAAACTACATAAACTAGATTTCAAATACATTAACAATAAATATTATTAAAAAAAGGAATAATTTTAATGACATGAAGCATATATTACCACATGCGTACTTAAATTTTCCAAAAAAAATTTGTTAATTTTGTCTGAGGTTTTTTTTTTTGAAAAAGTGTTTTCGCTCATAGTATGTCTCGCATCTTCGCAATGCACTAAAACCCCTTCAGTATTTTAATCAGTATTTCAAATTGTAATCCGCGTCGGATTGTTTCAAATGATTTTAGCATTTCATCATACGAAGGTTTTTTTTTTTTTTTTATTTCTGCATTATGATCATTTCTATTTTGATCATCTTCATCTTAGATGATTCATAGCTGTATTATAAGAAAGAAATGGGTTTAATATATAAAATCACTTGCCAAACTTGCCAAAATTTTTACGTGGGAGAAACCAAAAGAACCCTAGCGGAGCGAGTGTCCGAGCACTGTAGGGCCTTGAAAAATAAAAACAAAGACATCTCAGACGTAGCATATCATTGCATAACGAAAAGCCACGTTATGGACACAAATGTCCAAATTTTATATAAAGAAACCCAATTAGGCTTAAGAAAAATATTGGAAAGTTGTGTTATTAGAAACTCCAAAGAAAAAAATTTTAATAGGTATAAAGGAGCTATAGTAAATTTTAATACCATTGTGCTTATTAGAGATTACTTAAAATTTGATAACCGTAAAACAGCCAATATTAAGGAATTAAATTATTAACAATATTTTGAAAAATTATAGATTACAATTTATAAGTCAGATTGTAAACAACAATTAAATTTGTTGTATCACCATGCTTTTATTTTTTGTAACAATAAAATTAGTTAATAGTCACTTTGAGATGTTTAAGCATATTGTATCAACAATTAATTTTATTAATAGTTCATGTTTTTAAACCAATGCTGCCAAGCTTATTCTTAATTCTGTTATACCTATATTATTGACTTGAAAAAAGGAATATGTACAGTTCCTGAAAATTTGTCTCCCTTATTAGTATTTTAATAAATATTTTAATACTAATGCAATGTATGGAAGAGTGTGTTCATAGCTGTATTGTTTTTATTTTTCACACTGTCCAAAATACCCGATTCAGTTAGTGTTTCCGAGGTCTCAACTTCAAAATCAAGCAAAAGATAATCATCAATCAGCACATCATCTTTAATTTCATCTTTTTCCCTCATCTGTATCCAAATTTCTTTCATTTCCTCTAAGGGAATGTTGATAATAAAAACATTTCAAGGAGAAAAAGAAAATAGATACCACGAAAAAGTTTGTTAAATAGAAAATGCACTTGGCTATTTGGTGGTTATTTTACGGAGAAATTAGCGAAATGTTCTTGGTTCCAAAGAAAAGTTCGTTAAATAGAGAAATTCGCAAAATAGAGGTTCGTTAAATAGAGGTCCGACTGTAATTATAAATATATGTTTCAATAATAAATCTAGAAACTGTTTAATTAATTTTTATTAGTTAATTTATTGTGAAAAATTTCCAAAAATATTGTGGAAAAGAAACTAAATTCCAATAATGAATTTGTTGTTCGAAATTAATATTGGTTTCATTGTGCTTTGCCTTGCTTTTCATTTTTGTTAATAACAAAAAAAACCTTTGTTATTATAACAATTTTTAGTATTCAAAATCTGTAGAGAAGTTTTAGTATTAAAAATTTGACGCATGACGAAGCAGATGAATTACGCTCTATGAAATATTGCGAGTAGTTCGTCAGTACAGTAGTTTTAGTAACAAATTTTAGTAATAATAATAAGTTAGTTGAGTGGAGATGGATTAAAAGTTTAAGATCAACTTGCACCTATACACACTTATTCTTATAACACCTAAAAAATAGTAAACCTGAAAGTTCCACTTCTTGAAGTTAAGACAAAATTAAAATCTCAAGATACGTACAGGGCAGAATTAAATAAAAGAAAGTCAATAAAGGTTTTTTTTTCTTTAGTTAATACTGCCAACAACTCGTGACTGAAATCGTATACTGCAGTCTTAACAAGCCTCTCATATCTTCGCGCTCACTCCAACTAATGATATACCGGTTATAAAAATGCTATTATTACGATATAAAAAAAAGCCAATTACACAGCAGACAAATTTAATAGATTAATCAAAATCAGTGGAACCGCTTCGACCGTCGTATGGATTGAGACTTCAGTCGCTGCTCAATCCCTTCAGTCGCTGCTACTGAGAAGCTAGTGCATTAGCACAGTGTGACAACGGTGCTAGCTGCTATTTCCTGACAGTGAGAACTAGCAGCTCGAACTCGCAACCAGTAACTCGCTAAATGTGGCTTAGCCTTTAGTGTCGACTGTTTAATTTCATATCTGTTGCAAGTCTATCGAGAGCTAGTTCACTTTAAAAATAATCCCACAATTTATTTAACGTTCACTTTTTCTATTTTTCTTCGAACATTCTTATATTCTTTTCAGCTTGAATTCGCTTATTCCTCACAATTAACAAGGCTAAAATCTGCTTTCGTTCAAAATAGCGCATGATATTGACAATCCGGCAGAAGCAGCTTACTGGGAGTGTTTGGTGGGTGAATGAGATAGTAGAAAGCATCGTCAAGAGATATTCTAGCTCTGTGGAACGTAGCACAGTTGATGCCTGTGATAGTCGCTTGCCAGAAAGAAATAGATCGCTTGTGTCCTTGACTTGGCTTAAAATGTCAGAATATAAGTAACATATAACATGGCGACGCTTAATTGTTAAGAACGACAGGAGTATTGCGGATATGTTACTCTCTTCCGGAAAAAGACCAAGTCGACTTCCAATTTATTCCTGCTCATTATTCTTGCAGAAACAGAAATATGGTTTTTGGATTGAATTTATCAAATTCCACTTTTTGTCCGGCTTTATCTAATTTTGTAATATAAGTTAATTTTATTCTTATATTATTTACTATTTCAAAATTGCATAGATTAAATGAAATCTTTGCAAATGTCATAACTAAGTTTAACAGACACTGGACGGACAGAAACTTGCGCACGATTTCACAACTTACTCTCCGAATACAACTAGACGGAATTACTATAGAGTGTTCTCGTAAATTGTTTCTGTAATGAATTATGCAGTTATGTTTCAATGGATTTTAAAATAAAAGTTATCACTCTGAAGTCAAGAAAGTTCCTTGAATATTAATTAATTGACAAAACTAAATTTGATTAGGCAGCGACTTCAATTTTTATCTGTTTTGACCGTTTTCTGCTATGAATTCTTTGACTTTTATCCTTTCTTTGATCCTTGAATAATTATGGTTGTCTTAATGCTTCAGTGCATTTTAATTTGTTTCTCAATTTTTTTAAATTGACATTAATTAAAATGGGGATTCATTTGCATTTTCATTCTTCATTATTTCAGTTGGATTAAAGTCTTTTAATTGGCCTCCGCTTCACCAAACGAATTCCAGAGCTTTCGCTAAAAATTCAATAAAGGCTTACAGAACTATTGGATCAACGATATTTTTCCTTTTTCTTTTTTTTTTTCATTAACATCTGAATAAAGATATTTGCTTTTGCTTCAGCAACCAAAGGAAAGAAAATAAAACCACATTTAAGTTCAGTTTTAAAGCCAAAAGAAGATGTGATATATTTAAAACAATACATGTAAAGTGAAGTGCGTAAATCCATTTGGATAAGTAAAAATCTTTTTTTGAGACTACTGACAAAAAGGAAAGAAAATAAAGTCTATCAAATCTATGCCTATATGATAACATTTTTGATACACTTCTAAACCTCTGGATAGATTATCTTGAAACTTGGTATCTTATTCGAAAAAAGGACTACAATCTAACATATTCGACAAAGGATTGTCTTTTTTACTGGAAATCTTTTTCAAATTGTCGAGAAATTAGCACATTGGAATCTTGTTGTCGAACTTTAAGTAAATAAGGAAAAACAATAAAGACATTTCAAGAAATAAAATTTTCAGGAAAGCAGACCTTAAGTTGTTTTGAACTTCTTGCTCTTTCATATCATGAGTAATGCAGATCTTTAAAACAATGTCTGGAAGAACTCTTAAGCTCTTCGTATTAAGGAAAAATTTATGAAAAGTTGCTGTTATGAAAGAGAATCTATTAATAGGTCTTTAAAAGCTTATTCCATATTATTATTATTACTAGCAGCAAAGCCTGTCGGACGACAGGCATAAAAAAATCTGAAAAATCATTTTATTATCAACTATCAAACATAAAGTAAATGTAATCTAAATACTGTGCTAACTTGTAAACGAAACTTCTACGGCAAAAATGGTTTTGAGTTTCGAAATCAGCGAAAACAGCTGAGAAAGTATGCCAAATTTTATTAAAATGGATGCAGTGGTATTAAAATTATTTGGTTTTGAACGTATATCGAGGTCATTTCCCAAGAATAAAATTTCATGGAAACAACATGGAATAACACAATGAAGTAATATTTTCATCCAATTTGAGTACTTTTGATTCAATGGTACCATTGAGAACCGTTGGATCTATCTTAATAGCCTAATTATATCGAGTTACAGACAGACAGGACCGCGCGGTTGGCGATGTCGCTAAGACACTGGCCTCTCACCTCTGACTTTGAGTACCGAAGTTCGGTTCTCATGTGGGTTTCGTTGATGGTGGCGATCCGCGCTGGGCAGGTTTTCCCGGGGTTCTCCCGTTTCCCCTGCATTTCTTACACCATCCTTTCTCAGTCTTTCTCTCCGTCTGTCCTTATTTCCGTGGGATAGCACAATAGATCTTTGAAGTCGTGGTGCTCGGCTGTCCAGCTACCCACGCTCACCACATTACATTACATTACAGACAGACAGACGAACTTAAACAATTTATATGTATATATATATATATACATGAGAGATTAATCTACAGGATCATTTTCCACCCAAAAATAAAAACGAAATACCAACCGTATCTAAAGTTTAATTTATCTAAAGGATAATTATTATTTTTGACTCATAACGCCGAAAGGCATTTAAAACTCACCTTTATATAATCTAAATAGTGCACTAACTTGTGAACGAAGCTTCTACGGCAAAAAGGGTTTTGAGTTTTATAATCAGGGTAAAAAACTGAGTTAGTATGCCAAATTTCATTAAAATCGGTGCAGTGGTACAAAATTATTTGGTTTTGAACGTATGTTTTGTTAGAATTTCAGTTAAAATTTCATGGAAACAACATGGAATGACAAAATGAACTAATATTTCATCCAATTTCAGTACCCTTGATTCAATGGTACCATTGAGAACCTTGGATCTATCTTAATAGCTTAATTAATCGAGTTACGGACAGACAGACAGACGAACTTGGCCAATTATATAAGTTGATTATTATTATTTATTGAAGCGAATCTCTAATTAAACAAGGAATTGCAGTTGCTGCAATTTACGTCCAGATTTTTTAAGTTGACTTTCTAAGTGGAGAAAATGAGCGACTGCTTCTACAGACTTTTATATTAAGCTAAATTCTCACGCTATCTATTTCAAGCATTTTATTTCAGTACTAGTATATGTAATTTATAGAAATTCCAGAGTTTTCTTAAAATGAAAAGTAGAATTGTGTAGTAATAATTAGCTAATGTAGATGTGCTACTCCATTGAGTAGTAAAACAGATACATATTCTGATTTAGTACCAGCATATGTAAATTAGGAGCATTTTTTGAAAGATGTTCTCCACTGACCTGCCGTGATTTAATGCCACCATGATTTGCTGTTGCTTCCAATTTTTGTTGCATATGTTTAACGACACCAATTGAATAACAAGAGTAGAACCAGTGGAAGAATGGAAGAGTAGCAAGGCTACACAGAAAGTTTTATATTTTGTTAGCATATTTAAAAGTATCCTACTGAGGTTGTTGTCACAATAATACTTAACTATTTTATGATAATAATTCTTCTTACTAACCTTTTAAAGCTATGAATAGGTAAACTTTCGGTTTTCGGTCTTTAACTACAATTAAAGATTAATAAACAAAAATATTATAAACAATTAAAAGTTAAAAAACGATGATTTTGCTTAATATTTCAGTATTTATGGAAATATTTATTAGCAGAGAAAAAAGATATCTAATTCGATATCTTTGCAGTAGACTGATTTTTGCATAATTTCATTTTTAATAAGATGAAAAAAAAAATTTAAATTTTTTTAAATTTATTACATATATGTATAAATATTTACAGTCCATTACTGAAATTGCCCATTTATTCATTGCGCAAGTTTCTGACCATTCTGTTAAATGATTTTTTCACTTGTCCATGTCACGTTAAAAACTGGTCTAGCTTTAAAAATGGCTAGTTGGTAGAAGAACCATAATCCTGTGCTAATAAGTATTTGAACATTTGCTGTGTTACCAACACAATATTGCTGCAGTGATTTTTTTATATGAATATTAATTTGTAATATTTTTTATATGAATATTAACTTATAATATTTTTATATGAATATTAACTTATAATATTTTTATATGAATATTAATTTGTAATGTTGAAACTATCATAATTCGTCTGCTGTTATTCATTGGTCCTGGCTCACATTTTCAATTATGTTTATTTCGTTATGTTTGTTTGTTCCTGATATTATAGTTACTTACTATTATGATTGTATAATGTTCATCCAATGCACGATTTTGAATGGCATAATATTCATTTTAATTGTATTGAGGACAATAATTAACGCAATTTTTGTCCACTCAGTGACATGAGCAACAGAAGAGATCAGTTCACGGACTGGCCACAAATTTGGCAGAAATTTGCCCAACTCATGAAATGGACAGTGTTGCGAATATATATACAAATTATTTGTTAAAAGTATTTGTAAAATTGATTTTATTTTAAACAACCCCAATTACATAGCCAACTTTTTTCTTTTTAAATATTGAAGATGTAATAACCGACCGTTATGGAAAATTTGCCATTTGTTTCAAATCCATTTTTCTTGTAACAGAGAAATTTCTATTGGTCCAAATACAACAAGATGAAAATCCAATATTTCCGTGTTTGAAACACTTTATTTCACAAGAGAACATGACAGGGATTCTTCCTGTTGACGGAAGTTACAAAAGTGATTGATGACAACAAGTGGAATTGCTGCTCTTTAGACTTAACCCTTGCAGAGGTGGTTTGTGGTGTGACAAACACGTCAAATTCGGGAAACCACATGGTAAGACAGTGATTGGTGATGATGGGTTGGTTTCTCATCCATCTGTTCACTGTTTCTCAAGTTTATCGCATACCTTTCAGTCCTTCAGTAAAGGATAATTTATCATCATTAATTGCTAGCTTCACTTCGAAATTTAGAGGCAAGAGAAAAATAATCAATAAACAATAAATAGTTGGCTTTTGAATACGAAAGTAATAACTCATAAAACCATTGTTAAAAAAAAAGTTAATAAAAAATGTTGTTCATTTAGTTATGTTGATCGGTTTGGTTCTAACCTCTTATTGATGGTCTTAGTTTTACTAAATCAATAGACATAGTCCTTGGATATTATATATCTAGCGGTAAAATTCCAGATAGTGCAATTTTACCTTATATTTAATGTAATTATTTACTTGTGTAATTTTTCAATTAGAGAGATTGTTGCATTTGATAAACTAAGTAATGGATAGTAGTTTTTTTTTAAAGCAATGCTGTGAGGAAAGATCGTATAGGGCTCCCATGTCTGTCTATGTGTATAACGTCCCCCATAGCCCAAACTGGAGTCAGAGCATCAAGAGTCATACTTTGTTGGACTTCCCGAAGCCTGGAAGTTTCAGAAAAATCAAACTTCCGGTTTTAGGCAGCCGTTGATCGGGACAGTAAAGTAGTGGTAACTGGGCTCTGGTAATGCTGAGCCGACTATGCTAAGAACGATTATGATACGCTTAACCCAACAAGGTCATTCCCGATTCTGGGTCTCCGGGAAATTCTTGACAGACAACAACTCCTGTAAATTCATTTATATGCCACTGATATATCAAGGAGTCCGTAATGGGAATTTTAATTGACCCTTAAATAAATGAGTTCGTGATTGTCCATAGTTATACAAAAAATACAAAAATTAATTATTTTTGATATTTTATTTTGCTTCTAACATCTTAACTATAATCATAATCAATAAGATGTTGTAAAAATTATATCTGCCTAAAAGAATTTGAACTTTATAAGAATGTTGTTTTTAGTTATAGTGACCGCAGATGGAACGGCCTAAAAATGGAGGTTTAAATTTTGTTTTGTCCTGAGCCTTCTAACTCCAAAGCAGTTTAAGGGATTTAAAAATACCAGATGAAACCTACAAATGTTAACTGTCGTATGGGTTTAACAATAAAACACTAAACGTATTGTTGCATATCGATGAGTAAGGATTTACTGGGATACAAACCCAATTTATAAATTTATATTTATAATGTTTTAGGAATAAAATCTTGGACGAAAAAATAAATAATTAAAAAAAGTGTTTCATAATATCCACGGGAGGTTAGGTTCCAGACGTATCTTTACCAATGGGACTAAGTTTATCTGGTGATCATCCCGTTCATCCCTTGAGCCCCGAAAATAAATCCCCTATCCATTCTACAGAGGGCTGAGTGGACCCCATGAACCATACAGAAAAGAATTAGTTTTACTGAAGCTGTTAGTGTTTATTTCAAAAGCTTCATTCCCTACCAATTATGGTAATGCGTTATTGTTTAGATGATTCCTTTATAACAAAATCATATAAATATCTATAATTGTTTAACGTGTGCGGATTGAAATGGTTAACATGAACGATTTTAAAATTCTTTCGCACACTTAATAAAATAAGATAAATAATTCATTTAAAAATCTAATAAAATATTAAAATTGTACTTAACGAGGACGGTTTCAACCCGCTGACCGCTGAGTTATCTTCAGCTCAAGGGACAGGGGGAAAACATCTACGAGTCATTTCTGGTGAATTCGATTTATCCTGATTGGTAGATTATTTTCTCAGATGGGTCAATAGGGTATCTATTCTGATGGTTTATAAGATAGAGATTATTCTGCAGAATACTAGTTAAATTGTATTTTTATTCGAGAAATACAGTAATCCTAGAAATAGCTGCTTGTTCTAGCAGCAGTATACTGACATAAACTGCGAATTCACATAAGCAATGCCAGATGCATCTTTCAAAGTTATCATAGGTCAGTAATACTTACAGCATTATATAAGTGGGGGAAATCACGCAAAGACTATTCCGTCTGTGATCCTCCACAATTTTAAGCTCCTTTTATTTAACATATATTGGAACACCGATTTTTACTAGATCAGAATTCATTAAACTTATATAACGAAATTATTAAATATATTAATATGTAGTTAATTACCTAAGTGAGTTCCTATGTAGATACAATTGGCGTTTTTATTTCGCTGACGGTAATTCCAACAACAGACGCCTACAATCAACTTTTCTATCAAGAGAATCTTTTACCTGTGTCATCAAGTTCTGTTTAAAATTTTCAGAGGGTTTCAGACCTGACGACAATACTAATGAACGCTGAGGAGCAATCTTTGTTGAGAGGTCAGAAAACAACTAAGTCAACTTCAAGTTAGAATTCTGAAAGAAATCGCTTCGGTGCGAGAAACGCCAAAGGTCAGTTATTAAAAGACACTGTTTCTTTTTCTCGACTAAAGTAATCTAGCAAAGGTTAGAGATTTTCGAGTTTTACAAAGAAAGGCTACGGTTCAACAAAACTTCGCTAGAAAAGATTGTAGAAAAATCGTAAGACCAGAAAGGAAAAATGTTATTTAGTTAAAAAAGAAAACAGAAAGATTTATTGTCAGCTTGTTTCTAGATTGATCTAGAGAACAGCTTACATAAGCATTTCTCTAACATTTTTGAAAAAAAAAAAGCTTTTGAAGCTTTTATTGAACAAATGTTTGCATAAGGTATTCCTCAGAGCAATCTAAAAACAAGTTAATAATAAACAGAAATTTTAAACTGCTTTGATGCTGTAATTAACTGAGCTCTATTATTAAGATCATTGATGACAATAAACAATAGTGAAAATAATATTTAAAAAACCAAATTGTATCTATAAAGTTTTCCTTATCATTTGTTTTTTTTAGCAACCCCATACAGGGATATTAAGATTCTCGTGTTTGTGGTGTATAACTCCTTAGCACGCAAACCGGGAGTCGGAGTCCCATGAGTCATATTTCGTTCGATTCTCCAAGACCTGGAGATTTTGATAAAAATTCGACTTTCAATCCAGGCTACTTCCGGTTTTAGTTGACCATTGACTGGGTCAGGCAAATAGTAGTAACTGGACAAAATATGATTCTATCTATATTACATGGAATATGCTGAAAACGGATACGATGCCCTCGACCCAAATGTTGCCATATCCGGTTTGGGCGGCAACAACTCTCTTGAAGCTCTTTTATATGCTATACCGAGAAGGATGGAAGTTGTACTTAAACCTTGAATTACAACGGATTATACAAATAAGTTTTGTGCATCTATCAAAAGCTATTTTGTAGTTTCACTGTTAACAATACAAGTATTTGATAGATTCCAAATTGTACGAGTCACTTGGTTTTATGTTTGCTACAAAACTGTGAAGCGGATTTTTTTTTTGAGCTGTTTTCTGAAAAACGTGAGACTATCAAATCTGTTCAAATGTCTTAGTTAACATAGAAGAGAGTTATGGCTAATATTCTCAATTGTTTGTTCTATTAAAAAAAAAAATTATACTTTTTTTTAAGAAAACATACATATAAAATTAGAAAATAATATACAAAAGTATCGCTACAAATTTTGTTGAAATATGTTCCTTCGAATTGCAAAGTGGTTATCTGCTATACTGTATTAAATATTGTGTGTCAGATTCACTTGCAACAGAGACAATTTTTATCTGCTACAAGTGAATCTGACACACAGTATGAAAGCCAGAAATTTACATGTGACATTCCGTCGAGAGCCTCGCTTCGAAATAAACGATGTTGACAAAAGAAGAGTCTAGAGAGGGGGAAAAATGGAAATGTCCACAGGCGTCGTTAAGCAGTATGTAAATGATAGATACTTTTTTCGTGTTTATTTTGCAACGTATGGAAAATGGAAAATGTCACTCCCAACGGTAAATATCTGATGTTTTCTTTAAAAATATTCGATGAGGAAACAGGGATGTTATTGATTCGTTCTCAAACCAAACAAGGGGTTCCTTCACTTTAGAAATTTGAATTTTTTATTATTATTATTATTATTATTACATAAAAATGTGAGTGATTATTTAATTTTTATTTAAATAGTGATTAAGTTAAATTACACTTGAAAAAGAATTTGAAACTTTAGTAAACCATGTTTCTTTGATATATTTATTATTCTTTATCTTTTATTTATCTGATGCAAGCCCCATGGATTTCTGAGGGATTGAATTGCTCAAAATAGGACTCCCGAATGCCACAATGCTGACGAGTCTGTGGAAAGTTTTCAAAGAGGAATGGCATAAACCATCCATATTTTAAACAATTTCAGAACTTATTTTTAAACTGATTACTTTGAAAGATCACTGAAATTGATTTTATGTGGAGTAACTTTATAATACACTTTCCAAGTTGTTGTCATTTTCTGCAAATTTCTATTCTTCGTAACGTTTTCTGTTGTCGGATTTAGTTATGCTTAACATCTCAATATATAAAAAGAAAAGTCCTGACTCACTCATAGACTGACTCATCAACGCCCAGCCTAAGAACCTAGACCTAGAAAGCTGAAATGTTGGACGGAGGTTACATTTATGATATAGACAAGGAATAAGGCCAGATTTTTCGCAATTCCCACGGGATAGGGAATAAAGAGGATTTATATTTTCGCTTTAAAATGACCATGAAGTGTGTGGCGGCCAGTCCGCAATAAATCTGAGTTATCCGGACAGGGCCACATCAGGCTGCGAACTCGTATATTTTCCGATCTCGATATTAATTTGCTAAATAAATAAAGTTTTTTTTATGCTATGTATGCAAGGGTTTGTTATGTTATACCCGGCTAGTATAACATAAGAATCTTGTTCCGTCTTTTAAAATCATTGAATTTCCTTGACAGTATTCAGATATTCCTTTTAATGAAAGAAATAGTGTTCTCGTGACTTTCCTTTAGGTTGAACTCAGTATATTAGGACTCGAATTATTTATCCTGACAGTAATTGAAGAGACGTAAATGACAAAAAACATTTCGTCATTATCGCCTACAAGATATATTTAAAGACATTCACGTTCTTGAGTGTTAGCTTATCTTTATATCGAGAAGCATTATATGAAATTCTGCAATTTTCAACTGCTGAAAAAATGTATTTTCATAATCACCGTTGTCAGTACAAGTAGCTTTTTTTTATCGATTCTGTAAAGAGAAGGTATTAAATTTTCCGTATCTAGTTTTGTAGGCCCCGTACATGTAATTTCTTCCACAGCCCAAACCTGAGTCCCCATGGCTAAAACTCCAAAGGTTTCGGAGAAAAATCCTATTTCCTGTCCAGGTCACAATCCGGTTTAAGTGGCCACTGACCTGGTGAGAAATACTTTAATTGCGGTCTATTGATATTATGTTGATAACGAATCAATACCATCGATGTTTGGAATGTACACTCCCATGGGATACCCCTCGACCAACAACACTTACTCAGTCACCTGAATCCTGCAAAATGGGTGAATAGGTTTTTTTTTTTTTTCTAACTATTTAGGAATAAATTTAATTCTCGGGCACTAGTTTTGACTTTTTCAAAGAAGCATTATCAGTTAAGAGAAAACAGATCCAGGTACAAAAGCTCCCTTTATAAGTTTTTTTTAGTGAATTTTAAGCTATCGTGAAGTTCTCTGAAGGAGAACCGATCTTTACTATGAATAAGCATCTGAATTTAAGCGAATCTGAAAAGAAAAGTGTGTTTTATAAATAAGATAGAAAATATTTATATTCGACAGTAAAGTGGATAAGATACTTTAATTCTTCATTCAATTGAAACGTAAATTAAGAGGTGCAAATATCCTTTTTCCTATACTTACAGCAACATGGAACCGTTCTGTTTCACTGAAAAAATATTTGATTCTTTCGACAATTTAGTCAGATTTTGATGAGATACCGATTAAATGAATCAATTATAATTTTGATGAAATTTTGTTTATGACCGAATGCTCATTGAATTCATTCTGCAAAAGAAATAAACTACTGAATGATGAAGATTAATAGTAAAAGAAATTTCCTCAATAAGTCTTTAGGGTTCCAATAACGTATGACTCATGCCTGTTGGGCTGTAGAAATGGTGATGATGGATGGACGGATAGAACGATAGAACGAACATAAGAACAGTCTGGTACTGAAGTTTACAGCTAAAGTATTTTACAGCTGAAGTAAAATAATTTTGAATTTTGACACCAGTACTTACTATTCTAAGGAGTATATCTCATTTCTCTAGTGAATATATCATAAATCCTGCACTTAAGAGCAACAACGTTGATCAGATCTCTTTGAATACAGAAAATATTTGATTTTTTCGACAATTTATTCAGATTTTAATGAAATGCCAATTAAGTGAATAAAAATTATATATTAATTAATTATGTTAAAAAATCTAAATATGTTTATGTTTTACAAAAATTCGTCGATAAAATCCATTCTGGTTACAATTAATCAATTATTGCTCTAAGATAATTTGGTTCCCCAAAAATAACCTTAATAAAAGTTCTTTGAACTTTTCAGTTGAAATGCAGGTTAGTAGTTAGTATTTTGTAGTAAAGTACCCTGCCCAAATAACGCCACCTTAACATTTAAATTATTGTAAGTCTGGAAATAAGGTGTATCGAAACACGAAAATTATGACCAAGAAAGTTTAATCTTCTGTTTGAAGCATACCATAATGAAACATATGATAATTTTTACTGGAGAAGTATGAGAACTCAAATAAGAAAACTTTGCAAACTGGCGATATTAGGAACACCTGTTCCAATTAAGGCCACCTACTTTCTAGTAACTTAACTTATTTCAAATTAAGAATTATTCCATCATTGTAAACATTATTTGTATAAAATTACAGTAAAAAGCAACTAAACTTGACTTTCTATAAAAAATATAAAAAAAAATCACTTGAAATTAACACAGTCTTTCTAATCTGTTGCTAAACCAAAAGAGGAAATGTAAAAATTAATTTGAATATCCCCTCCTTTTAAAAAATGAGAAAATAAGACAAAATACTATAAAAAACAATATTTTTCAGTTAACTCAAAAACCTTTAAAGAAGTAAGCTTACAAAAAATAAAAAGTTTATTAGTGGCGTTAAAGTGGCGTTAAAGCGCTACTGAGCACATGGATCACATGATACACTTGTTTGTCTATAATTTCCGAATTTTAAAAATAACTTTATCTTATCTATATAGAAGAATCTTCAAGAATCAAGAAAATATATAGTTTTATATAGTTAATCTTTGCTGAACATTAAAAAATATTTTATCTTATCTTGATTTAGGAGCAGCCTTTCTGAACCAGTCCTCGATACGAAATAGTCGAAATGTAATTTCACTCGAAAATGTTGGCGGTTTGCTAACAACTCACTTCAACACTAGATGGCATGTCAATGCAAACTATTTTAGTGCAGTACCGCCATCTCTTATTTTTATGAAGAATAGGTGGCGTTAAATCTATATATATGGCGTTAGACGGCTCAGGTACCTTACGTTAATTGATAAATCTAAGCAGCCTCTGCAGAAATTGCTTTTCAAAACATGTATATTCTTCTCACCGTCAGTATTTTGGAAGTTACTTGTTAGTTCGTTTTGGTAAATATTTGTTGTTGCATCTTTATTGAGAATTCACTTCAGTTTATTTAGTTGCATTTTTTATTTTGTTTTGATTTCTTGAGTTACTTCCCTGTCATCGCGTTTATTCTAAAGGAATGCATTTGGCAAAATATCATTTGTGCTACATTGGAACTGGGCTTTTATATTACCTGTCATTTACAGTTGCATATAATAAAAACAAAAGAGTAGCTTTCGAGGAAAACGTCAGGAAAATCATTCTTTAAAAGGTCACTTTTATTTAAAATAATAAAAAAAAGCATTATTTCAAAGATTGAATTTATGTTCTGCAATGGAAAAGAAAGAAAATTATGAGACCTTTTTCCTTTTGTGTTTCCCCTTATGTTACAGTTGAACTCTGGTAAGCAAAAGCTACGGAAGTCACAGAAGTTTTACATTATTTCAGAGCAAGGTTCTCAAACAGTGGGATGCGACCTCGATGAATTAAATATTCGTTGGTGTCCAAATTGAGAATATACTTTGTAAGGAAGAGAAGTTGCCTAATTGGAAGCTTATAAAAACGAGGTCCGCAACTTTTAATGGAAAATAAGAAAGAATAAAAAGTAAATCTTAATAACATACTGCGAACTTTTTCTTTGCTCGTTTCGTGAATTAATTGCTCCAGCGACATTTCCTGAACTGATTTTCACTTAACGACAGTCTAACAATGAAAATGTAAGGCGTCAGCAATTGTGAAACGTCGGGTAAGATGTTTCTACGTTTTCTTTATTTTTCTTTGCTTTCTTACATTTAACCTGTTATTCCCATTCGTTTTGCATCTATCTTCATCTTCGCTTTTATCTGATTATCATCATTGTAAATCAGTCTTGGTAAATTCTTTTTTTTTTATCAAAATTGATTATTTTACATTAAAGCTCAGTGAAGTGTATTATTTAGTTTACAGATGTTATTGTTACCGAAAATAACATGTTGAATTTTAAGAAGTAAAAGGGGATGGGTTTAGTTTTGAGGGCTTGGGTGGGGGTGGGCGAAGAACAAAATATTTGTGCTTGTATTTTGAATTCGATCCATTAAAAGAATCCCACCAAATAAAATAAGTCCAGCCATTTAGCAAGGTATTTCAAGAGCCATTTTCGAGGATTGACAGGACGGGGACTAAATGGATCTATGTTTCAAGTTGGATCGTAAGTATGCAATGAATCAAATTTTATGGAAATCCGTCTAGAAGTATTAATGTGAACAGACGGAAAGTGGAATGGTCAGTCAGTAAAATTACGTAAATAATTCAATGCCTTCTTTGGACTCGTCTTCATATAAAGTACTAAGCACTATAAAAGGAAAAATATGTAAACCTTATTATCTAGAGCTATAAACATGAGTCAAGAGAATTATGATAATTACATCTCTCTTGTGATGTATAATTTCTGAGAACTAAATTATTTTCTGATAAATTATTACAGAATTTTATTGCTTTTATTAAGAAGTATTAATAATATCTGCTCTAAAATTTATATTTTTATGAAAATCTGACTATTAAGTATGTAAACTTTTAAAAGTTGATGGTTTTTTGTTAAGTGGGACTGATCAAAATTCAGTCTGTATGTCTGTATGTGCCCGTATGTATTTCTGTCTAATAACTTTTGCAACTTATGGGTATTCTTAAAAATTGGGAAGCATTGTTAAAAACTATCGATGATCTAACTTGTATATTTGAAATCTCTTCCAAAGAGGTCCTATTTGAGAATTTAGCGCGAAAAGGGGACAAAAATTCTCACACAAAGTATTTTCATAGAATTTCTACAATGGTTTTACTATCATGTCTTATGCAATGGGCATTAATCCTTTTAGCTAATCCGTAAGATTAATCGAATGTAGTCAATTTAAATAAAAAACATGGATTTAATTCTGTTTTTTTTTAGGAAATGGGAGATTTATACTATTTATATTCAGCAGATGTTTATAATTTAGAAATAAACATTGATTTTTCGTTTGTGTCGTTTTCAAACATAAGTGAAATTAATAAAAAATAAAATTAAGGAATAGCTTTTCAAGGAAAGTAAACTTTAAGTTCTTTCTGTAACATCTTGTATTATCAGATGTCGATGCTAAAATTAATATTTTTTCCAACATCATGTGTTTTACATCTAACATCTGTTAATATGTTAATATGAAGTAAAAAATTGCTGTTGTTTGGAAGGAATTGAAGGTAAATTCTGAACTTCATTGCCTTTCATTATCATTATGAGAGAGAGCTTTCTAGAAATTTCTATACCTTTATTAATTCCTGAAAAGAAACCAGACGCTTTTAGATCATTTGAAAGATATTTTGGAATATCTAGTAGGTGTCACGTAACAAACTTTCTTGAGCCTTAAAAGAGAACACAAACCTACCGAAGAAAAAAATGATACAAAAGATAATAAGGATTTTTATGAAGAAATAGGAAGATCTAATCTAATCTCTCCCTCTAATTAGCATAACGTTTTCTATTTTAATGAGGGGCTTTCAAGTTTCACCGCTCTTCAATAGAGACAAATGACACCTTGCAGTATTCTGCGCCACTCAATTAACCTCTGACCAATCGATGACCGATCGATTCACATAGGAATTAACTCTATTCTCTAAATAGACAGAATATTTTTATTTAGAGAAATATATAAAGACGAGCTGATCTCAGAGAAATATAAAGATGAGAGAAAGAATGATAAAAGACTGGAAAAGAAACAGAACACTTTTAATGCTTGAATTTTAAAAACAAATTTCAAGCATTAAAAATCTTGTGTTTCTTTCCAAAAACGCTTTAATTGAGTGTGTTTCAAAATATATAAACAACTAGAGATTCTAAAGCCTTCGTTCATTTTTGTTTTACTAAGCAAAGGTTTTAGAAATTGACTGCTTTTTTGAAGTTGATTTGTTCATTATTTGATAATTTATTTTATGTTCTATTTGTAATGTAAAAACATTACAAAAATAGCCCAGCTATTTCAGTGAAGGATTTCGGGGTTAATTTTTGAGAGATGGGAGGAATGGAGACAGAAATAAATGTATCTATATTTAGAAGTGGACCATTGTTAAATAAAATATTCTTTAGTGGAATAGTAAGTCAATATTTATTTTTTAAATATTATAAAAAATTTAAATAAGAAGGAGAAAAGAAGTGACTCAGTGAATTTCGAATCTACTTACCATAAAAAAATGATCACACGATAGCAAATGTAGTGCTGTTAATTAGAGAAAATGAATTGCAGAATCTTACTGTTATAAAACAGTACTTTTTTTTCAAATTTTTTAATATTTTTTTTTTCAAATTTCCAGACAACAGTTTCTTGATATTAAAAGTACCTATTTTCAAGAACAAACAATAATTGGTTCAAATATTTTCAGAAGAGAGCATGCGCCCACACACATACACACACACACACACACACACACATATATATATATATATATAAATATATATATACAAAATATAACATATCAAATTACATCTTTCCTGACAAAAGAAGATTTAAAAAAATATTTATCGTTAAAACGTCCATGCTTGATTTGTCATATCAGAATTCGAAAATTGCCAACATTTTGTTTTAATTAAAAGTTTCCTAGGATTTTTAATTAAATGTTATCAAATAGTTATCTATTAAGGGCAAACTTTTATTAAATGGTTTCAAAACCGAAAACATATCGTTTAAGTTTGAAGTTTTGCCGAAAGTTAATTTCAATTTCTAAACTTCCAAACGATCATGATTTAATTTATGTAAATAATTCTTTTACTCTGTTTGAATATGATCGTTCTTCGGTTAGATATACTCTATAATCAGCGTAATTGAAAACAGTTTTTAGTAGAATTTCAGCAATAAAAAAAAATTGTAACCGAACTCCATCTACTGCAAAGTGGAAATTGGATTTAAATACTTTACTCTGGGCAATAAATACATTTTCGGCAGTCTGTCTTCTAAATAGAGAGATTGCCGAAAATCACTCAGATAAAAGTTGATCTAATTTTTGTGCTTGAAAAATGTTTATTAAATAAAATTGCATCGAGAAATCCTAGAGTATCACGTTTGAAACTAGATATATGCTGAACATAGGGGCCTGAGCTTGTACTGGAGGAATTTTGAGGACTAGGGGTGAGAGAAGATGGAGATTTATTTTATTTATTTTATTTTAATAGCGCTGCTATTTTTAAAGAAACACGTCTACTCGTTTAAGCAAGAGATTTCGGGGATGATTTTGAGGGATGGATTGATAGAGACCCAAATAAATGTGCCTGTGTAAGCTGGACCAAAATTAAGCTACTTACCAAATTTGATGAAAATCAGTCCAGCCGTTTTGGCGCGATGCGTGTCCAAACATTCAGGAGAAGAGAAATGTTTAGATTTAATGAAACTTTGCATGCCTCAGTAATTATGCGGATTTAAGAATTTAAAATAATAAAGGTTTAATAGTCTCTTTCGAAAATGGAAATTTCCACTGTCTATAAAAGACAGCAGCCGACTTAGATAAAAAGGAAATGTCAAAGAAAACAGACTTTTAGCTCCTTCAGCAACTTTTTGTTGTCACTGTCAACACTGCTTGTCTGTGCTGATGTTGCATTTACAATAAGTTTGTCGTCTTTCTGGAAAGCTACCATGGAGAAAAAAGTTATGATGACTAATGCAGCTTTGTAAACCTTAAATCTTTTATTGCATGTTTTATTACATTATTTTTTTATAATCTTTTATTATATTCTAGACCTTCAATGTAGTGGTAAATCGGGATAAAAAAGGATCTGAGAATCCGAAACTATGTATTCTAGAAAGCTCAAATTTTATTTGCAATTACAAGCCAATGCTTTCCATGAACGATATCTTTCAGGACGTCATCTGTAGCTTTTTTTATTAAAAAAAGAATTCCTGAAAAAAAGAAGAAATGGCTTGTTACCAGCATAAGTCGATGTCAAATTGCTTCCTTCTCATGTTGGAATTGATCTTCAAAATAAACTTATTCTTGACTCCTGTCTTTTCCAAAAAACTTATTTATAGTTATTTATTAGATATAAGCTCAACCTCCCATCGCTTAGTGGGAATTAAGTATGCAGAAGTAGGGAATGCTTTTCGAGGATTGGGAAGGGTGGAGAAAAAGTAAATCGAGGAATGGTGAATTTTAAATAAATCCGTCCAGGATTTAAGATTTCAGAAGTAAGTTTTGAGTGGTGAATTGATCGGCCTCTGTCATGAAAATCCGTCCATCCATTTTAGCGTGATATGCGTAGAGACAAACAAATAAACAAACAAACAAGGTAAAAAGGATGTTGTCCCGTTGGCTTCCGTACACCCACGCAGTCGTAAACAGGTGGGAGAGGAAATAAGTTTATTATTACGAATTACAATACAATATTTACAATACAACATTTACCAATTGTCAGTTACCCAGAAAAACTTCGATTTAAAGGACTGTGGTGGAGTGCGAGGGGGCACAGCCGAAAAGTTTCAACACATGTATATGTATTATCGTATTTCTGAAATATTACAAATACTGTTTATTTTATATATACAGTATAAAGCCGGACAGAAATGTTGAAATTGTAAAACACTTACTCAAAGACCATATTTTTTGTTTTTGCAACGATAAAACCAATTGATATCTTTGCAACACAAAACATGTGAATAAAGAAATGATAAAAGACATTTACCATTCGAACATACATATTTAGTATTTATGATATACGATATACATGATATATGTATATGATATACATATACACTACGTAAACATATTAAATGTATAAGATACTAGGCCAATATTTTAACAAAAAACAAAACTGTTTGCTACTGAATAGAGCATCCAAACAATGGCAATTACAGCTATTGACTGAATTATACTTGGAATAGTACATTTAACTTCTGTCTTTGTACTACAGCTGATCATGGAGATCATTGAGAGAATATTATTAACAGAATATTATTTCTTGGTATTGTTGATATAGGATTGGTTATTTAATACAGTTAAGCTTTCAGTCGTTTATAAAAATAAACAAACAAACAAAATTCCGAGCTAGTCCGTTAAATCCTCAGACCGTTAAATCGAGAGTTTTATTGTATTTTTATTGTAAGTAAATTGCAGGGAAAAGAGAAGTTGCCGTAAATCCCAATAAATACTAAGAACGATAAAAATAAGATATTTATTTGGATGTTTTTCTTTAATTCTGTTTGTCAGTTACGGCAGTCCAAAAGAGTAGCCTCTACAGCACTGGGATGGAAGCTTTTTTTTATTCGTCTTGTCCTGATTCCAATGTAAGATCCGATCCCTGCAGCAGTAACTTCTCCTCCCTTCGATCATAAACTTCGACCTGTGAATTGGTTATGGGAGGAGGGGGACTTGATCCAGTCGGGAATAACCACACTTCCCGGTCTACTACTCCTCCACCTACCCCTGCTTTTCCACATCCTTCCGAAAATCGCTGCAACTTCCGCTGTTTCAACCATTCGGTCTCCAGTGACGCTACAAATTGCCCACCATTTGAATTGAAGCGAAAATTTTAACTTCAAAAACATTTATATGCTTGTAAAAGGAAATACACCGTAAATTATGGTTGCCGAGCCAACTTTCGAATGATCAAAAGTTATTGTTCAAAGACTCACTGGATTATTCAACGCAGTCATATTCAACATGTCATTATGTAAAGATAGAAGGGGTACGTGAAAAAAAAATCTAAGACAACTTTACTTATCCGAGCGCTACAATTTAGGTATATCTTTGTAGTTTACTAATTTTTATACGGTAACTAACATATACTACGGCTTTGTAAATTTAAAACTTAAATTATTACAATGTTATCATAAATATTAAGCTGTAAATATATTGAACTTTTAATAAATTGGATGTAAATTTTTAATTTAATTCAGATGCTTACCCTGTACCCTATAGTAAATTTTAATACATTGAATTGTGCACATATAAACTTCCTGGTGAATAGCTGAAAGATAAATGATAACTGAGGATACATGAACAAAAAAAGTTGAATATCACAGACATAGAATACTCCACTAAGTGCGATCCCCGATCCGGAGGTACGCGGTCGATGGATGTCTACTGTCGCACATCCGCGAACCTCTAGAAGAAGCCATAGAAGGACTAAGAAAAGATACTGGGGTGGTTTCCCGTTGCCTGCCCCAAGATGTAGAACAACATACCTTAATTTTTATGCTTGTGTGCAGGCTGAACTTTGAACTATATCTATCAGCACACGTAAAACTTTTTAGTATTAACTTACCTTAATATTCTAGGTTTTCAGTAATCGCGCTTGAAGAGGAGCTTTTGGTTCCAGGCACACCCTGACACTTTTCAAAATACTGCCATAATTATCTTTTCTTTATTTTATTCGGATTTCAGTGATGATGTAGATGCAATACAGCGTTAGTTTTATATCTATTATGATGACGAGATGAAATAACTAAAAAGCAGTTACAAGTTTCATAATAACTATTTCGCATTAATGTATAATTAGGTCTGAAGAAAAGAATTGCGGAAGTTGTACCTTAAACAAGCATCGTATGACATTTTAAGGAAATCTGTCTAACTGTTTCAGCATGATGCGCGTTTAAATGGAGTAAAATGTTCAACTGGAATAGTAATTTCGTATGCTCACTGAGTAAATGTAAAATTTCATGAAGATATAGAATTTTATTGTTTTTTTAAATTTTTTGGAGATTGGAATTTAATGCAATGTCAAACTTTATTTAGTGAAGCAAGATGTGATACTTGACATTGTTTTTATTACATTTATGAAGTGAAATTGAAATTTGGTAATTTTGAATTTCAAAATTAAATTTATTTTGTATTTTTAAATATATTTCAAAATGAACAGACGTTCAAAGACTGTGTAAGCTCAGGAAAATTCAAATTTAATTAATACTACAGTTATTTAAAACTTTCTTATTACCACGATTAGTTTAGGTAATATAGTTTGAAATTATAATTAACTTTTCCCTACAACTCCATCTGAAGGACAGATCAAACGTCAGCGGACCTTAGAGATAGGAAACAAGCGGATTGGTTGTATGGTATTGATTTCTGAAATGCACTCAGGAAGCGAGGGACTGTGCGATGAATACCAATGTGAAGGTCGTTCACAGACACCAGCATTTATTCTATGATCCTTTGGAATTTGAGTTTGTTTTAACTGCAAAGTTTGGGATTAAAAGTTTGTCTGGGTTCTGCCTAAATCCATCTGGTGAATCTGTGTCTATTCAATAGCTCAAACTTAATTCATTGAAATGTCAGCAACAGATAAAAGACTATAATGTTCGTGTAGAGAAAACAACTCTCGAATTTCCTTTAACGTCAAGTTACGCTAATAACAACAATATTAATTGTTTGCTGAACGATGAATGAGTTTATATTGAATTATTTAAAACTAGGTAAATGCTCAACTTATCATCGCTTAATGGGGACTGAGCCTGCAGCTCTGGGACATCAGTTTGCTGATGTCTAAAGACTAAAGGCCATTTTAGACAAACTAAAACTTTATCTTTAAAACTCTTTTATATTCTATATTGCCTTCCATCAGACGGAAAATTTACATATGACAATTGCCGTCATTGATTTAGATAAAAGTCATTTATTCAGTGTATCGAATAGCCGAGAGAATGCTTTTAATGAATTAAAACAGGAAGTATTCCATTGATTCATCTTTTTGTATTTTTCTGTTTTCAGTTTCGAGTTTTCTTGTTAAGTCTCGACGAACGACGATATGTTTTTCGAGATTTCAATCGCTTACCGCTTCAAAGGCCGGAATTCTGTTATGATTTTAGATTAACAAAGTAGCTTTTTATAGAAGCATCCACGTAAATAAGGAAAAGATGACCTCTGTTCATGAAAATCAATTTTATACTCAGTAATTTCGAATAAACAGATACAAATGATTGGACTTCAAGTTCTTCAATTCGCCACCAGAAGCGCTAGTGTTAGATGGATCCTACAACATGGCACGCCATCTCCTTGAAAATAGAATCTGTTCTACAGTAGAAAAGAAGAGGCCATTTGCTATCAATTACGCCACGGCACGCCGATGGATAACAGATTGTCCGCTGAAATGGTACGTCTAAAACGGCCGTGAAGGTTGGGAGAGGTTAGGAAGATCAAAATTTTCGAGCTTATATTAATATTTCAAGTTGAGCCGTAAATTATCATTGTACTAAATTTGATGAAATCATTTCACCAGTCAAATTGAGGGATTTATGGAGTCGTTTTGAGGGATGGATATGTGGGAGACAAAATAAATGGCTTTATATTTCCAGTTAAACCCTAATTAAGGTATGTACCAAATTTTATGGAAATCAGATTCAGTCGTTTTAGTGTGATGCTCCAACAAATAAATAAATGGACAAAAGACTATAGTGAAATAGCAGGACTTCTCAAGCTCAGTGAATAACGAAAAGTGGCGTGTGAATGCCACTCAAGTGCAAAAATCACTTTGGGGAGACTTGCCTAAATGGGTAGACTTGCCTAAATTGCACCCCCTACGATTTTTATGTTTAATGTCAAATGTTTTTGCTTAAATAAAATTTTCAATTTCACTAGATTATTTTATCTCTTTACATAAAGCAAACCAACATTTAGCAGAACTTTTGACATTCCTGTCATTAGACAAATTGTTTTAAAAAAATAAAAAGTACGATTTAAGAACATTGATACTAAGTCATATCACAGTTTTCCTTAATCGTACATAAACGATTAAGATTTGCTTCACAAAACCATTCACGACTATTTGCAAATGTCACTATGTAATTTATAGCTTGTTTATCGACTCCGGAACAAAGATCAGAAGCCAGGTTTTTACATTGTGTGCACTAAGTCACGATGTCTTCTGATTTCGTTCGAAACCCTGCAAAACCAATCACTGTCTTCCACTTTCCTTTTTTAGCTTCTTTTTCTGCTGCTTTTTCTTTTTATTATTTTTTTATCTGTTTATCTGTTTTTTTATTTTTATTGTTGTTAATTTTTATTGTTGTTTTCTCTACATTTTCTTTAAGCTGTACTTCTGCGGATTTGTGATTATTTTCTGGGTAGTAAGTATTCCTTTATCAATTCTGGCTTTCACAATCGTCATAACTGCTGAATATTTGTTCTCACAATGGATGAAGAATGGACATCATGTTGAATTGGTTGCGAATCTGTCAAAGGTGTAGGCGACGCAGAAGATGAACTAGTCGGTGGTTGAGTTTGGAGGTGCAGACATGAACTCTTGGGCTTGACATAGACGTAGTGTAACTGAAACCAGTAATTTTGAGGTGTTAATGTGAAGTTCCAATATCTACTTTCTTCGAATGTCACAAAAACGTTTTCATCTCGAATCCTATTTCGGTCGGGAGGCATGAAGCCGTATAATGCTGAGTTCATGCATACCGTCTTTGGGTAAATAACTATTCAAGAAGTTCTGCTGTATTACCTTGTTTTATAACATTGCCAGGATTAGAGCGCATCCAGTTTGAAGAAACCTGATTGAAGTTGACTTTTAAAGACGTAACAAAGGATTTGTCCAAGGCCCTTTAATATTGCCTTCGTCAAAATTTGTAATGACCTATAGTATTTTATTGATAGTAATGTCAAAAAAGTAATTTATGTTTCCATAAAAGTAAAATCCAGCCGACATAAAGGTAAATAATTCATTAAAAAGATCTTTACAGTTGACTCGCGATAATCCGACATTTGACAGTCCGACAACCTCGGTAGTCCGACGCAGGTTGGTTCGAAAACCGACCCGATTGAGGCGGTCACGGAGGTGCAATGCACAATCACTTGCGATGAAGTTATGTCGGCTGCAAACACTTTGATACGTTGGTGTGAGGAGAGGGAACTCGACTACGAGAACATTTTAATGTTAAAAGATATTCAAGAAAAAGCCATCACAGACTCTTTACGTAAGAAGAAACAAAAAACGATTACAGATTTTTTTTTAAGCTGAGTAAATTATTATGTACGTATTTTTAATTTTTATTTTAAGACATACAGTTATATTTTACATTATATACTGTAATTTTATTTTTTTTAAACATAAATACAGAAATAAATTAGTATTACATACATACGTATTCATTAATTGTGTAAAACTATGCCTAATGAGTTTTTTTTATATCCTCAATGGCCGTAAAATATGTACTCAATATATATTGTAACAATATACATACTATAGTATGTACAGTACTGTATATACATAACTTAAATTTTCTTGCCTTAGAAGTCAAAATTCAGTTTTAAAAAAATTAACCTTTGGTAATCCGACATTTTTGATAATCTGACACCCCCTGGGTCCCATAACTGTCAGATTATCGCGAGTCAACTGTATTCTTAAATCGTACTGGTACGATTAAAGAGTAGATATGCAGATACAAATGCGCAACACCAAAAACACAAACAGCGCAATTCGAAAAGAAAAAAATGGCTAGTGGGAAATTCATAAAACTTATATCAACATTGCATTAAAAATCCTATCTAATGATTATATCAGTCAAGAATATACAAGTATTCCATCAAGTCTGTCAAGACCTTACGAATATTATCAAAATATTAGTAAAAAGTGCGGAAAAAACACTTCTCGATTTTTTTTTTAACTACCGCACAGCTGTATTTTCATCGCGCGCAGTTACGATTTTAGGCAAGTCTTCCCTATTTAAAATGCTTATAAAAAAATGAAAAATATTTCTTCTTTCCATCTTTGAATGCGTTGAAAAGCGAATTAATTTCTTGAAAACTAAATCCGAGGATTTTACATCCCTAATAACTTAAATGACATCAGAGCGCGAGGGACGAATGCTTCACTTCCAATTTCTGTTGTCACATATTTTAGGTATCCATCCGGTGAGGTTTTAAAATTTAAAACTAAGTGATCTTTTAGTCTTAAAGACAGAAGGAAGATCCGTTCAGTATTTCATACAAATTTACACTCATACACAAGCATATAGACTAACTTATAATCATTTGATTATAAGAAAATAGGCTTGTATTTCTGTTCGAATTTCAGTTTTCAAATTTCTTGTCACTAGGATCCGGTTTCTATTGCCTAAAATCTTTTACTCGAATATATATTTGGCAATTATTTTATTTTATTTTAATTGCTAATTCTGTTATTCTGACTTAAAAATTAAAAAATAAATATGATCTAAATGTTAAAAACACGATCGAAAAAGTGGCTTATCCAATCATCTACAAAAAACCAGTTCACATCTTCCAACATTTAAAAAAAAAACATGAAATTTGTTTAAGACACATTTTATGCCGCAAAATGTCATTATTTTTGCTCTTAAATGCAGTACGCCAAACTTTACTAAAAACAAAGTGCCAAAATTTGCAATAAAATTAAAAATCAAAATGAAATAAGTAATTTCCATTTCGGGTTCTTTTGATAAATACTACTTTATTTTTGTTTCTATAGTAATGTCTTAAAAACGGTCAGAAAGAGAAATGTCCTGAAATTCCGGGTCCTAGTTCCAAATATTAAAATTAACTCAGAGCAAGAAAATGTTAATTTTTAGTTGTTAATGATTGGTATTACGAAGTTCAATCAAAAATATTTAATAATATGAACGTGTTGCTGACATGACAGTTACTCTAATTTCGATAAAATCAATTTGCCGGTTGAAATTGAATCTGCAACTGAAGCTGCCACTGATCCGTTACTAATCTAAGTAAATAATCAATGTCATTCGGGCATCTATTACAAAACGTCAGAAGAATCAATTTCAACTTTCAGAACCTCATTACAGACCATTGATTATATTCCCTGCAGCTTTCAAAATCAAATAGAAAATGGTCGTTTTCTGTTAGGCCAACAATGATTTTATCAGCAGAAAATGATTTGTCTATTATTTCTTCATAATTTCCTTATTAAAATATCAGTTATTTCTAGAATTTTCTAGCTTTGTATCTTTATTGTATAATAAGATTACACTGTAAACACAAAACCAAGCAACCTAATACAATTTGCAATCTATCAAATCCATGTGTTGTTAAAATGACACTAGTTGATTTGCATTTGTAAACCTTATTTATTGAAGTCTATTGTACACTCAAAGGTCAAGTACAATTTGAAGCGATGCTCGCACCTCCTGAGTTCATTTAGTACGTCTACGCCTTATTTTACCATTCCAGCAACTGTTGAGCAAGTAGTCAGAGACCAACTCAAACAGCAAGCGGCACAATGGTTCAGACCATCATATTCGTTCTCAACTTAGTGATTCAGCATCAATAGATCAATTTCGTCCAATTGTCGCTATTTTCCTGTTCAGGTCAGTGGCCACCTAAAAGTGAAGTGGCTTGAACTGAAAATTGGATTGGCCAAAGGGAAATGTAAGTATAAGTGCCACTTATGACATGTTGGGTTTCAACTGCTGTTTTGGCTGTGGAAGGCGTTACATACATACACGAAACCAATTTTAATTCTAAATTTAATGACCTATCTGGTGGCTAAAAATTGATCTTTTGATTCCTATTTCATTACATCAAGAATTTGATATTTTTCTAGAATTATGTTGATATCATTCTGAATAGAATTTAGAAATTCTGGAAAGAACTAAGCCCCACTTTCCTTAAAAATTGCTTGCAGTTTTCTTTTTCATTGTTTTGTAAATTCATGAAGAATAACTCGTAGCAAAAGTCTTCGTGTATTTCTAAATTACAAAAAAGACCGGATTAAAAGCCGTAATTCTGTCAATGTTTCTTTAACATTCTTGGAGGTCGAATCTTTTCATTGGAATTTTCATCAAATTCGGATGCCAAATTCTTGTCCACGATTTACACGAATTTTTTCATTTTAAAGAGAAAAGTTAAATTGTATGTTACTTTAAATATGCATGCAGTTTCAAGAAGAAATTTTTCACTAGTTTAAAAGTTATTAAGACAGACACAAATTAACTTGACCTCCACTTAGATTAAAAATGAGGGTACCCACACATTGAAATTTGAGAGAATGTATTTTATTGTCTGATTGATTGTACGCTCATCCATCTAAAATGGCTGAACGACTTTGCATAAAATTTGGTATATTCCACAAAACACAGAATATTTATTTGGTCTCCAAACCCTTTCACCATTAAAACTAAACCCCAAAATTTCTCGCTAAAAGGGCTGGTCTGTTTTATTTAATTGTGGTGTAATGAATATTTGGGTCTAATTAAAAGGTGAATACGACTTTGAGTGTCTCTATCACCCTTCAAAACGCAGCTCCCATCAGTGCTTGTTGAGTTTTCAATACGTGATGAATACCTGAGATTACATCTAATTTACATCTAATTTACTGCAATGCAAGTGGTTCTCAACTGGGAGTCACTAGGCTTTCCGATGAGAGAATCTAGTTCAAGTGGAGAAATTTTGACCAGGGGAGAAATTGGAGAGGATTTTCTGGTCATCAAATGATGTCGTAATTTTTTAAGTCGTTAATTCGTTATCATTAAACCGATCCACAGATCAAAACAATAGTACATGTTTTGGTTGGTACAAAAAAAAAACCAAAAACTCAAAAGGTCGGATCTCATTACAAATATATATCTATATCTACAACAATATCTATCCCGAAAACTCCGCAGAAGTAGCTTTCAACACTGTTTCTCATCCACTCACCGCCCTCCCGTGTACATCCATAGTTCCACATTATTCGCATTTACTAACTTGATATTCCTAGGTATGAAATTTACATTAAGATCGGACAATATAAGACCTCCCACTTTTTTTCCCATTTTCCCTCCCGTTTACATTCCAAGTTCCAGGTTATTCCAATTTGTTACTCTAATTTGTATAAGGTCATAATTCTATAACTTCAAAGTTCGTAAAAAATCGTTAGACCATTACAAATCCATATCTATCCCGAAAATCCCGTCGCTATTTTTCACAACAACATTTTAGTTCCAGTTGTTGCACCATAATATTTGTGTAATTCCAATTATCGCCATCACGTACGAGAGCCTAAGTGTCCCACCCCCCGACCGACACCGGGCCCCCATATTCAGGGCCCCTTCCACCTCCATCCCTCATGCCAAAAGTGAGACATTCGCTTTATGTGTCGCTATTATGCACAACAATAGTTTAGTTCCAATTGTTGCACAACAATATTTCTATAGTAGCCATTGTCGCCACCAAGCTCCAATTGTTGCGTAACGATATTTGTGTGGATTTCACTCCAACAGATGGCGCTGTTTTTCACAAAAAGCATGTTTTTACTTGTCCCAGGTGTGACATCTACATAATAGGTATACAAAAACATGCGCGTATTCGATTGCAATGTTGTGTCAAAATTTCAAAGCAATCGGTGAAGAACTTTCGGAGATTTTCGATTTTGAACAAACGAAAATTTACATTTTTATTTATATAGATTTACAAAAAATATATTTTAAACCTGAGAGGATTGGGAGAAGTCTCATTTGCTAAAAGAGAAATTCTGCCTTTGATGGTAGAGAAATACTGCTTAGGGGTTATTAAATTTTAATAATAATTATGAGCTTTAACTTTAATAAATTCATTGGGGTTGTTAGGAACGAACATCCTCTGAACCTTTTACTGGAATTAATTTGCACGTTTTTAATGAAAAACAAAATTAACTGATCCAATTAAAAGTGTTGCAAAAAAAAATACACAGAAGTCAGATTTTGTTTTTGTTCTTTTGTGTACGTCGTGGTTCCAATTTATCACTGATGTAATTTTATGAAAAGCTCGAGCACATGATAAAAATGGACTTCATTTAAGTTGAAGACACGGATTTTTAGGCAGTTACTTAAATTTCGAATTTGAATTATTTTTTTCTAACGAACAAACCCATCTATTATCATGTAAAGCATCTACAAATATCTGTGGTGCTTCAAATAAAATACTTAAGTACTAATTGTGTTGCTGTGTCACTGTACAGTAATAGCACTTACGAATCTTTTACAATTACAGACCTTTTTTTAAATTAGGTTTTTGTACTTGTATTAAAAGTTATGAATAATACAAAAAAATTTTGAACTAGATCTACGCTGAACTATACATTCACATCTAGTTGAGATTTGAGCAGGAATCAGTCTTAAAGACTGGGATGAGGTGGAGATTGAAATAAATGCCATCTAATTTGTAATTGTACTCTAAATTAATACCGTATCAAATTTAAAAATAAATCAGCCAAATCGTTTGAGCGAGTAATTTTAGCGAGTCGTTTTGAGAGATTCAGGGGATGGAAAAATGAATAGGTCAATATGCCTATTTTTAATTAGACCAGAAATAATGAATGCACCAAATTTTTACGAAATCTGCACAGTCGTTTAGCGTGATGGGGAATCAGATAAACGGAAAAATAGAAAAACAGACAAAGGAAAAAACATGGAAATAGAATAAGACGACTTCACATGCTCAGACTAGTAAGTATACTTTAGTTATATGTTGGACTATCCATCTTCTAGTTGAATCTGCTCATATAGCACTGGAGATACATTTTGGACTAAGAACGAATACCTAAATAATCGTGATCATATTGTAAGTTGGAACATAAATAAACACCGTTGCAAAATTGAAAAAAAAACGTCAAGCCGTTTTAGCGATGCATTTCGAGTCATTTTTGACGGATGGGAAAGGTGATGTCGAAAATAAAGGGGCCTATGTTTTAAGTTGGACCATAAAGAAGCTAAATAAAATTTTTTATGGAAATCTGTCAAGTTGTTATAACGTGATGCGCTTACAGACAGGAAAAAAAAAAGAGAAAACTGTTTGCATGCTGAGTCAATAAAATACATAGATATTATGAGATGTCTTGATTCTTTCAACATAATGTCAACTTCAGGAAGATGTGATTTCAGCTTAACAGTATTTTTACATAAAGTAAATTAACAAAAGGAAATGAATTTTAATCAGTGGGAGAAACATGAAGATTAATTAGTCGTGGCGTGCACAGGTGAAGCCTATTTTGTAATTGATGGTGAAATAGGGAAACATACAATTGTAATCAGCTCCGCATGACAACATATGACAGGACATAGGATGTCTTATTCTACATTTAAGCACGTGCGATGTTTGCTCGTCAGCATATCGTAACAAGATTCCGTCGCCTTAAGCAAAAACGCTCTAAAGCTCATCATTTTCTTCCTTAACTGGCGTCACAATGAAGTTCATTAAACCTTCACCTGTTCAATTGACCATCCTTTCTCTAATTAAATTTCATCCTTTTATACCCTGAGATCATGTAATTGTCATTGTATAAAATTTCTTTATAAGTCAGCGAGCTGATGCGGGGGCGATTAATTTGATATGAAGTTGTAGGCTACTTTCCAATTGAAAAGTGAAGCTCATCAAATAAGTCCGCGTGGATGTTCCACCCTCCCTAATAACGACTTGCAGGATAGATACTCTTGAAACCTGGTTCGAGGGACAATCTAACTTTATTTTTGAATCTTCCCCAAAAGGTTCCTTGTCGAGAAATCAGCGCAAGAAGAAAAACTTAAAAATGTAAACTCTGTATTTCTATCAGTATGTCTTTGTCTTAAACTATGAAATATGCTTAGCGAAGAAATCTTAGCTAATCTAATGATCCTGGTTTAATCCGATTAAAATTAACCCGATTTAAACAATTAAACTAAGTAATGAAGATTTAATTCTTAAGAAATTTAACGTGCCTAAATAATTCAACAAATGATAACCAAAGAAAGCACAAAAAAAGAAAAAAAGAGAAGAGACTGTTTGTAAGGTTAAAGGTGAAGCGCAAGTAATGCATCATTTGTTGCTAAGTTAATTTGAATATTTACATTCCTTATAACTTTTTAGGAAAATAGTTGTTGAATTCTTTGCTGAAGTAGTAGATTTTTTGTAATTCCAAATAAAGATTAAATTGTAACTGTAGTATAAGTTACTAGATTTTTTTTATGTAAAGGGTGTAAGTGAATACTATTACGAACTTCTACGGAGATCGTAATGATTACATATTATATTAATTTAACGTGTTGTATACTCAATTTAAAAATCCAACGATCAACGCACAGAATTAGAAAGATTAAAAAATTAAAACGTAATAATAAATTTGTTAAGTTTTATAAATTATGCATATAAGTTTTATTATTATGTTTTAATTTTTTAATCTTTATAATTCTGTGCGTTGATCATTAGATTTTTAAATTTAAAAATCATAATGATTACTTTGTGATAAAGCATCTATCTCCAGAAACACATCGTTTCCCTTTTACAGGCACTCGTGCCCCATTTGAATAGTTTGAATGGTGCGGATCGTTTTCCGTCCTGCATGGCAGGAGTGTTTTTTTATTTTTTATTTTAATTCCTTCATTATGCTACAAGACATGCCACCTTGAGCTTAGCCTTGAGCTTAGCCATAAATTAACATCTTATCGGCGTACTGAACAAAAAAAAAGGTTGGTTATTATGCATCTACGACGGAATGTCAACTGAGAATAACTGGCAACACAGTATGACCTACGGAAAGCTGGCTTTATGTGATTATTACTTGTTGTGCTTTTTGACATCACAACAACAAACACTTACAAGGCGGAAAACGAGCCTCACCGTTGAAACTATGCAGTTGCAGATCCTGCAGGTTTTGGAAACGATGAGTTCGTTATCGAAAACGTGATCGTTCTGACTCCTGTAATCATTTACATCCCGTATAAGCTGCAGGCGTTAATAAGTCAGGATCTAATGTTGAACCTTAGACGGTCAACTTCAATTTCTATAATTTTTTTAAGGCATGCTATTGATGGATGCTTCTTGCGTTGAGCAGGATTTCTAATTCAAGTGAATTGAAAAACCAAGAACAATCATTTTCCGATCAATCCTCCCACGAAAACTCAAAAGAAACGTCCTTGCTTTTGAATAAAATCCAACTCCCCCCCCCCCCCATGTACCCAGCCAAGTCAAACTAGTAATACATCAGTCTAATCATTCTGTTATAATTTATTTTCAGCAATTAAGTAAGAATCTGGTTACCACCAAAGAATTAACAGTAACATCTAACTTGTCTAATAAATGAAATGAGAAATTAACAAAGAAATATTTCAGAAAATTCAAAGTAGCTTAAAAAAAAAAGGATACGAGAAAAAAAATCGTCCAAAACTACTTAATCGTTTATCTAAACTACAATTAAGTTGTCAGCTTTTTATCAAAACAATCTCATACAAAATTTCATCAAAATTCTTTTAGTTACCGGTACTATCATTTTGCAATATCAGTGAAAGCAAAGAAGATCTAATAAAACTCACCTCTACAGGATGATATTTAAAATCAATTATATTGAAGATGGTGTATATTTTCAGAGTTCTCAAACTCAATACAAATTACACTGGTAGGTCTACTAAATAAAAATTTAAGGATTCAGTATTTCAGGATTGAATGCAGCATTTACATGATGTTTTTGTAGGATGTTTTTGTTTGCTGTTTGTAATATATTTTCCTAGAGAATAAGACTTATCAAAACAGTCACTGTGTGTATGCACATTGAAGTAATGGAGATGATCTAACGCTTACATTTGCAATCTAATAACGAGAAATTAGCGAGAAGGTATTCGAAATTCTAGTAATCTAATAATGAGTTTTAATTCTTTTATTCAGTTAAAAGCTTTGGGCCCGATGGGATGCAATTAAAATTCATCATTCTATAGATGAATTTAAGTAAGTAATGAGATTTTAAGTAAATTATTTTTTTTCAGTAAAAAGAAATTCAGAAATTTTATTTCAGTAAAATGATGTTAGAAAAACATCTATATTCGTTAAAAAAATTAACAAAATGTTAACGAATAACATTTCAAGGAAAATAGGTTTTATATTGTTTCTAGAACATCTTGTTATTACTATAATTTTTGAAATCTACAGTTTTATTATTGGAGATATTGTGGATTTTCTTTATTGGCGTCACTGTCTTTCAACTTCTTCAGACGAAAGTTTTTTTTTATCAGTGGTTGTGATCTTTATTGTTTGCCTTTCTTAATCTGATGATGTTTGCAAGCTGCAATTATACGATTCTTTGTCTTCTTACATGGCAGTGAACTACAAGTGTTTGAATTTACTATCTTCCGTTAAGAGAGGTAAGTGTTTTGATCCATATCCTGCGCCTTACTTTCGATGAAGAAAGCAAAAAACAAGAAAAAAATATCCTATCGACAGTCGTAAAACAAGTTATGGGCAGATAGTCTCCAATAGCAAATTGGAAAACAATTCTTTCCCTCCTTTTATCTATTTCTGCCATATTTACTCACGTTCTGACATTATACGTTGCAGCGTTCTACTACGACTTTTCGGAAAGCTCGTGTTCAGCTTTAAAAATTCCATTTTTCTTATTCTACGGTTATCGCAGAAGCAAGCAAACAAAAGCCGACGACCAACACAAAGTAATAAAGCGGATGGGTCGTAAAGAAAGCGTAGGTTGCGAAGAATGGGAGACAACATTTGCGACAGGTCACTGATGTTCCACACACACAGCTCTTGTGATTCGGAAGATTGTCGCCTTTTGAAAGATTCAACAATAAAGAGAAACAGTAAACAGACGAAATTGCCAACAAAGAATTAGTCACATTCGACTGAAACTAACGCATTCGCTTTGTTCTCTTTTAAATTCCTTTGTCATCATATTTTGCAAAACAGCCAAATAAATCATGGCGTGACTTTTATTGTGAAATTGACATTTGGAATTAATACATATATGTAGCTAACTTTTAAGCCTTTAAAGGAAACTTTTCTTAGTACTATAGTACTGCAATTAAGGATTTTTAATTTCTTGTTATCGTACATGAGTAATAGCAGGTAGTTATCGACTTACGATGAGCCCACTTACGAACATTGACAATAAAATTTTCAAAAAAGTCATTAAAATCTAACACTCTAAAAAAAGTTCAATATTTCTAATCGTTTTCGAATATTTTTTGTATAGAGAAACTGGACGTATCTAGAACACGTATAAAAGTATTTCATTATTAAACGGTATATGTACACATATATTTGTAGGCCGTTGTCGTAGTGCCAATTCCTTGTTGTAGTTCATTTCTTGTTGTTACTGTATGCAGATGGAAATATCTATTTTTTTCTCTTGGTAACGGTCATAACTGGTATTTACTATAAAACTACTGAAGCGTTTCTGTTTGTTTGAAAATATATATTGAATTTATTTTACATCTACGTAAATTATGTTATTGTACCTGTATATTCACAATAAATATTATTTGCTCATTTCGTAAGTTCAGTAATACATGTGCATAATATATATATAGCCGGACAGAAATGTGAAATTTAAACTTATTTATATTTTCCTTTTTTTTTTAGCATTTCCGATTTACGACCAAGCTATCGGAACGGAATCTGTTCGTGAGTCGTGTACTACATGTTTAGTATATAACATCTACAGAGCTTGCTTCTCCTATTTCACTTAACATGCTTCGTCTCTTTTTGTCTGTCCCAACCTTTTCACTTCAATGGCTGAAGAGATTTCCAATTAAATTTGATAAAAGCTTCCTTACGGTCCACTTAAAACAAAGGTCTGTTTATTTTGATATTTATCCCTTCCATCCAATAACACTGAACCAGAAATCCGTTACATAAAAGAGGTGCACTGATTTCTTCCAAATAATACTTATTTATGGTCCAGCTTAAATACGAACATGGTTATTTTGATTTGCAACCTCCTGCCAGTGCTAAGAATGGATTCCTCCCCATTGCATTCTTAGCCCTATTATACCTGAGCATTACTAGTGTGAAATACAAGATATATCTTCTGTACTGTATTTCTATTTTTTTCCTAATATTAGCAGAGGGTTTTATGGTATGAGTGATCCATAAAAGATAAAGAAATAACTAAAGAACAGGTTCTCTGTTTATTTATTAATGTTTGCGACGCTTTTTGTACTTTAGATTTTCCTTGATCGGCAATCGTTAATGTTAATTTCTCGATTTTCAATATATGTCTGGAAAATATCATTGAATCAGCACCAAACTTGGCTAAAAGCTATTCTAAGTTCTAGTAAATGATCCTGCCGATTTTGTTTTTAATAGCTCCAATTGGCTTAAAGTACAAACAGCCCAATAACAAGACAAACAAACTGTTTTACAGAGACAAAAAATTGCCGTGACTTTCCAACTAGTATTTTCAGACCAATTTTACCTTAATAACTTTTCTTTTATATTTCAATTGTTTTTATTTTCTGAAATTTAGAGATGTATGAGTATTCCGCTTATCCTTCATCTTTTATCATTCATTTTATCGTTCTTCTCTCTTTCTTCTTATCAGTTTTACTTTTATCATTCATCTCCTCTAATCTTCAGATTTTTAATTCGGATACGGCTCTTATCTCCATTTTTGACGTTTCTCTTACTTCACAGCTTTTTTTCTTTCATAAATTAATCACTGATAATTTCTAATATAGGTAACTTGGAGAAAATTACCAATAAATCAGTGCTCACAACATTTCTTTTTATGTTATTGTAGGAAAGCTTAATCAATTGGAAATTCCAATGCAATACTGCTTTATTGAGTTCATGCAAATTGAATGATTAACTATACATTTTTAAGTGTGTCACTCTAATTATTATGAATAAAAAATAAAATCAAACATATAGTTAAAATAACATTGATTTGTATTAAAAATTAAACATATAACATGGAATCGGTTGCAAGCCATTGGATGAGGCTTTTCTTCGCTGCTAGACCAATTATATATAAACAACAACCAATCCAAATACAATAATCAATTTATCTGACATAGAAGTCGTTGGTGGCGCCATCAATGATTAGAAAATGAAAAGAAGTGGACATGGTGGCTCATTCGTTAAAATCTGCAGGAAAGCTTCGTCAGTTGTTTTTGTATTTCCAGTCCTCTTTTGATGTCAATCTTTAGATGAATTCATTCCTTGTAGACACTGGTCCTTTTGATCTTCAACCGGATAAGTATTTATTACGTCGGTGGAGATATGCATCGGAGTTTTCTTCCATCTGCTTTTATAAACTTCTTTTGGATTTTGGATATCTGTGACTGGGACCTAATATTACTCAAATAACGAGAAATATTAGCATTGGAAATCTTAGTAATGTATGGACGAAGAACCGATATGTAATACGACTCTGTGTTTTCCCTAACTAATTTATCGTTGCTTTGATGAAATGTAAGTGCACTACAATTTGATTATTGTATTTCGATTGATTGTTGTTTGTATGTAATTGGACTAGCAGCAAGTAGAAATTAATCAGGATGAAGAATTCCTGTTCCCCCAATTGAACATGGCTTGAAACCGGTTGTATGTATAATTTTTAATACAAATTAATGTTATTTTAACTGTACGTTTGGTTTTATTTTATTCGTAATAAATTGAAGGGTTTGTCACTTGAAAAATCTTAAAAGAACTGGAAGTCTACTTTCCTTATTTTCTTATTTTTTTTTCCCTATGGTAGAATAGATACCGATCACCTGTCACTATAATGCATAGTTGCCTTTTTTATTTTATGTTTAAAAGTAAGAATTTTGAAATTCTTCTTTAAATGTGAATTCCAACACTGATAATATTAAACACTAACACATTTCCTGTTAGAAAAACAAAGTTTTCAAAGTTTCTTTTTTAGGCTGAATTAAAGGGTAAAAATTGTTCGAATCATCTATGTATTATATTATCAAATTTACTGAACTTATTAGGAATCGACTTTTTACTGACGTATTTAAACAATGGGATCTTTATGATTCTTCCAGTTCTTCTAATCCTGACCCTCAGCGTGCGGTGCTTTGGCAATTGTTGTCAGCGTTATAAGATGATCGGGTTATGAAGTTGGGATCGGATGGTCAGTCCTGATGTCCTCCAGCCTTTAATCCGGAAAAGAAACCATGTCCCTCTTTTACAGAGGACTGGATGAACCCTAGTGTCCGAATAGAGGAGAAAGAACCAGAGAAAAATCGCCGACATCCATCGATAATTGAGACCGACTCCTTCAGCACTCAGCTCAGCACCGATACCACTGGGTCCAAAGATATTCTAATGCTACTATTAAAATTATCAGTGTATTATAAGTAATAAGAGTAACATAAGAAATAAAAATAAGAAATAAGTAATTCGTAACATAGACAATATTGAAAATCTGTACATTTAGATTCCAGCAAACTTAATTTAAAAGTAAATGCTTTAAAACTAAAGCAAAATTAATATATAATTTACTAAGATGTAATAACTTGGCAGATATAAGATTCTCAACCTTCAATGCATGTCATTTAAAAAAAATACTCAATATACGAACTCATACATGTACTGCAGCAGTATTTTTATGATACACTTCAGTTCCAATATGCAATTATAATATCCTCAGCCAAAACCTTTTATAATAATGCATCTATTAACATTACCCCTGAGAAGCCCATTACATGGTCAATGTTACTTTAAAGTTTCTTAGTTTTTAATTTAGAAAGATTGACGCTACAAAACGGCAATGAAACCTGAAAATCCCGGAAATTCCTTGCTCTCTTTAGGAGAGCCAAGTCTTTTCTTTAAAGATATTGACTAACCTTAGTTGCCCCCAGAGGGCTACATTATCGTCCATTAAAACAAAATCTGCACCATTTTCCGGTTCAGGCGGTCGATGAAAGTTGACTGTCAGGATATTACATTAAAGATATGAGTATCTGTGAAACATCTAAAAAGTTTAGTCCTAAGGCATCTGGTTATCACTAGGCTCTTCCTTTACTTGTTGATATCGTGAGTAAACTATCTAGTTAAATAAAAAAAAATTCAAGGCTTGTTTTTAGTAAGATCTGCAAGTCATTGTTATTATCTTTAATGATTTACAATATTGTCCAAGAAAAATCTGTGTTAGAAAAATAGTTTCAAAAAGGCCAGACACTACTATTTAAAACATTAAAAAGATTTCATAATCAGGATCATATTTCGAAACGGTCTTGCCGGCCGTTTACAAGTACAAAATCAGCATGATACAGGCTGCTTATAATCTGTGTTATTTAAATTCTTTGTTTATAGTCATCTTCTAAACATTTATAATGTTATCCTTCTGTAATTCTACGAATAGCATTACGTATCTGTTAGTTTCAGGTATTTATTTACAGTAATATGCTTTAGAAAACTTAGAAGACTAGTCTATATCCTATCGAGTTTTGAAATATATTTTGCTGAAAGTGATGGTTCCTAAATGATATTGATAGTCGTAAAGCGAAGAACCATAAAGAAGTAACTGTAATTTGTGTAAGTAGAAGACTTATGTTCTCTGGTTCAGATCGAAATTGTATGACAATTTTTGGTTGATTTTAATCGTAAGGAAGGAAAGCACTAAAAAACCTTTTAGTTTATTGAAAACCTTTCAGAATTTATTCTGATACTCTACAAATATTCTTGAAATGTTGAGATTCTAATTATTGAGAATATCAAAATCGTCATTACTTAAGCAAGGCGAACACCATGTTCGTGCGACCTGTCTAGCAGCAACGTGTTTGATGAAACTGCCAAGGTAGAATACGACAGGACATTCAACGCATGTCTTTCGTAAATCAACCAATAAAAGCACAGAATTGAAATACATCACTGATGACATCATTCGTAGTTTGCTGCCCTGAATATCTCAATTCCAGTGCACTGAAAACCATCAAAAGGCTAATATTGTAATAAGAAATATCATCATTCGAAAAAAACAAACTTTACTCAGAAATATAGTAATTTTATTCATCAAAATACTCTAGAAAACACAGGAAAATTTTGTTCCTGTGCTCAATCACCTGAAGAGGCTGTCTCTCGACGGCGAAACGTCGTGTATTTTATATTTTGTATAAATTAGTTTTCATTTATTCAGGTGTATGACTTTATTTTTGCATCCCAAACATTTTGAAGAAGGAATTTCAAACGATATTGAATGTTATTGTGCCATTTTGTCATGAATCAAATAGCGAAAGTATTTTAGTTTTGAATTTGATAATTATTGAAGCCTCAAATATGGCAAAATTCACATTCTGAAATTAGCAGAAATTTAACAAATCAATCCTGAAAGATTTTCTTTTTGAATTTCGTAGATTTATTGGGATTAATTTTTCATTTCGTTAATTAGCGAGCGATCGACTATCCCAGAATTCCATGCAAACACAGCCGATGCTGTGCAATTATGTAAAAATCTAGTTTTTAAAAACTCTCTGATAAATTCTGACGCATAAAATTAATGCATTTAAGTATAAACTTTATTTATCTTTGAAAGATAATCTCAATACTGTGATAATAATTGTGTAATAGTTCTCCGTCGAGCTGAAGTGGAGACAAACGAAGAGACGCCATGTCTACTAAATGGTGTGACGTCACGACTGACGTGTTCCAATGCTCCACTGTGATCGCTTAGAAATAAAACTGACCGACCGACGTGTTGGCAATCTTTGGTCTGGCGAAAACCCGTCAGACAAGGTCGCATGCGACGTGTTGGATGGATAACAAGGCATTTTGCTTCATCGTGTGCGCCCCACTTTAGATCAAACAGTGGTTCAGATTTCCAGGGAAAGCTGTAACAGTGAACAGGGGTCGTGCAGCTCCTGACAAAAAAGTTATTTCTGTAAATGTATAAATAAACTGCAAGTGAGTCCCAAAATTTTCTGGAGTGGAGGGGGAGTTTAGACATCTCATTTGAAATTTACGAAAAGGGGATATGAAAAACTGTCTCAGACAAAACGGAATCATCTTGTAATAATTGATACAAATTTTGATTGTATGGCTTTGGAAAAACAAAAATCTTTCTCCATTTTGAGGCATTACGTGTTCTTCTTGCTGCGTTTTAATTTGTCCCACACAGTCTACAAATTCCATGAATCATCTTATGATTTGTAAACCTGTATGAAAAGAATTGCAGAGTGGTATTTGACTGTATTCGTGGTAAAGCTGATAAACAATATGAAATATTCAAGCACTTCATGGCAATCGAAGAAATTCTGGAAAAAGGAATGCACGATCGAATATACAGCAATGATCTTCAGTAAATTTGTAAATAATTACAATTATTGATTTCTTATAACCGATATTATTTGAAGTAAATAAACTTAACGTCTATTCATGTAATTTCAATGATTTTTTTCTGTTTTCTGTCCTGCTGATTTACCCAGTGTTATTGCAATTGCTGTGATATGTTTAATGGATCTGATTTATTTTATGAAGGTTGTCAGAAATATGTAAAATAAATATATATAAAATCACTTTTTACTTAAACAGATTCCATTTAAGTAAATTTCGCAATGCGGGATCAGCATTTAGTTTTTAGTGCATTAAATTCTTTATCAGCTGATAAGCATTTAAACTCAATAGATCTTTAACCTTCTAACAAAAGTAACCTAGAAGTTAAATTTTGGAACCCAATTTTAAATTAAAGGTTGGGATCAAAAACAACTCAGATGTATCTTTTTGTAGTTTGCTGAAATTTTAGTAAAAATTTTAAAAGCGTTACATTTTGTTAATGATATTAACTCTTGATTTTGTTAATGCCCTATGCTAGTCAAGGTAAGCAACACTAGTACGATAAGTTAGCATAATGACAACTAGGAGTTGACTGCTAGGTTTTCAAATGACACATAGATACCTATTTACAATATTTTGGTGTAGGAAATTATTTCGTGACCGGCATGCTACGATACATTGCCATCAAACAGTCAAGATCACTGTAAATAATACCTAGTTAATAATACCTACTTAGATAGTTGAGTTTCAGTGGTAGACAACTTTTCTATATAAAGTAAGTTTTCTATTGATCTTGGTATATGTTGAACAAAATTTTGAAACAAAAATCTTTAAATGGCAAGTCAACGAAGACATTGTTAGAAAAATTTGAATAATATTCATTATCTATCCGAAGAACTGTTTTAGAACTGTTTTTAGAGCATGTTATTTTGAAAAATTGGTCGCCAACTATAAGTTTCGTGTTTTTATAAACCATTGTTTACCATTTTTTTTTCTTAGCAGACACCGAATGCAAATTCTTGTTTCTGGCTCTTAACGCTATTTCAAAGTGTCTTCTTGCGATCTCTGAAAACAAAATGTTTCAAGAATATAAAAAATGAACGAGGATCTAAAAAAATATTTTCTGAACAAACATCACGAAAGACTTCAGTAAAATTTAATATTGCTTTTGGTGCAGCTATTGATCTATAGGGACAGAGCATCAGAGAATGTTCTCTGTCAATATCTTCGAAGGAGAAAAAAGCAGCTTCGAAAATGTATATAAAAGAAAAATGATGTAGAGATGTGTGTGTTTACTTTTTTTCAGAATTATGAATTGTTAATATAATTGTATTATATTTTTCTAATAGACCTCTGGTCGCAGTGCTTGGCTTCTCTACCACCCACATTCACTACATAACATAACATAACATAATATAACATAACATATCATTATATTTTTTTACACTTCTCTGTATATAGGGAGATTAAACGAGAAGTTTAAGTTTATTTTTTTTAAAAATCTGTATATATAATTTCTGTACGTCATGAAAACTGCCATAATAAAGATAAAAAAATAAAGAGAAAAACATTAAGTTTAGTGTTAAATTAGGATATGTCCAGAAAAAAAAATTCAATTTTTGGAAAACATTACATAATCTTCATTATTTAAATTGATTAAAACCTGTTAATTTTAATCGCATCCGCAATATGATATGTTATTTATGTTATTTGCTTAATAATGTGTTTAATAATTTTTCTCAAATTTAAACAGATTACTACGTTTATTGTTGAGTTGCTAAAGTCTTATTTTTAATGTAGTCACTTTGCAAACAAATATAACTTCATATATCTACCCTTGTTGTAGTAATTAATTACTAAAATACCTTCGTTAACTTTATCTTGCAGGACTGAAATCATTAACTATTTTATTTTAATAAATTTAAAAGAAAGTCAATGGTGTCCTGAAAGCCAATCACAAACCACAACCACATTCATAAAGATAGAGCCGGATTTTTTATATGAGAAATAACCATTCGAATGAGACAATGAGGTGATATGATTACCGTTGTCGATGCCTTGTCGATTCCCGTTTCCTCTGCAAGTTCTTGAGTGTAAGGAACAGTTCTTTACGTTGTTCTATTTCAAAGTTTTTCTTTTCTTATGTTATCAGTCCGACTCTGGAAGATCCGTCTTTGCGTTAAATATCGATTTGTTTTTCTCTCCTTATTCCCTCTTCCACATCCAGTTCACCACATCATTGTTCCAAGCTCAATTCTAGCATCTCCCTGTTCCTTGTCAAGTTCTCCTTGTTCCTGTTCCATATCCGTAGAGAAGCAGTGACTAAACATAGCCTCTCAGAAAAAGCTGCAGAGGCTTTTCCATTTCCAGTCAGAAACTGCCTATATTTGCAAAATGCTTTCTAAGTTCCTTCTCTAAAAAGATGACAGAGTTATAATCTGTCAACTGCCTTTCTATATTCGACTGTCTACCGATTTTAGCTTAAATTTTATATTTTCCACAGTAAATAAAAATTACTTTAATCCATATACTGCTTCCATTCAGATAACAAAATTAATTTAACGAATTATATGAATTTTGGCTTGATGATATAGCATCAAAGCATACATTTTGCTTAAGGCTTTTTCAACTTTACGATATCTTATTAAAAAAATTAATCCAGTAAATAAATATACATTATGGTTATTGATACATCTGAATTCACCTTAATTGTTGCTTTTGTTACATACATTTTCTGTTGTTTTTAGAAGGGTGGTTCTTACATTCTCTACATATATGTTTCATAGCAAGTTTTTCTAACTATGATAGACCTTAAAGCTGGATTTTAAAAACCTACTAGAATTAAACTCAACTCACCACTTCGGCATTAGAGCGTTTAAAACATGGTTTCTTGTAATCCCTGAAGTAGTCAGGATTACTGGATTTAATCCGGGATTTATTCTGAACAGGATGGTTTCCACTGGTGTTTACCAGTGCAACAACGACATTTTTAGGCCAGAGAATATGTGACCCCTTTCTTTGCTAAAATACAGCAGAAAGTTTGGTTGAGCTATTAATTTAGTCTTATTAATGTTTTAGGATTAAAAGAACTTGTTAAGGAATTGGAAGCGAACATTAAAATGGCAAGTATTGGAAGCGAAACTGAATGGTAGCATTGGGTGAGTAAGAAAGCTATCCTAGGTTGAAGTTATCTGGCTACAGTAACTAGAGGATTCAAGGAATTGAATGATAGTTTATTGAAAAATCACTTATTTAATGCATCAGGAAATGCCAGAGAATATATTATTAATTATCTAAATTCTATTTGCTATTTTTTTTTCATGGAATTTTTTAGATTCAATAAAATATCTTTAAGAACATTACTATCTAGAGTTCTTTGCCAATCTATTCACAATTCATTAATCGCAATCACTAAAGAAATTCATCAAAAACAACAAAAAATATTAGAAATATTTTATTCTTTGATCTCCCCAAAGTTATCTATCTATTTTAGATACACCCTTTACATACACAATTGCGGGGCCGGGTTCCCCATAATAAATGAAGTAAAAACGGTCAGTTAAACATACGACCGGAAGTGCATGGTTGCTGAGTTATTCCAGTCCAAAGAAACGAAGCCAGACTATAATGGAAACAATGGACATGAACATTAGCTTTGTTGGTGAGCATGCAGTTCGTACAATATCACAATGTGGTCACCGTACACGTCGTAGTAAAAGTTCACAACAACAACAATACGGTAGTGTAATTCAGTAATAAAGATACTGTACATGTCCATTGTTTTCATTGTAATCTGGTTTCGTTTTTTTGGATTGGAAAAACTCAGTAACCATGCACTTCCTGTCATATGCTTATCTGACCTTTTTTACTTCATTTGGTATGGGGAACCATAACTCCGAACCATAAGACACAGAAGTACAAATAAAATGGCAAATATTAGATATAATATTCAGGACGCTCAAATTTTCATTTTTATCTACGTGGGTCAACTGGACGTTGTGAATTACAATCAAAAGTGAGGTCTCCGAGTGACGCTCACGAGTTACGAGAAATATATATTTAAAAAAAATCCTGTTTTGCTAGTATGTTGTAAACATATATATTTACTTTCTCTTATTTTGTTAAAAAGATATGAGTTGATTTGAGAAACATTTCAACTTTTCGGTAAAATTTAAAGTGTTCTTAAATGAACTACGTCGGTAACAAGGGATTTGATTTTTCAAAAGAGATTTGAAAGTAAAAATGGATTCTGTAAATTTTCCCTTTATAGTAACAGGGAAGTTGCCTGTATAATAACAGGAAATTTTACAAAAGACTTCAAAAGACAAATAATTAGATTTAATTAGTAAGTAATTGTTGAAATCAATCACATATTCGAATGCTTCAGGTAAAATTATTCATTACCGATGAGGTTATATTGTCTTCTCTATAAGATCTAATACATATAAATGCCCACTTACAGTATGTAACTTTAGAAATCTATCTGTCTAATTTATCTTCTCAGTGGTTTAGATCTTCAGCGATAAATTATTAATAACACTTTGTTATTTAGACAATAGGCTTTACTTACGGACTACTGAAAATAAATTTTGAATGGATTCACTAAAGCCAATTTAATATGAAAATTAGCAATAGTTAAAGAGTGAAAGAATTTTAATAAGTATTTCATAATTTCTCAAACCCTTTTAGTCTGAGAATTTCATTTTCACTGTCGTCTCTGATTGATTTAGACAATTTATTAAGAAAACCTAATTTTTGGGAAGGGGTTTTGGCAACATGGTCAAATAATTGCAAGGGATTACTTTGGAACCAAGTAATATTTCTTGCTGTAATAGAAGCGTTTTCTTTATGTACCAATCTACTATCATTAATTTCAATTCACAATTGCTTTAATACTTCCAATTTTGGACAATTATTGTGGAATTTATTTTATCTGCGTAATCAAAGTATCGGAAACCTAGCTTCACTTTTCCTTATTGGTATTCAAGCGTAAGTGTAGTAATGACACCTTTTCGACTGATTAGTGTTCTCTGCAACCTGAAATCCACACCCGTTTGCAATGACAAAGCATTTATCATAATTAAAATGCTACAATTAAGGACCTGAAAAGTCGCATTAATCATTAAGAGAATTGAAAAAAAAAAAAAAAGAATGTTTCAAGGATTCTCAATGCCGACGCCGAGCGCCATTTTCTTTTTTCTTTTTTTTTACTCCCATTAAATGGAGGTTGGTAATTGCGTTGGTGAAAATTGGATTTAATTCATCACATGTTAGAAAGCTTTAGGTAAATCCTAGAAGATTTATTGGATCTAACAATTTAATTGCCTGTCTTTTCATCAATTTCTCGACGCAAAATGAAATGAATACTACTGCAGAAAAAAAAAAACCTCCATTTTGAAAAAATAAATTAAACAGCAATTGCTTCTTTTAAGTAATTCTTCAGAACTTTGAAGACACCGCTTCATGGATTCAGATGATTTGACTGCAACAACATTCATTCAATGTTGGTTCACACTATCAAAAACTGCTTTTTTGAAAGGCTTTTATTTACCTTGCTTCTTCTAGGGATCACTCTGGTCAAAATCGATATTTCACCCACTTTGCGTTGAGCTGCAAAGCTGAAAATTGGCGTACACACTCAGTTTGGTTGACAATCCTCCTCGATTCTTGCAAAATCCCTGCAAAAATATTACAGATAATTTGTTTCGTTATACAGGAATTAATTATTTAAATATTCAGATAAGTTGCACGTTTTCATGCAAACTTCTCTAAGAATGAATTGTTCGTTTTCCATTTTTGAATAAAACCAAGTAGGTAGGGCCTTTGAATTTACCAAGCAATAATACATATAGTTATATTCTTCAGTATGAATTTCTATGTAAAATGTAATGATGTCGTTCAAATTATCGCGAAGAGATACCACTGTGTCGTCGGTGACTTCGCTTGTGTAGTATATAAACAAAGAGAGTTGGTAATTAATAATGTATTGCTTCGGCAGTACATATTCTAAAATTGTAACGATACAGAGTAGATTTTTGTTTGCAAATCTGAAAATTATGAGAAAATGTAGTTCAATAAGTAAAAAAATATCTGTTTTGAAAATAACAAGAGATGTTTTGGGTCATATGAATTTCTTTTTCGATTACAAAATAAAGACTAAAAAGTAGAAAATAAATTATATATAAAAACAGATTTTTTAAACAAAGGCTTTTATTTAAAATAAAGTGCACTGAAATGAAGAAATAATTTTGTCTCCACAATCACAAGATTGTAAGATTTAAAATCGCTAAAATAAAAGCTGGAGCGCCCCTAATAATACAAGACATGACTGAAAATTAACTGAAACATATACAATTCCCTTCAATTTACATCAGCATGAAGTTGCAAACTTGCCATATGGAAATAAATGTAATATTAAAAATATCATCTATTTTAGCAGTATTAAATCTTAAAATCTTGTGATTATGGACACAAAATTATTATTTTGCATTTTAAATAAAAGCCTTTTTTAAAAAAATCTGTTATTTTGTATACAACTTTTTTGGCATACATGAAAAACAAACAAAAATAACAATCTTGAAATTACTTGAAACAACTTCCATACTAGATGCGTGACAATTTAAAATAGATAAAAAGGAACCAAACACACTTAAAAATACAAATGTATATTAAAAAATACTCTACATATGAAGGGATCTGGAATAAAGGAATATCATACGTATAAAGCAAAAATGAAATTTTCAGATAATCTATTTTTGGTTTCTCTGAAAACCAAGAAAATATTTTTTTTCCTCCAATCTTTTTTGGAATCATTGAATTTTGTTAACTTTAATGATAACAGTTTATGTCTAGAATTCTTGAATTATCAAAACTTTATTTTTGATAAAAAAAATGTTGATTCCTTAATTATGTAAAATGTCGATTCATTCACCAAAGAATAATTTTTCTTAAATCATCGACCCCCAAATTTTCTTAAATACCACACATAGAAAAACCCTGCTTTTTTTAAAAAATTACACAGAAAAAAGCCCGAATATTCTGAAATTATTCAAAATCCAGACTACCTTAAAATTACACAAAGAAATTTACATTTTTTTTTTAAATTATAGAAAAAAAAGCCGATTTTTTTTTTAAATTACCCAAAGAAAGGCTCGGATTTTAGTGCACTGTCCCGCTTCAATATACAGTGGTAGCTTGGGTTACGAACTTAATTCGTTATAGAACTCGACTTGTAACCTGAAACATTCGTAACCCGAACCATTGAAATCAATGAAATATAGACGATCCGTTTCAAGATGAAAGAATCGTTCCTTTTTATTAACATCCGGTCGTTTACCTGACAAAAGAATACGTGTACTTCACGTATTAAATAAAGAGAAAGAAAATAACCAAATAAATTAAATGTAAAATAATTACATTTAATAAATACATTATACAAATAAATACATTACGATGTCTTGTTGGAAAAAGAATCATGGAAATTGGAAAAAGAACCATGTGGACGCAGAGAGATACTTTCAGATGCTAGGTGAGACGCCTTTGGTGAGATTTGGCCCCATAACTTGTTAGTTTGTACTGTATGCGAACATTTGTTTCTAACGTTAAACCTTGCTCTTTCTCTCACCTTCGTTCGTAATCCGAGGCACTGTTCGTTACCCGAGACAAAAAATTTTCGAAGTTGTTGTGAGTAATCCGAAATGTTCGTTTCCTGAGTCATTCGTAACCCGAGGTTTCATTAACTGTAAATTCCGGAAAATATCCCGAATTTTGTAAATAGTCGACATGAATTTTAGTGCCGGTCCATATAAGGATAAAAAATGTTATGTCTGTAAGTTTATATTATTATCATTGTGAAATTTCTGGTATCCGAAACAATATCCGAAACAAAGTTAAAATTTCATACAGTATGAAAGTCAAAGTAATTTTTTTTCTTTTTCAGTCGCCAAAGCTGTCGATCCCGTATTGATGTCGGAGTTTTGACAGCGTTTTCTGTTGCCACAGTGAATATTCAGCATTAAAGAACCATTGTATTCTGAGATTCATAACAGCATTTAGCGAATTAAAATAAAATGAAAGATATTGGGCAGTCACTAACTACAAGGTGGTGCACATAAACTGGCCCCAAAAATAATAATTCAATACAAAAGAAATGCCTAATGCGGCCGGTTTTATGTGCGTCACCCTGTAAAATAGAAATATAAATATCTTAACATTTTTATTTTATGCTAAAGATATCGGTTTTTGTTTTCAACTTATCTTTTTCTCCATTCGCAGCTAAAATGTTGAAAATTCAATAAAGAAACCATTTCCAGAGAAAACGAATTTTAATTTTTTCCAGGGATATAATACAGTAGGAACATTGCACAGCATTGTGAAGTTATTAGGAAATCAGATTCAATAATTGATAACGTAAGGATTACAATCTTTCTAAACTAGGAGCAGTCCCGCTATTCTTTCCATTACCCTCTTGCGCATCCCTTCCTGCAATCGCAAACCGAAAGAAAGAACTGCAAGCAAACTGATAAACCATATACAGTACATCAGCATCAAACAGCACAGCCAACTGCTAGTTCAGGACCAAACAAAAACCTTGAGTAACAAAACGTTGCCGGCCCCCAGATAAAATTTTTAATAAGGTCTTTAAGGTTAAGCCAGCATTGACTCTACGGGACAGAGTCTTGCAATGACGAACATAAGTAATGGGATAAAACAGATTGGCAGCGTGTTTTCTGTACGCATTTGACTCTGATCCCCGACAAAGTGTGAGAAACCAGAGATACCGTCATATATCGCATACATCTGCAAACATTCTTGCCTTATAGCATTCAGGAATGATCGAGTCATAGAAAATACTTGTAAAATGCATAAGCGGTAACCATTCACTTTGTGTGAGCTTCTTAAAACCGCCATGAAATTGGAGGCCTACTAAACCAACATTACTTCAAGTTACCACAAAAAACATTCCAGATAATTCTAAGTATTTCAACTCGGGCACATTTTCCTTCTTTAAAAGAATTTGAAGAATGAACATCCATTTCAGCATTAATCTACACTGAAAGCCATTAAAGGTGCAATACTACGAAAGACAAGAGCTATATTTTTTTTAAAGATAACTAGCACAGGGTTAAAATGATTACCATTGTAGCTCGTGATTTGAAGAACATAAAGAATTCAGTATCTCGTTTAGTCATCATGAGCGGCAATAACGCCTGCTACACGGCGCGGCATAGAAGAGATGTTGGATGTGCGTTTGAAGTATGTCAGTTC
>JAFIDM010000001.1:36882112-36927982 GCA_023159025.1 Thereuonema tuberculata
CTTTCTAAGTAATGGCGTTCAGTAGGTTTGAACATAAAACAAATGGTGCTTCATAAAATTTAAAAAAATTCACATAATAATTTGATTTACAAGGTTTTACTATTAGTAAGTATGTGGTATCCGAGGTTTTCATATTAAAAGTTGATTTACATGATTTTCGTTTTTCGCCACTAGAACGCTAAAAAGCTCAGTTTTTACCAACTTTTCGCATTAAATATAGATGACATACAAGATTTTCCATCTGAAACTGTACTAAAAGAATTTTTGAAAAATTTTGACTTACGTGGTTTTTACAATAGGACGACGATATAATCTGCAGTCTCGATATTCCACAATTCTCCCGCGATTATAGTCGGAAAGTACTGGTATGGCTGCCGTATTTTCTTCGACGAGGCATACTGAAGCCGTCTATGCACAAGAACGGAGACGTAAACATCATTTTAATACTGTACAGCGGCTCTCTGTTATCCATTCTTATACTGCTTCCGGGGAGGGGGGGCGTTACTAGCTAACATTATTTTGCGTATGTTCTGCGCTGCTACTGATTTACATTGCACCCATAATCTGCGCATTATGAAAATTTCGGGTCGATCGGATGCGTCCTTCCTGGTATTACACTTTTAATGGCCAGCAGTGTATTAATTATTGTAAACAAACCCTTTAAAGAGCTTAGAGGAAAAATTCGTTGACCAATTTTGAGCTGTGACGGCTTTGTAATCTTCCATCTCAAATATAAAGTGCGTATATCATTTTACATATTAAGTAGTTGTTTTTCTTTTACGTTTACGAATCTTCGGATCGTTACGGCAATATGTGCTTGAAGATATTTCATTCGATCCACAAAAATTTGGATAAGTTTATTAGGAATAAAAAAAAATAAAAATAAACTGCTGATATATCGGTAATAAGCAATTATACCAATATATAAAGAAAATCTAGGTAATATCGGTTTCTTAATATCCGCGATATTACTATGAATTTGTGTGCAGCCATTAACGATGTACTAACTCCAGGGGAAGGTTTAATTACTTTCCAGCTAATTTTCTTTGAATATCCCTTTTTTTCTGTTTACCGTGGAGAAATTACTACTTTCCGTACGCTAAGGAAAATCGATGAAGTTCTTCAATCCCCAACACTAAAGTTTGTGGTGAAAAGTCAGTCACCCGATGGAATTAGGTTGATCTATTTGAATTTTATTACAGAATTAAAGGAGAAAAAAATGTTTCAGTCAATTAACTTCCTGATTAAAATTGCTTTTTGCATCTAAAAATCGAACTTTCCTTCACATAAAAATCGAAAACTCCAAGGAAGGGGTAGAATTTGACAGACAAAGTAATACTCAATAAATTAAAAGTTGATTAAAAAAAATCTAAAAGTTTCGACTTGAATCTGGTCTCCTCGACAAGCGCAGAATTTAAACAAGATATAGTTGGGATGCCAATTTTCCAATATTCGCGTCGTAATAGCATTTATAAGAAATAAATCATTTATTTACATATTTTGGCCCGAAGCCCTTTACCTACAGTTCGGTTTTGTTTACAAGAGCCTTCAACGCTTTTGCGCATGCGTCAAGTCTCCTTCGATTTCAACAAAATAGGGGTGAGGAGAAACAAAGAGGGGATGTTTACTTTTTATAGTATTAGTTTACTAGTAGCTGCGTTCTATTTGCGCTTTTCGGGAAAGAATTATGGAAAGAATAAATACTATTGCAAAAATGCTCCTCCGTTATTTTTTTCTTAAAAGCGAAAATGTCCAAAAGAATTTCTTAGGAAAATGCCCATCTAATGCGTATCACCCCTCTGCGGAGTAAAATCGTCCGCCAGTTGTGGTTCTAGCTTTTGAAAACGAACAGTACTCGTCCAATTTTTTACCAGATTCAAGAAGGTTCTTCCTTTTAACAACCTACATCTTTCTCTAAATTTTCAGCTTTCTAGGATGTATAGTTTGAGTTATCATGATCGAAAGAATAACGGACATCGCATTTTGACTTAAAATTGTATTTTATTATTTTATTTTTTTTTTAAGCTTTTTATTTTCCGGCACATATTGAGGGTGTTACTAATATTTTGAACAAACATTTACCATTCTCCGATAGCAATCGCACGAATATATAAAAATGATTTCTTAATTATTTTTTTTTTATTCAGTGTTTGCATAATCCCCCCCCCTTTTTTTTTGTCAACATTGAATGCGAAATTTCTGAAGAAAAAGAGAGACTACTGATTGAATCCTGTTTGATCAATAGCAAAAATTGTATTAATAAGGATAAGTTTCTTAAAATGAGTAGTGCATCATTTGGTTATATTAAAGTATTTACGGAAAAATAAGTTTATTTTTGGATATTAATGATGTATTTATGAAGCATCATTATGGTTATCGGTGTTAATTATTATCAATATTAATGTGTTAATTGTTATCATTATTGATAACTATGCTAGTAAATACGATAATTTTCAATTTTTTAACTCGTATACGAAAATGTTTTATTTTTAGTTCTTATTTTGTAATCCTTGTGAAATGTTGAGGAAGGAAAATGGTTTCTTGTCCTCTGGTACCACCAGAAGAAGTCCTTCGCTAAGAAGAACGAAATATTGTGGAATCAAAAGAATATTAAAATATTAATAGGATTTTCAATGAGTAATTATTTTACAAGTTATATGAAAGATGCTTACATAAAGTAGAGACATTTTGCGGTCGAGGGCGAATTAAAACTGAAAACAAATCTTTCCTTATAATTAAAAAAGAAAAAGAGAGAAGACGCTTCTAAAAAGGAAATTTTGACAGTTCTAATTTAACAATTGAAAACTCGAAATAAACAATTTTCTTCGTAAATTATAAAACTGAGTTTTTATGGCTCTAGCAGACTACGGGAAAATTGATTTTCCTTCACATTTACTATCTATCCTTCTTCCATCCAATCCTTACCTTACTTTAGGAAACGTTCAAATATTACGTAAACATTCAAGGGGAGAGGGAGGGAGTTGAAACTGCTTATTTTTCCTGACAAGGGGGAGAGGGGAGATCAGAGCTATGCTTACATAAGACTGACAAACAAGCACTCGTTAAAATTTTGATACAATTTTGACTGCTTTAATTTATTGTTCAGTGGTATTTATGTTAATGATTTTGTAAATTTTATGTAAGCACAAGGGGGGAGGAGTGGCGTCTGCTTATTTTTACTTACAAGGGAGGGGGGGGGGTTAAAAATGTGCTTACATAACGCTTGAACGGCCATAGAGAATTCCTCATTTTTCTTCAAATAGTTTTGTTCATTATTCTGATTCAATATTTATCATATAAATGAAAGAAAATGGGTTTGTAAGTGTGTATGCTTCATTACTGTTTCTGTGTTTTGTTACCTGTATAGCTCTAACATCAAGAGTCCTAGAAAACTGAAATTGGCATGCATACTGAGAATAAAGAAAGATGGTGTATGATTCTTGGGCATATTTTTTAGCTTTTTCAGGGGTTAGCCCAGTAGCTGAAGCCGGAAGGTAATTGACTACTGGCTGGAGGATTTGGGTTCAATTTCCGGCGATGATCAAATTTCTTCGTTTTGGTTCTGCGGATTTCTAGCATTTTCGAAAATTATCAGCAAGATATAATGTAACTTTGTTTCATTACAGTACTGAGAGGATGAAATACAGTCCTGTAATAGCATCTGTAATAATACATAACAAAAGATATATTGTAAATAATTCTACCTTTACTTTCAGCACGATAGTTATATACATGTAAATTCGGTGTTACTTTGAAGTACAATTCTTACGCCTTCATATAAATACAAGAGAACTAATGGTGAAACTATCTCTAACTGCAATTGAGCAGACATTTTAAAAATGTTTGTATAACGTTGGATTTTTGTCTTCATTTTATTTTATTTCGGTTTCATTAAGCCTCATATATTTAGCTGTTGAAATTTTTTTTAAAGACCATTTCACGTGCCTTTGTCCATCAAGTCTGTACAATAATGTAAGCTGTAAAGCTCTCCTTTTCTTGAGAAAAATCTTTTTATTTGATAAAACCAATAACAGGTTCTGGACCTATAAAGGTCAACTCCGCTCATTTGTATTTTACTCAAGAATTAATTAATGAAGGAATTCGAAAACAAATTACATAAAGTTCAATAGAACACTGAACCACTGAAATTAAGATGGATATTCGTTATGTTCGAACGCAACGATTCGGAACACATAGTTATCATAGTCATTGAAACCCCTGCTTTTCTTCGTAGTTTCCAAGAAAATTCTAGATTTCTCTGGCACTCTTTCGTCGGGTGCCGTATGAACTTGAGGTGCTTCATGTAAAATACGGCGAGACCAAAATATGAATCTAAAGACCCTACTCTTTCTTTCATTTATTTCATTTGTTTCAATTTCAAATTTCGAATGACCCTCTTTTTAAATGTAATTCCCAATGATCGTCAATTTATTAGTTGTATTCCGCCATCTTGTGTTCATCTACAGTCTAGCGAAATAGTTCCATCTATATTTAAACATTTCTTTAAAAATTAGATAGGAATCTATCCTGTTAGATTGAATAACATAGTTAATGTATCCGAATCTTTTGGATAGAACATATATATCCCTCTTAAGTTACATTGTGCGGCAATCTGCATTTTTAACAAGTAGCGGCAATAAAATTTAAATATACAATTGATTTCAAGATGGTATTTCAGTCAGTTAGCAAATTGTCTACTGTTTAACAAAAAAGCAATAGACGCAGCAGATGTGGCTGATCTTTGGATTGCAAATTACGACAAGCCAGAAAACGTTAATTAAAATGCCGCAACAATTGCTGCAACGATATTGGAAACAACTTAAAGATAATTTGAAATTAATTAGAAGACATCTCTCTCCAGTGGAATGATACGTTTTTCAAAAATGCTATGCCTACGAAAGCAGGGATTCAAAAGTACTGATTAAAGAATACTTACAAAAAAGCCATTTTTAATCTCCTTTCCTAGTAAAGAGGCTCATCAAATCATTGGGTCGTTGTTCAAATAACTTCTGAACCACTTGATGAATCTTCCTTTAACTCAGCATGCATATTCAAAGAGAAGAGACGATCTTTATTAAAAGTTTTCCCATGTAGTCCTTATCGAGAAACTAGTGCCAATTAATAATAAAAATTCCCAAAGAAAAGCATTAGAACTAAAACATCATATTGCAGTTGATATCTACAACAAAATGTAGTAAATGTCTGCCCGAGCTTTAATATGATAAAATTAATTGGATTCCGATTATTTTGAGGATTTATTTTTTGTAGAAAATGGAAAAATCTGTACTATTTATATGCAGCTGATAATTGGAAAAGGTAAACAATGCATTTTCTTCATGATTTCTAATAATCTTTATCAAAATAAATCACAAGAATAAGGGAAGTAGCTTTCAAATTCTTGGCAAATTGGAAGCTAATAATGGAAAATGAAATTGGAATTATATTATTGGAAATATGTTATCGGAAAATGAAATTGGAAATATGTTATTGGAAGAAATTGTTTTTGTTAATTTGTTTTAAATATGATGCAAATTATTTTTATATGTTGAAATATATCATTAGCTTCACTGATAAGGAATTTGCTCCTAATTTTCTTTTCACATGTATTAAAATTAAAAAGCAAATGTTATCTATAATTCTGTAACTTCTTTCACAAATAACCTCCAATCTTTAACTTTTTCTGAAAATTGTGTGATTTTAATTGGATACACAATGTTTTTTTACCTTAACAGTTCATATTGTAAATTTTTAAGATTTGTTTTCTAAATAATTTATAGCAAATGAATAAGTGCGGTTATTTGTGAAAGGGAATTCCAAAATACAACGGCTGGAATAGCTTTTTGTAGGCAACCAACATATCTAGAACGCTTTTAAAATGAGAATAAATATAGAAGTGGTTGAATGTTGGAAACAAGATGGAATAGTGAAAACATCATAAAATATTTAAAGCTTTCTTTCGAATTGAAATAAAAACAAATGAAAACAGCTAAAATAAAGGGAGAGAAAACTAATGTAAAATTTACATTATTAGCTACGTAAACTAATAGTGTTAGTTATGTAAACTAATGTAAATTATTAATTAAAGAAAAATATTGGAATGAAAGAATAGTGTTGCGTAAATATACGAAGACAAATTTAAATAAGACCTTTCTTCCTTTTTTATTTTAGATTATTTCTTTTAATTCAATACTTGCCTATTTTCCGTTTAGTATCTCAATTCATCTTAGAAGTTTTCGTCGCTGTAGGCGATATATTTGAATTCTTTTCATGAGTTCTTACAGTCTATTAATTCCATTTATTTTTAAAAATCTTAGAAATTTACAATAAAGAAGTTATTTGTCTTATCGCAAAACTAATTAAAATTTGAACAGTAAATAAACCAAATGCAGTTTAGCTCTTTACAATACATTAAGAGAAAAGGTCATATAAGGTAGCCCTCGTTTTACGACAGTTCAATTTACGACGATTCAGATTTACGCTGGTTTAGAATTTAGACCAAATTGAGGAAAAATATTTTAAAAAAAAATAAAAAATGCGAAAAAAGAAAAATTAAATTTCTTGAGCGAAAATGCAGCCACAAACGGTGAATGCAATCAACTTTAACAGCTGTACTTAGGCTCCACCCATTCGCTCCACGTAGCTCCTCCCACCCTCGTTTTTATTTCGCTCAACCATCCCTGTTGATTGACTATGATAAATAAGGATTGCAATTAATAGTGATAAAAGTTTTTAAAAATAAAATTGCCCATATCCGGTAAATGGAATGGGCCCTTACATACTTTACACTGTACGCATGAAATAATTAAGTTACTATTTATCCTTTTTTTAAAATTTAGTAGGTCTACGAAAGTAATTTATTTTAGTCGTAAAAAGTTACATTAGCTTAGTTTAATTAAATAAGAACAATATATTTTTGGATGTGTGAAACGGATCGCCCCTGTTTACATTATATCATGGGTTCGTTTTACGTCGATTCGATTTACGACGCCACTGTAGGAAGGCAACACTGGCGTATTGTATTTATATTTATTGACAACTTTAGGTTTTGGAGTTTTCGAAGTTGGAAACAAATAGGCCTACAGGATTAAAATGATTGTTAAAGCCAAATAATATGAATATGAAGAGAAAAAAAATCATTGTTTTTAATAAATATCGATTTTAATAAATTTTAAAAAAAATATTATTTGCAGAATAATTAGGCTTAACTGCTATTTTTTTTTTTATGTTTTTCTAATTTGATGCAACACTTCGTCAGTTTTATAATATGAAGGCATTTTCTGCAATACTCTATACATATTTAATTTTACATATTTGGTAAGCATTTGAAAACTAGCCGTGCTGGCGTGGCCGTGCGGTCTCGGCGGCGGTCAGCCGTGATGGCCAGTGCGCCAGTACCTGGGTTCGAATCCCGGCAGTGGCTTGGCAGTTTCAATTTCCTTTCCTGTGTTGTTTGCCTCTTCTTCGCTTTCTCTTCGGTCAGACGTCTTTCCTTAATGGCGTCCTGGGGAAGGCAACAGGAAACCACCCCAGTATCTTTCCCCAGGCATTTCTGGGAATTCCATGCGAATTCCATAGAATTGGACCTGTCTTCGGTCAGAATACGATGGATGGATGGATTTGAAACCTAGTACCAATTACATGGTTGATTTGAATGGTAAGAATGCTTGTACAAATTTCGTCTGTCAATTACTACTGTTCAGCCAGGTTTATCGCCTCAGACATATTTTTTTTTACTTGGTTTATTTTTTATTTTTTAATCGAATAACATCTTTTCGTCTCGTAATTCCTGAATTGTTTCTTTGTTTAGGAAGAAAATCCATTTTTTGCTATTCCTAAAGGACGACTTGAGGATAGACTTTTTATTGATACGTATTTTTATTTTCTTTGATTTTTTTAAATTTGAGGAACCACTTTCGTTTCCCCTTACCAACATTGTAGCTGCGTTCGTTATATTATTATTTTTGTATACAAAAATGCAGACTTCTAAAACGAAAATTCTCACCTCATATTCGAGAAAGCATATTTACACAAAAATTCATGACAGAAATTCAGAAATCCCATATTTTGGAATCCCAAATCCCAGTTCATGACCTAACCTTCATGATGAATCAGTCTAAACGTTAGTAGTAACGTTAAAAAAAATCAGATGGAAATAATGATCTCAAACCTAACAATGTGCCAAATAAATTCTGACAAGCATTATACAGTAGAAATAGTTCTTGTGAATTCTGATATCTTGTGAGTTCTGAATAACTTTTTATTTTAACTATTCGTCTACATCAGGAATCAAAAATTGTTTCCATTCTTCCATAAAGATTTTTCTGATATTCTTATTAGAAACAATTAGACATTTTTTAAAAACATAACTATATAACTATGGCCAGGAGAGTATATGTTATATATAGACATCTGTAATTATTTCAATTTTTAAAAGCTTGAAAAAGCTTGAATTTTTTTGGAATATATTTTGGTGGAGATGTTGTGTATTTGTTAATATGACAATAAGTAGAAAGGAATATGAGTAGAAAGAAAAAAAGATGGTCTTAATTCATATATTCATAACTATATTCCACCAAGTTATATATAGATATCTGTAATTATTAATACCCAAACATACGTTTTTTTCGTAAAACCACACCTTTGTTATGGATGACTCTTCCAGTAGAGTTAATCGCCTTTCCAGTGACACTATAAAACTTTGGGAAGTGAAGGAAGATAATTTTGCATCAGTGTCTGAGTTCTTTTACATTTTTTTCTGCACTCACTATAAAATCATTAGTGGTGTTGGAAGGTTCTAAATCATTAGTGGTGTTGCAATAAGAAAGAAGGGTAAGTTTACTGAGAATTCAAATTTGGTGATTGTGACTGATATCAATGCGGAAACAAACAAGTTTTTGTATATGGTGATTAAGTCATCCGATTAAATGCTTACTTGTTAATTGACCAGATAGTCTTCTATTTTTGTAGTTATTTTTGTATAACTTTAGTTATAGACAAGATCTAACTGTTAATTTCGTGATCTTCTAACTGGACATTTCGTCTAGAAATATTTCACTGATAAAATCCTAGTTAAAATCTGTTTCAGGTCTTTTAATCTTTGGAGGTTCACTTAGTTTATGGATAGAGTGGTACTTCAAATATCAAGTCTTCTTGCTGGATATAGACTGGTGAACAGTTCACCTTGAACGAATAAACCATTTGAATGCAGTCCTCCAGACTAAGTCTGACCTCCCATTGATGATAATCAAATTCCACTTCGGCCAGAATAGCTTTCTCACTGTGGCAGCAGATGTCTGCACCTGTGTCCAGCTGACATGAAATCTTCCTTCCTTTCTGGGACTTAAAAAAGTGTTGGTTCTAAAAGTTTTCTACTAAAAGTCTAGATGCGATGAGAGTGGACTTAAGCTTCCTTGAAGCAATGCTTTCTACAAATTCTTTTTTTAGCCAAATTACTTAAAAAAAATAAAAAAAAAATATTACATGATTGAATAGTTGACTGAACAGAAACAGCTGCGTAATGATGTAAAAAAATTATTATAATAAACTTTAACAAAAATTAAATATTTATACGTAAATTTATTGAAAAATTCAAAATTTGGAATAAAATTTAATAAATTCTTTTTTTAATAAATAATCAGTACTAAAGTTCTCTATATTTATATAATATCAAAATTTGTTAAAATGAAAAGGATTAAGTATTTGTTAATCGATGATTAAATGAATTAATGAAAAGAAATGGATTGAATAAAAGCATGTTCTAACATTTTTTTAACTATATTTTTGTTTCATCAAATTATTGTTTCTGATGGCATATATTCTTGTTACTATTTGACGATTAAAAAATCTAATCTGATTGAAGATGTCATGTTAAGAAATACATTATGTAGACTTAAAAATCTATTATAGCTTATTATTGGCTAGCAGTAGTGTAAGCATCAAATGCTAATGAAACATGACGATAATAACTGCTATAATTTTCATAATCTAAATTGACAGTCGTCATTATTTAACATTATTACTACTAATTAGCAGTATAAAAGTCAATAAAATAAAATACATATATTATTTCGAGTGGTCAGAAATTTTTTTTTTATTTAATTCATAGTTTAATAACTTGAACGATTCAAATTTTAGATGGATATCACTTATACTTGCTGCCACTAGTTTCAAATTTGTAGGTTCTGTACTTTTGTTACAGTTAAATAAAATTACAAATATGTCTACAAATGACTGTAAACATTGTGATTGCGTTACGTGTCATGTAACCATGTTTGTAGCAAATTTACAAGTCAATCTTAAAAGAAAACAAAATTATATATTATTTTTGTAAAGTTAATTCTGAAGCTAAATCACCCTGTTAAATAATTGGTTATTCCCTGATTGTCGTCAGCTGTATCCTGATGACGACTACATTTTCTAACAAGACGGTGCACTCCACGCAAGTCGAAGGACCAGAATCATCAAGATATCCGCAATTTTATCAAAAAGGATGAATGTCCGGTTTAGTTGCCTGACTGTATTCCGATAGACTATTCAATATGAGATTCCTTATAAAGAAGGTTACGATGATCAAAAAGATAAATTCATCGAAAATGCAATTTACGAGAAAAGATAGAGCATGGGAGGCTACCATTTAGAAGTTATGAAGTGCGTCTCGTCATAGAAGAAACTATTTGAGGGCAGTTTGCCAGTAGGGATGTGGAAGATATTGATCATTTTAATTAGTAAAGTACATGTTTAAATTCATTTCTCCGGGGATGCTTTTTTTTTTTTGGCTTATGTCTTTAATTTTTTAGCTGTAACAATACTACATAACCTATGTAATTGAAAATCTGTAGCACTTGAAGATGATATCAATTTGTTAATATGTCAAATCTTTATTGCATAAGCTTTGAATTTTAAATAAAGTATTTTTTTAAATTTTTTTCTGACCACCCAATGAGTTGTTGATAAGCTGACTCCTTTTAAATAATTTCAAAATTTTAATTTTAATTGCAATGAAACATTGAAAATAAGACACTTTTATGTTTTTATATTTTTCTTAATGATGTTTCTTAATGATTTTTTATTGCAGAATTCCTGACCATGCTTTAATCCTACTGAAAAACTGTAAGTTCTATTTAAATTTTCCCTTTTTTTATCTTTCTATTTTTAAAATAGAAGATAGAATAGTTTACTTTTTAAAATAAGTTTTAAAATAAAAATATCACAGCATATTCAAAGTTCATTTACATTTTAAAAACAATTGGTTGAAAAAATCTGTTATCAAGTTCCATCCGAAGCCCTTTGAATAAAAAAAAGAAATACTTTATCTATAATCATGCACGACTAAAAATCCCTTTAAGATTTAAAACCTTTAAGCTGTTTGTAAATAGATTTTAAAATTTAAGTTTAATTATGAATATCCTCTGAGTTTATTATTATTTTCGTTTTTAAGCAGAATCTATCAAAAATTATTGAAACTTAATTAAACGAAAAGTGAATATAAAATTTTACAAGTTGTTAATGTTTAGCATTCTTCATCTCCAGTGAGGCTATGTATATTAGTTAAATTCAAAAGGTATATTTAAAAAAAATATCATCAATGAAAATAATAAAAAAAACTTGTGATAGGAAAATTTTTAATTTAAACGGTGAAAAATAAAGTGAATACAAGAAAGGGTATAATTTTTAACTACGAATACTCTGTATCCATTGCCTAGTGAGACGAAAGTAATCGAGCACAGGTTAGATCGTACATAAGCATAGCACCAAATTTTAAGGACAACTGTCCAGCCGTTTTAGCGTGGTAAAGGCAAAGGTGAAAATACTGAAATTGAAAAGCTCGTCGGATGCTCAGACAGCCGTCAATAAAATAAGCCCCGGATCAGATTACACGAAAAGAACAAAGGGATTATATTACCACTGAATTTTGAACAATAATCCAGTGCAACTATGTAAACAACTTATCGTATTATTACCTATTTTACAAATAATAATTAATATTTTATTCATTGATGAATTTGCATCTGAATATTGCATTGAAACTGATTTGTTTAGAATTTCATTTTTCAAGAAATGAACAATTGCTTGTAGTTTCAAAATTCCATTTATTTTAATGATAATAGGGCTATCAAAGTAGAATGGCAGAGATTAAATAAATTCTTCCACAGTAATGTTTGGTTAATGTATAAAGCACTGAATAGTAAATATTAACAGTGTTTGCTGATAATACATTCCAGACAGATAAAAGTTTCAAAGATTAGAATTGTAACTGTCGTTATGTCGACATTTAAAATACTTAATGAATCTCCGTTGTTTATTTAATACACGGCCGAACGCGCGGAAACGATTTTTAATTAGAATCCCTCCTGGGGCAACTTTAATGCAAGAATCAAATGGTCGAAAGTTTTAAAGACCTTGTATTTTTATTGTTGGCTTTCTTATTTACACAGTAGTGTGGACCCCCCAGTCTCATGTATGTCTTTATAACTTCGTCCAAGGATTTATTGAAAAGGAGGAGTTTTGAAGAAGTTAATGAAAACAATTAAGAAGTCCATTAAAAGTTAATGTTATTGTAACCCGAGGTTAGCAGTCGTTCGACGGCCATTAGACAGATAATGAATAACTCTTGTTCTGCCGTCGTATGGAAAAATTCGCAACAGAATTTTCATAGCAGTTGGTCCTAATAAGATCGTTCTAATGTTAGCGTTGTTGAGCAACAAGAATAGAAAGGACTTAGTGGGCACACAAAGGCAGAAATAGACACTTTTTGTTCAAAAGAGAAGAAACCATTTGATTATAAACCAAAAAGGGGGGCGGTTAACAGAACTAAGAGGTAGAGATGTCTAGTTTATTAAATGAAGAAAAGGGAATCCGGTAGTCATGTGATAAGGCGCTGGACTGTGGGCTGGAGTACCGGGTCTCATCCCCGACGACAGTTAAGGATTTTTCCACTAGAATTCTTCTCCAGAAGGGAACTAGAATCCAGTCAGTCCTCTGTAGAATTTTTTATTCGTGAGTTAAAGGCAGGCGGGCGTCAGACCCTTTACCACCCGATACCAACTTTGTCCATTGGACAGGAAATGCATTGAATCTTTTTCCCCGCGATCCCAGGCAACTTAGATTTATTGTACAATACTTTAACTTATCTAAATATAAAAGGAGGTCTGATTGCTGAAAGATAAATTCTAAACCTTTTCATTTTGATGATAGTATTTCAACATAAAAGATCACTTGATTGTTGAACATGAATATCAAATATTTCCAATACAGTGATACTTCGTTTTAATTTAAAATTGATGGAATTTTACTTATTTCATCAATAACTTAATGAATAAACGAATTTAAGAATAAAAAAAAATTAACAGTTAAATTTCAACTTCGTTGATATACCAAAAAAGAAAAGAAATGAAATTACTAAATGTTCGAATTTACGAAATATCTGGAGATATTCCAGAAATCTCATTTTTTATATAGCTTGGAGCCGTAATAAGACATTGCGATATGTCGATTGAAAAAAATGGACTTACAATGTACTTCAGTATCTCGAAATTATTCTTTTAATAATTATTCTTTCGAAATTATTCTTTAACTGTCAGAAGGAATTTTCAAGGTAATAAAAACCATAACATTTTTTTTATCACATCATTACTTAATTTTTCCAATTAAATTTCTATTAGTAAGTGACAAAAGCGTGACAAATGTAATTTTCTCAAGTTGGTTCAGGTGTCCGAATTACAAATTCGTCTTTCTAAATCCGTCACTCTGTGTAATTGATTTTTATTTATTAAAGGAGTATGTCCAATACTTTTTGCTTTCCTTCCAGCAGTAAGATGATATCACAATGGGTTTCGGGGGATTGTAAATTGGTTTGCAGCAGATTTCAGTTATGTTCAGATCTGCAGCGGACCACTTGCTGCCATGAGATCCTCTGGAATTTTTGCTGATTTAACCACTTCTGTGTGAAGACAAAAAAGACACTACGAAAGAGTGTCGGAATTACATTCCTGTTCGAATATGACTTACCTTCATTATATATATATATACAGAGTGTTGCAAAATTCATGTGTAATTTTCAAACCACGTGTGGCTAAGGCTAAGGTTCAATGTATTCAAAATGATGCCATGTCCGGAAACGCCGTATTACGGCGCTACGTGGTCAAAAAGTGAGGCTTTCCGAGAGACATATCCTTTGCCACACCACAAGAAATGTTTTGCAGACGAGCCCACACATTGATCTGGAGGTGCTTTTTTTATTTGTTTCAATTTTATTCGGTGTTATGCAGTATTTAGGTAATTATTTACACTAAAATAAAAACTAACAATATAGAGGAAAAAAAAATCGGAACAACGTTGTAAACTGAAGTATATAGTATAAACATTTACAACAACAATAGTTAATTTAATTATATCTAGACAGAAGGGATAGATGTGTCGGTCTATGAAACATAATATAGACATAGTTGGAGCTGCTATTACAATTACACACACATCTACATAGGTTTCGTATACTGTATACCTAAACAATGCAATTAAACAAATGTCGTCATTCAACTGAACAAAGCAACGAAACAGCTTAAGAACTTATGTAATGCAAAGAACAACAAATCCGAATTTACAAATCGCATTTACAATAAATGTTCATAGTTGCCGCCTTGGACAATATCACTGATGCTGAGATGACAGCGGTTCAGAAGTGACTGTTGGTTTTTATACAACGTACGTCAGTTTACAACCGTTATTCCGATTTTTGTTTTTTTTCTATCTTGTTAGTTTTTATTTTATTGTAAATAATTACCCAAATACTGCATAATACCGGATAAAATTGGAACAACCAAAAATAGTACCTCCAGATCAATGTGTGGACTCGCTTGCAAAACTTCTCTTATGGTGTAGCAAAGGATATGTTCACTCGGAAAGGCTCACTTTAGGACCACCTAGCTACGTAATGGGGCGTTTCCGGACATGGATTCATTAGGAAAAATATTGACCCTTAGCATGCACTTACACGTGAATATTACACTCGAATTTTTCAACACCCTATTGTGTTGCAATATATATAAATAAAATATAAATAAAAAAAGGGCACTCATAGCTCCATATAAATTAATGAATAAATTTAAATCAATAAGAAAAATTTTGGTTTTTTGCAAGATTTGCTAAAATTCTGTTGGTTTTCTTTTTTTTTTTTTTACAATTGCGAATGCTGTATTAATTATTTCTTCTTTAAAATGTATTTTTTTCTTTTTCTCTAAAATTTCAACAAAGTTACTCAGTACATTTCAAAGATAGAAGCACAAAGAAAGTTTTTTTTCCTTTTACAGATATATAAGATAGAGAGAGATTTCTTCTAATCGATTCTTCCAAGAAAAATCTCTTAAATTTTTTTTTTTTCATTTAAAAAAAAAAAATTGTATAAATCTAAACAGTTGTTCAAAGCATAACTCTAGCGGAATAGATACTTTTGTGGCAGACGAAAGAGAAACCCATTCCCAGTTCCTTTGAGGTAAATAGGGTTATTATTTCAGCAGACTTATCTAATAAGAAAGATAATTGAAAGATAGCAATCGACTTTGACCTAAGGCTCTAAACTGAAACATTACATCGCACCCACTGATGCCGCAAGAAGAGATTCACAAGATTTTTTATCTGTTTCGCATCGCAAGATAGCCCCTATTCAATTCAGTTTGTCTGGTGGGTCGTCACGTGAAGAAACTTACTTCCATTGCATCGATTTTTATGAAAATTGATATGATGCAAGAACAATAAATTTAAAAAGCAATCCCAAATTATTTTTACGTATTTATGTAAAAATAATCATTTTCGGGGAAAAAAATAAAATAAAAAATAAAGCTTTTATATTAGCAATAGAAAATGATTCATACGTTCAAAAGTTTCCTGTTAAATATTTAAAGTTCAATTGAATGTTTGTGAAGATTTAATGCTTATTCTTTAATTTTAACGCGATAACCTACAGTAAAGAGGCTATCCCCTACTTACGACCAAAACTTCAAAATATCAAAAAATTATATATTTAAAAAAAAAATCGATATGAATATTTCCATTATTATTCGAATTGGTTTTGTATAGAATAACTGACAAAATAAATTTATCAAAGCATATACTGTAAAAATATATACTTGTACATTTATAAAGCATGCAAAAACAGAATAAATGTATTATATTTATAACATTAGCGCAAATATTCGTTCCCTCTTCGCTTCTCCAAAAGTTTTAGGCAACGTCTATTACAACTAGATGGAGTTAGTGAAGCCAATTAACGGGGGTGATTCCCTGCTCTCCGTTCTCTTGGCAATAGTAGTATCTGATGTTCACTACAAAACAGTCGTAGCAAATTGTGTTTGTTTGAAAATATTTACTCAGTTATTTTTAGATTTTTATATACTTAATATGTTATTATATCTAGTTATCCAAAATAAATTTAATATTTAGTTATTGAATTCGTGAAGTTGTGTGTTTTTAATAATTTGCACCTTTTTGACTGATGACCAAGATGTGGGAACGGAACCCGTTCGTAAATCGGTGACCAGATATATAGGATTTTATTCGGAATGTTCCAAATTATGAGGACGGCCATTTTGAATTCGCTCAAACTTCCAACCAAAGTAAAAAATAAAGCAGATTTTTAAGCCCTTATGTTTCTGAAATTCGGGAGAGGAGAGCAAGGGCCCTTTAAGCGTCATGTTTTGATGTTTCATGAATTATCACTTATTGGTAGCGAACTAGTTAATACCGTAAGGTACTGTGAATTCGCATTATTATGGCTAAAGTTTTCGTGGAAAAAAAATCTTGATTTTCCAATCGTTTCAATCAAATTTTAAACTTTATTTTCATTTAGTAATTATAAATTGAATTTTATTTGTAACTACATTTTTTTTTTCATTCTCTGCAATGGCGAGAATCCATTTATTTGTGACTTTTAATTATACTGAACGTGCGCTATAATTACAATAGTTTGTGTACATAGTTTTATAAATGTCAACAATAAAAAGGCACTTGGTAATTAGAGAACAATAGATTCCCGAGCCATTTGAACAACATTTAAGGTTGATAGTGGAGGTTATCAACATTAAAATGTGATAAATGTAGCTAAATTATCTTAATAAAAGTAATGGAGAAATGAAAGAATGAAATTTGAAAATAACTTCTAGTCGTATTGCGAATTTATTGGATTCTTTTAGCATTAAAGAAAAATGAATCCTTATTCGATTCGAGAAAGGTTTATATGAATAAATGAATTAGTCTAAAAGATTATTCGAACAGAGACGTGTAAATCTTACTCGAAGACTTATTCGGCACAACAGCCTACTGATTCTTCATTTGGCCGACGGAAAGCTTCAATGGTGTACATTTAAATTAAAAAGGATATACAGTATTAATTGAATAGCCTTTTCTTTAAAGAGCTAAATTTTATTAATGTTTCAAAGACTTGTAATTTTAATTCATTACTGTGATATTTATTAAAAAGGACTTAATTATTTTTTTTTGTAAGGCTTAAATTTGATATACTGATATTTTTCTGATTAGTTTCTTGGGGGACTCGTGAAAATGCTTGTTCCTCTTCTGATACGTGTGTGTGGGATAAAGAGTTAATAGCTATTCTTTGTTGGTTGGGGCAGGGTTACATTGGGAGCCTCATTAAAATTGTTATAAATATTAAGTGTTTTTAAGACTAACTCTATCTATCTACATCTGTATACGAGGATTGATCGATAAGTAGTGGCAATAGATTTATAAAAGACAAGTTTTGGTAGTTAGATATGAATTGAATATGACTGTGCCTGAATATAATCACCGGCCAGCGGGTACAACGTACTTCCAAATCTGTGATAGATGTTGGATGCCGTTAGGAGTTACCATTTCTGTTGATAGCTGCAATAGTCCGGGCTGTTGCGCGAAGTACCTCAGCAGTACCATGGAAACGTTGTCTCGTATGGATGCCTTCAGTTTTGGAGAATCACATTGTGAATGCCGATTATTATTATCAACGGCTTCTTGAAAAACATCTGCGTCCTGCATTATAAAAGAAACGTCCACATTTCATTAAAGGCAATCCATTATTACCTATTCGCGATAATGTTAGTTGTCATGTTGCATAACCAGTAGAGGAACTTTTGGATCGATGGCGTTTCGAAACCTTGGAGCATCTACTTTATTCCCCTGATATTAATTCCTGTGACTTTGATCTGTTTCTTTTCTGAAGACAACGTCTCCGAGATGTTACTGAGGTACTTCACGCAATACACCAGACTATTGCAGCTATCAACAGAAATGGACCTACAGATTTGGAAAAAGGTTATTCATCTGGTCGGGATTATATTGAGGGACACTGAAGTTCAATTCATATCTAACAATCACAACCTGTCTATACTTATTGCCACTGCTTACCCTCGTATATAGTTTGTAATTTATTTTGATATCATTAATGGGATCATCGGCATAAAGCCGTAAGATAAATTTTGCTCTTTTAAATATTTTAAAAATTATCAAAAAAAAAATGAACTACAAAATTGACTATATTTTACGGTGAGAAGCCGTCAACGATTAAAAAACGTTCCTTCATTGGCTGATTACAATAATTTTTTTTAGTTTTACCTTAAAAATTTTGTAGTAGACTTTCTAAAATATTCAGAAAACTCTGAGGATTTTATTTTTACGCAATATTTTTTTAAATATCTGTTATGTTTGTTACATATGTTATTGCTATGTTATTATGATAATATTCTATCAAAATTGTTTTCGTTCCTTTCGTTATTCTAAAGTGTTTTCTTTTAAAGCTTCTGTAGCTATCTTCTGTTTTGCAAAAGAAAGATAATAGTTTTGCAAAACTATTATCTATTGAAAACATAATTACTCGTATTAAGCCCGCATCACGACTTGTAGCTCATCACAGAAACTTCGTATCGATTTTTTTATTTTTTTTTACACTTTCTGAATACACTTGGCGCCTTTTGTAGAAAGGGCTGGCAAATCTTTAAACATTTAAAAATCAAACCTTTCTGGAGGAGAAACACGTAGGGAAAAATCCCTAACCTCCGCCTGAATTTAAATCTGGCTTCCTCAGGTTCAATTCTATAGCACTGGACCATACTACAACGTGTTTTACTAAGTTATTTCGGTTATTTGTTATTTGCTTGTTTGTAAGTTCTGTATTATTTTGCTAACAAATAGTGTTTTCTTTAAAAATTATATAATGAAAGATATTAATCTTTTATTATAAAATTTTTAAAGCAAAAACATTATTTTTATAACAAATAATATAAAACTTATAAACAAACAAACAACAACTAGCTTATAAATGTTCTTAGAGACAGCCTACACACAAAGTTTAAACAAAAAAGTTAAAAAGTTAAAAAACACAACATTATTTACATTTAAAAACTACTTTCTTCCCGTTAACGGGCCTTCATCAGTGAGTATTATTAGTATTTATTTATATATTAGTATTATTATTTTATTTAATCTCGAAAAAGTTTCTAATTTTATGGGTATTTAGGAAATTTGATATCAAATGATGAGAAAGATATTGATGTAAAATTTCAAGATATTACAAACATAATGGGACAATTCAACGACATTTTGGAAAACAGATGCTGTCTGAAACCAAATTGAGAGTATGTAATATTACACCGAACGCATCACTGTCTTACTGAAGTACAGTTTGGCTTCTGAATAAGAAAGATTCTCAGAAACTTGAAAGTACTCAATGAAATTTTCCAGATCTCTTTTAGGCATTAGAAGATTAGATCATCAAAATAACATCGACATAAGAAAGAAATTGCACGTTAGTAATATTCTGGAAGATACTCAATATTTCAATAGAAATGGCGAAAGCATTTGGAACGAATGGGCAGGAACCATCTTCCTAAATTGGTACCCAGATTAGTATCCTGTGACCGTAGAGGTGTAGGTCGACCGAGAAGATGATGGAAAGATCAGGAACATTTGTATACTGAGCGACACAGAATAGATCGTGGGACCTAATCTGTATCAAGTTCATGATGATGATGATATTATGTTACTGTGAAAAACTACACCGAAATAATTAAGGCATGTACAGGGTTGTTAACTTTAAACCTCCTCTACATAGAGGTCTCTGGAGCGCGTTCTAAGGCTCCAAATGGAAAGACATTTGGGCAGCAGGTACTTCAAACGAGGCGCTCGCAGTTTATTGAAAAAAAAAAAAAGAAAGAAAGTACAAAAATGGCCAATAGATGGCGCTGTAGCAATACAAATCACTTGAACAGCGTTACAAACGTTCAATATGTCCACGATTGTCAACAACATTTTCCATTCGCAAACGGAATTTTCTACCCCAGAATGCAATACGTCTGCCGAAATTGCTAGAACATGATTCTAATGCTGTCTTCAGATATGATAAAGTTTCATATCTTTCACGATACAGCTGGTTCTTCAAAAAAAAGCCCGATGTGGTGTGAGGTCGAGTAATCGGGGAGGCGAAGTTATCTGGAAATAACGGCTGATAATCCGTTCATACGTAAAGTGCTGCCTTAACAAATTTTGAACACAACGTTGGCATTGCTGTGAAGTACCGGTAAGTATCTATTGATTTGAAGATCTTCTTTCCGTACAGCGCTGCGAGTCAATATTATGCAAATGACGTTATGCTCGACCGTGATGCGATCTCCAATCAGAGAGCGACATACGGCCACTGACGAAATTCTTCCCTCCGCCTTCCGGACGTTGAGCGGAACTTTAGACTAGTCGAATTGGATGGGAATTGTCTTTCGTTAGTTCTTGTAATACTTTTCAGTGCAGTATGTATGGTATAACACTTGGTTGTTTTTAAGTTAGTTATTGCTACAGCTCCATCTATTGTCCAGTTTATATACTATTTTTATTTTCTTTTTCAATAAATGGCGAGCATATCGTTTGAAGTACATACTGTTCAATTTTCTTTCCATTTGGAGCTTAGGAACGCTCTCCAGAGCCCTCTATGTAGAGGAACTTTAATTTTAACAACTCTATATATGAATAGCAAATCTAGTAGATACTGTTTTCTACGTTTATCTCACTTTTAGAAACGATATTATAAACAGAAATTTGGTTTTCACATTTTTTGAACACTAACTTTTACTGAATTAATAAAATTATTTTGCGTGTGCGGATATTAAATAAGTTTTAGTTAAAGCCAACACACTAAGTTTAACTAAAACTTAGTGACTCTAGTTACTTCTATAGAAATAAATTACATCTAGGGAATCTAACAGTCGGAGAATTGAGAGAAGCAGCATCGAAACATAAGGTTGCCTTTCTTCCTAGAAAATGTCCACTGCAGTCATGGGTGAAACGTCGGATCGTTTAAAATACGGCCTTCAAATCCGAAACTCATCATTTAAATGCATTTGATTGTGAAAGCGTACATTCCTATTTAACTACATGTTAAATAAGTTACATCGTGATACAGTTGAGACGATGCTTTCAAGTAGCATATCTAACGTTTGTAAACTTGTTTTAGATAAAAATTACATCAGGCGACGATGCCTTCACTTAGCAGAACGTAGTTACTCATTGACATGTTACTCATGAGAACATAGTACTCATTAATGAACATCATTAACGTGTTGTTTATATAAAATTCTCTTTGGATGTGTGGTAACGTCCCTTGCATTGTCTAATGCACATATCACCTGTAAATTCGGAATTCCCTACTCTACATTGATTTAAGTGTGTAAATAGATGGCAGTAAAAGAGGGAGATCTGTCTTTATAGGATTTTCTACAACTATTGTTTCCTTTATTTACCATTTGGTGGCAGCTCTGGAGCTTTTATGGCATTTCTTTTTTTGTGCCATCTTGTTAGAAGTAATATTATCCTCGATGATTCAAGTATATGGTTTGAGTGCAATCATAATTATATTTATAATTATTCAGCTTAATTGTGATAATACACACTGATTTTTTTTTTGGTAAATTGAAAGATTTTTTTTTTAATTATCTTTACTGTTTTTAAACATTTTTAATATAAGATGTCTTAAATGTTGTATTCTTTGAATGAATATTTAACATGCGTGGGATCAATATGGAAGTAACGAAGACAATATACAAACATGGAATTTGAAACATATATTTAAAGTATATATAAAGTATTTCGTGGCTGTCACACAGACAATCCCATGGAGTTATGTAAAGGATATGGAGTATACCAAGGCACACTTTTTGACCAAGATAGTAGGGTTTTTAGAGTTAGGCATGTATAGTGAGGGGCTTGGCTCTACATGAGATCTGATAACTTTATAGCAGTGAAAGCGTTATGAGCATCTTGGAAACGTATTTTACATGAAATGTTTTGGGTGAGATGAAATAGTTCCATGAAACGGCCAAGCCATACTTTTTGACCAAGATATAGGGTTTTTAGAGTTAGGGCTTGTAGAGTTAGGCCTCGTAGAGTTAGGGGCTTGGCTCTACATGAGATCTCATATCTTTTTAACAGTGAAAGCATTATGAGCATGTGAATCTTGGCAACTTATTTTACACGAAGTGTTTTGGGTGGGATTTCATTTCTTTTTGTAAGATGAGATCTGATAACTTTTTAACAGTGAAAGCGTTATGAGCATGTGAGTCTTGGCAATTTATTTTACATGAAATGTTTTGGGTGGGATTATCTATTACAACTAAATTTCGTTTTAAGATTATTTAGAAAATGGATTTTTTTTCAATACCCTACTTTTCTGTTTTTCTATTGGTCAACTTGTATATACAAGCTGTTTGCACTTTTATAAGAAATCACATTATTACACAGTATTATTTAGGCCGAAGCATTGAGGGTACGACGTAGTTCAGATCTTAATAAAATCCAAAGTATAAAAGCTAGATAAATGAAACTTAGCGTATTTCATTAGTATGGTAACTGTATCTTATCCTGAAAATTTGAGCTCTCTAGTATTATCCAGGCCGAAGCTATGAGGGTTCGATAATACATAACCAGACCCCCCCTTTATGAGGAGTTGGAATGTGAAAGTTACGGATTTCTAAATTTTGTTGTTGTTTGTGTGCTAATCCTAACCTGCATACCAAATTTCAGCTTTCTAGGACTTCAGGAAGTACCCTAGAGGTTTTGATGATCATGAGTCAGTCAGTCAGTCAGTCAGTGAGTGACGGAATCGACGTATTTTAGGTATTAATAAAATCTAAAGTATAAAAGCTAAATAAATGAAACTTAGCGTATTTCATTAGTCTGGTAACTGCATCATATCCTGAAAATTTGAGCTCTCTAGTATTATCCAGGCCGAAGCTATGAGGGTTCAAAAATACGACGAAACACTTCCAGAAAAGGTACGTAGTGCCCTTCCTGCCTTTGGCTCGTCTTGGCGGGGGCACTGCCATGCCCCCAGATATAGTTCAAATATATAATGAAATTATCGAGCATCGCTCACTGCAAACGTCATATGCAGATAATCACGATGACGTCATCGATGCAACACCTGCGTGTTTACATTTGGTTTTTCTGACCCGAAGCAAGATAGTATATCATGTTGATGGTACATCACGTTGCATCGATGACTTAATCATGATAATCTGCAAAATACGTTTGTCATGGCCGGTCTTCGACAATTCCGTTTTGTATAAGTAATACTTTTTACATTACTTATTTTTAATCAGAAGACGCCCGATACCATATAGGCGAATCTTGTCATATTTAAGTGAATATAATTTTAAAGAAATATTTCAGTTCCTAACTATGTGTTGGCTTCAGTACTTCTACATGATATTTTCTTGTCCCACATTTTTGTGCAGGTGTGGCAAGTGCATATACAAGTGCGAATGGGTTAAGTTTCACACAAAATTCAGATATTCTGCTGTAGATGACTGAGTACAGTAGATTCTGATAATGTTGCGCAATCCTAGAATTGGAAGAAAAGGAGATTTTTAATTACATTTCAATTCACGTTTTGCTATAGTTTATGCCTCTGTGGGAGAAATCTGTCTTATTCCAAAAATATTATCACCAGTTTAAATTTGAAAATGTTAGTCTGTAGCTTAAGATTTGGATAACGTTCCTTTACGGAGAAAAAAAAAACAGTCTTTAAAAATATTTCAACAATTTTCATTTCAAAGTGTCATTCTGTAGTTTAAACGTTGCAGAATATGCCTCCGGTATTGCATCGCACTAAAACATTCAGCTCCAACGCACTTGCCCCACTTAAAGAGGCAAGTACGGAGTTACGACATTAAATGAAAATTTTCATTAAAAAAATACGACATATTAGAAAGTTATGAATTTATGGCAAAGATCCTAAATTTCTTTAACAATTTTTTTGAATTCATTTTCCTTTGTTTTGTTTTAATGAAGTTTTAAAGTTAAACTTAACTTTTTAGTACGTAACTGACTCACTCTTCATTTACCTTAAATAAACTTTGAAATAAAGAAGTTCTTGAGATGTAGATATTAAGATATCACTTCGTTAAAAATATTACATAGATACAGATATTGCAATTAAATACAGTAGATACAGTATTGACTTTTATTTAAGACAATACTCGTGAACGTCTTTGATTTTTCATGAAATGCTTCTTTGCATTGGATCCTGTTGATTTCTAATAAATGATTTTACAATTTTTATTTATGCCTGATAGTTGCCAATATTCTCTGTAATATTCGAAGACCCCTGAGAAATCGCTTTTCAGTAAACTTGGGAGCCTTTTGTAACACTACAACTACAGCTACCAGAGCTTCAGCATTTATTTTATTTATTTTATTCTTATTCTACTGAAATATAATGATTTAAGTTATTTTTATTATAAATTCCGTATGACTGTTTTTAAAGTTTTCAAATCAAATTTTAGCAGTTGCATTTTGTTTTGATTCTGCTATCTCAATTTTAATATCATCTTTTTTGTGTGTGATTACTGTTATTCAATAGTTACAAGGCATGTAATTATTGATTATGAGTCACTAAATACTCTTAAATTATCTTCTTTATAGGAAATAGAGCATTAATGAGTTTAGTAAACAGTTTACTTTCATTTTGCAAGTCTCTGCTCTTCTTAAATATATGACTATATATATAATGTAATAGATATATATATTTCTTATGTTTCTATAAAGGAAAAAAAACAACATATTAACAAATTATGTTACTGTACAATATTACTTGTCTACCACTTTTAATGTCGAGGAATTTACAAGATATCAGTTGTTTTTTTTTGTGTGTCTGTGTAGTTGAAATTGTAATGCACATATAAGGTACGGGTCCTGTAGCCCATTGGCGTAGGCTCATGACTGCAGACTGGAAGACACGGATTCAATTCCTGATGATGGTCGGGGATTTTTTTTTTCAAGAGTTTTCCTCCTTCAGACGGACCCTAAAGTTTACCCAGCCTTTTGTCTGGATACAAACTTTTTGTTCTCTTAATCGAAGGTTAAAGGCAGCGGACGATGCCTCACCATCTGGCCTCAACTAGCCGTGTTGGTCGAGATTTTCTGAGAGCCAAAATATCCCGCACTCCCAAGGAGCAGTGGAGCGTCTTTACCTTTTACACGCAGGAGATACCGTATCATTAAACAAGGCAATTCCATTGGCCTTTTCATCTCAGCTATTCGAAAACCAGGATTTCAATATTGATAAATAGTTATCAAGTTACAAAAACAAATGAATCAATTTATCTAGGTAATAGTTTATTAAGTCTGAATCTATGTAATTAATAATTAACTTCTTTACCATCAATTTTAAGAGGAAACTTTCGGGACATTTATCCTACCTTTTGATAAATTTGCTGTTAGATCAGTTGGTTCATTTTCGAAAAATTTTTACCTTATTCTTCTTACCGCATATCTTTCAACTTCAGAATCCTTACATAATTTGATTAAATTCTTTTATTAATGTCTCTGTATTTGCAATAATTTTATACATTAGTGAGCGACTAGAATATTACATAAAACTGTAATTCGCATTTTTTTATCTAGTATTAAAGATTTCAGGTTTAATTAAAAAAGTACTTTACTTAAAACCTAAGTTAAATTATCCCATTTCAGGCCTCTACGGCCCTTCCGGTCGTGGGAGCTAAGGCTTCCGTTATTTCATGATAAAAAGAACGACATTGAAGTATAATAGTTAGCCCGACGCTCTCCCGCCTTATCCTTCGCATTATCCATCTTAAAGAGTGTTAGATGAACCTTAGGACCTGCTTGAGAGTAATCCAGCTTGGAAACATCCCCTGACCTCAACTGGGGATTGAACGTAGATCCTCTAGCGGCCAAATCTTATCATTTGGCTACAAGGGCCCATACCAAACTAGAAATAAATTAAAGTTGATATCTGTCCTAGCTGTAATTAACAATTTAAATGTTTAATCATGAACTAATTCGACAAGAAAAATTACCTTTTTCGATTAAAAATTGTTTGTCGCATTCAGTGAATAAAGAGACCCTGAGTTTTAGCTCATCAGAGTATTTGAAATTCCATTAAACTATCTGTCAAGAAAAGCATATTTTTTATTTTAATAATTTTCAACCGATCTCAATACAATTTAGGTTCTCGTTGTCTACTAGAACACTGTTGCTTGCATACAGACAGACGTTTAATTTATAAGAATAAGTCTTTTCACGTCCTTTGAAGTGCGAACGCCCATAAATAGCAAGGCCACAACTGAATTCAGTTCTTGTTGAAATATTACATTTCCGTTTTGATATTTTTGTAAAATGTGATTTTTTTGTAATCTACTTAAAAATGAAACTCAATAACATCAATCTAGTTTCTGTAGTGTGTTGTATCCCTCCAGGCTTAATAATTTTTGAACTGCTGAGTAGATCCTTTTGAAACTTAGGATACACTTTTACGGACAAAGCAGTGTACGTTTCAAATTTGACTTTTTTTTAATCCATTTTTTTAATCCATTTTTTAATCCTAAGTGCTTTTGGGTCATCATCCTGTTTTGTCGTTTTTCAAAAGAAATATCAGTGCACACGTTAGAAATATTTTTTAAATTAATTAGATTTAGACAATCTATTTAGAATAATTTAGTTTTTAAAGTTTAACTCGCAGAGATATACATAATAAAGTGAAGAAATACAAGGCTGCACCTGAGAGAACCTTTTGTTTACTAGATTTAGTTGACCATTTTCAGAAAGGAGAATCTATTTTTTTAATTTTTATAGATATTATAATTTAAAAATGAAACCTTTCATGACTAACAACAAAGGCAATTGTAAAAAAGATCAACATTTAAGTAAGCTTCAAGTTCTTTAAGGAACTTCGTATTTTTTTTTGTTTTTATTCTAATTAATGAACTATTTGCCATTTTAACAAAAGATTTTTAACTTCAGGTTTTATTATTTTTTATCTTTATTCCTAATCCCCTTTAAATAGTCGATCAGTTGAAGTCCCGCTTCGCTGACTCGATAACTAAACAGTATCTTGCTTCTCAAGTTTTTAATTGCTTTTGTTAGTAAGGTTTCCTTAAACTGTCAAGTTGTTTACATTTTCAGGAACTCAGGACCCCTAAAAACCCTACCGTCTTCTTTTTATTAAGACTGTCAAGAGTGGATGCCAGAGGTGCTAAAATGTCTCGTCTCCTTTCCTCTCCTGTCTCAGCTGCCTTATTTCATTAAATCCAGAAGCAAATGACAAGAGAGAGAAGAGGGCGCCACTTGCTAATCTTATTGATTGGAAGACGATGATAGCCGTGTTGATATTGTCACAAAATTGCCAATGAACAAAACACAGAAGGTTACTGATACACCAACATCTGAGTTTGGATATTCGAAGGAGATATAAAATGACAGTAATAATGTAAATAAAATCACCTATACGTGATAATGACTTTTTTTAAAAAAAGAAACATTGTACTCTTAAGAGCTTAATTCTGTGGTTTCCTGTGGGGCCTCGGTATGTTTCAGAAAAATGAAACTTTACATTGGGTAACGCAAACATTTTTGTCCTAGGGACTCCCGGAAAGAAAAGGCCACACTGAAATTTTGGGAAGCCTCTGGCTAAAGTTACGTTTCCGTATAGGTGAAACTTTCGTAATATCTTCGCATAACAAATTAATTCTGAAAATATTATTATACTAAAATTTATTTTATTTAAAACATTCACCCACAATCAACATAATTTTAATTATGCTATTCGTGTGAACTATACAATTCTAAATGTCATACTTGTTGTTTTAAAACGAAACTTCAAAATTTAATGATACTAGGTTTTGCGTTTACAATTTCTTGCTTTCTATTCCAAATAACTTTAAAATTTATATTAATATCTTTTTATTTTTGTGTGAGGACTTTTATATTCTGTAAGTCAGACTGATGATTGAATAGTTTTTTACCCAAACGCGGATTGTTATATTTCATAAAAGAATGGTTGTCAACATACAATTATTTCTAAATTACCACATTCTATATCATACGATTAAACTACTTTTTTTCTGTTTCTTTAAAACATTTTATTAACTCATGTCACCAACTTAAAGATAATGTCACCAAATTAAAGACAATGAATACTGTTTTAATCGTATTTTTGATCCATGAAGCATTTGCCAAGGCCTTTTTTGTTTTGTTTTTAGCGACACCGTACTCTGAATTGTCAGGGATGAACATTCTTACGTACGTTTTGTTCGTCTGTCACTAACTCTACAGCTCAAACTACAAGTCGGACAGACATGAGTAATATTGGAATCCTTATGAATTATAGAGGAGGGGAAAAATACGAGTTCCGAGGTCGCTTCCTGTTTCTGAGGAAATCGCCGAAAATAAAACATGTACGAGAGATCGCTTTGGTTTCGTGTACAATATGAAACCACTTTTTCCATCATAATTTATTAATAGATACCATAATTTATTAATTTTATTAGATTTTGACTCTGTATCAGTTATCGACTCGAAGAATATTATTTTCCAAATAAAAATCGCCAGATAATAGCAAATGATGAGCTGTGAGAGCAAAATTGAAATTGAAAATAGAAGTTTTAGGTACGTTAAATGTGTGTCTGACGAAACCATGAATGATTCGAAGATAAAAAAAAACATATAGTCTGCGATTTAAGTTTATGACAATGTCTGAAATCTCTTGTTGTAATGTGTTTCATTTCCTTTTTTCATCTTATCACAGATCTGATTTTTATATACAAAAAAAAAATGCTTGTTTCACTGCCTAAAATAAAAACCATGTTCTCACGACTTGTTCATTGGCATCAATGCTGAGTTTGCCCTTGATACTTTTTTATGTTCCGGGCTACCCACAATGCAATTTAGAACAATCGCCCTGTTTCCGCTGTATGCGTAAGACGAGATAAGAGACTGCTGTTGAATAATTCATGCAAAAGAAATGAACTGTGCAGAATCTTAGCCTTCCTATATCTTATGCATAGAAATCTGTCTCTTGAATCAATGGCCTATGGGTCTTGAAATACGGAATGTAAATCATTGTTGGTGACTACTGAAGGATTTTGCATGTGACATGTTTCACCAGTAAATTAAATTTATCTCCGCAATAGTCACCAGCGGTGCGGCCTATATTGTGTTGCAATTATATTTTCAGAAGTAAATAACATGAAGATGAAGGTAAAAGAGAATTTGAATACAGTTTGGAAGGCTTTATCGACAGGGATAATACTTTTTACATGTGTAAGTTGTGATATTAAGTTGTGATTCCATATAAAACATACGAACTTGGAATAGGTAGGATTAAAATTAAACATGGATATGAACACCGACATTTTCCCTGAACTTCATAGAATTCAAGTGACCTCTAATACACTTTCAAAAAATTACAATATAATTATATTATATATAGATTATAATACAATTTGATATCTTTAACAAGTATGACAAGATAAAAAATTAAATATCATAAATAATTAATAAACAAATGGAAGAAAAGAAAAAAGGACATGAACAATTAAATGAATGAAAAATTGAATGTAAGATATAAGAACTAAAAATTTTAATTGGACAAAGAATCAGTGGCTAAGAAGTAAAATATATAATTACTAGCCGGGTAGCATCGCTTCGCTCCGAAACCCTTGCATATTATAAAGCATTATAAAAAAAAAACTTTATTTATTTAGCAAATTAATATTGAGATCGGAGAATATATGACTTCTCTGGCTGTTGTGGCCTTCTCCGCTTAACTCAGGTGTGTTTCTGGTTGGCGCCACACACCTGGGGTTGCGCCACACTCATTTTTGCATGTATCTTGCAAACACCAGAAACGTTTGTGAATGAGTGATTTATCGTTCGATAGAACTTTCAAATACGAACATTCTCTCAATATAATGTTCTCTTCCAACTTTTATACTTTTCTTTTAAATTGAGAAAAAGTCAAAATTGGACCCTTTAAAAAGCGCCATCTTGGAAACCAAAACTTTTTTTAGAAAGATTTTTGTAGCATTTTGTTTGTCTTAATAAGATCTACATTTTTAGCCATTTGCATGACCAATCTATCTTTTGTAGTTTGGTCACAAAATTGGAAAAACTTAGTCTTATGACAGAATGACAGACAATAAAGTTTTTATATAATATAATATAGTAACTTAATAAAAATGCTATAAGAGAATTTTTGATGTTAGTGTGAGAATTTTTGATGTTATAAGAGAATTTTTGATTAATTTTTAATCTAATCTTCTGTACTTACTTTGTGACTTTCCTTTTTTAATTTTTGTGAAGTTTTTGATAAGCCTTTATTTTTAGGGAAGTTTTTTTTTTAAAGGATTAACCGTTAAAACTACATCATCACATGTAGTTCAACTGCCATGGTATAGAGGTATAGCGGCAATCACTGTCATTATTAACTTGTTAATCTTCCAAAATAACACACAAAGCAATGACTGTTTAAATGTAATATAAGTTTTAAGGAAGTTTTAAGATTTTCTAAAAAATTCACGGATTCACTGATGACTATTTTTGTATAGTTTTCAGATAATGTAGAAACTTGTGATTCCTACAAGCAATTAATTAATAGTTTTAAGCGAACTTAAGAGTATCGTAACATCACTACACGGGATGGACAGAGAATAAAAGTCACAACAATAAAAAAAAAAGATTACCCTATCAATAAAATATTAAGAATTTTATTTTACATTTCGGGTTTCTAATTTTTTTAATATTTTAAATTAACAAAGATGTAATTTAAAGATATTGTAACATTACTACATTAAATAGTTACGTTTTTGTGCTGAGAGGGTACTAAAGTGAAACTGAAAGAGACGGTAAGTGATTTCTTTTTACCTCTTTAATGATGTTCCCCCTATGAGTTCGGTTATCAAAAGATCTCATGTTCACTTTCTAATTATCATAAAGATACTGCTTGATGTCTTCACCTTGTGCACACGCCCTTGCACCACCTATTATTTTCCATAATATTGTTGTTTAATGATATAGACGAAACATAAAATTACGCAATAAACCAACTCCAGAAGAAGTAGTTTTTTCCTCTCTGTGGTAGAGGAATGATGTTAGAAGCCAATGCTCACAAAAACGCATTTCGTGATTGTCCACCGCAAATTCTTCTCCTGCCCAGATGCGAGATTTCTTGGTCAGAAACATTACATTCTCAAATAAATTGTTGTGGAAGGTAAAGTGGCTTAACGTTCGGGAATTAGGATTGGACACCACCTACAGATAATGAATCAGCTTAGAGATATTATTTCTCTTTTCTGGAATCTTCTCACTCTGAGTCTCTGGAATGAAGATAGCTTTCTACATTGTTACTACCTGCAGCAATTTAGATAAGAAGTTCGTTGAAAAACTTAAAGCCTACTATCGTTAGAATGTAATTTTTTAAATATTATTATTATTATTAGTTTTCTTTGTTTTGTTTTTAAATCAAAACAACAAAAACTATAAGCCTATATTTTTAATAAAAAAGTTAAAATTTCAATGCAATCATCCAACGTTATTAGTTTTCTGAAAAGAATGTTTAAAATTAGTATTAAAGTTGTCTAAACCATATGAAACCAAGCGCAAATTAAAGGATTAGTTAAAAGGACTAATACTCATTGTTTAATATATGTATAGAAGTTGAGAACAGTAGCTCAACCTGACTTGGCGTCTCTAGCTACACAAACCTGGAGTTGAAAAAGAGAAAAATTTCAATTCAAACTTCGACCATTTTTTAAGTACAAAAAAAAAAGAAGAAAAAACTTCCCATTCCGTCACCATAGCCCTCATTATAAGGTACCCTGCCCAAATAACGCCACCTTAACATTTAAATTACTGTAAGTCTGGAAATAAGGTGGATCGAAACACGAAAATTATGACCAAGAAAGTTTAATCTTCTGTTTGAAGCATACCATAATGAAACATATGATAACTTTTACTGGAGAAGTGTGAGAACTCAAATAAAACAACTTTGCAAACTGGCGTTATTAGGAACACCTGGTCCAATTAACGCCACCTACTTTCTAGTAACTTATTTAAAATTAAGAATTATTCCCTCATTGTAAACATTATTTGTACAAAATTATAGTAAAAAACAACTAAATTTGACTTTCTGTAAAAAATGATAAAAAATCTCTTGAAATTAACGCAGTCTTTCTAATCTGTAGCTAAAACAAAAAGAGGAAATGTAAAAATTAATTAATTTCGGCATTTTCCGATTATAAAAGCAAAATAATAAATAAGATAAAAATCTACATTTTCATGAAACATATTAGTAACTTATAAATGTCGTGCGTAACCTAAAATCGTAAATGTAGACCGTTAACACCACCTTGGCGTTAAAGCGCTACTGAGCACATGGATCACATGATACACTTGTTTGTCTACAATTTCCGAATTTTAAAAATAACGGTTAACTTATCTACATAGAAGAATCTTCAAGAATCAAGAAAATATATAGTTTTATATAGTTAATCTTTGCTGAACATTAAAAAATCTATATTTTATCTTACGTTGATATAGCAGCAGCCTTTCAGAACCAGTCCTCGACACGAAAAGGTGGAAATATAATTTCCCTCGAAAATGTTGGCGGTCTGATAGTAACTCACTTCAACACTAGATGGCATGTCAATGCAAACTATTTTAGTGCAGTACCGCCATCTCTTATATTTATGAAGAATTAGATAGGTGGCGTTAAAGGTATACATGGCGTTATATGGCTGAGGTATCTTAATATCATGAAGACTTATTACTGCAAGGTAACATATTTCAAATGAATATAACAAAACTGCCAGATTTCAAGGAAAGTAGACCTCAGATTCGTGTTTTAATTGGTATGAAGTGTGTGTTTCAAGGATTGGCTACTTACATTTTAGCACGTTACGGCGTAAAAAAGGAACTTTGGCTGTCTAGTATGATGAACAGTTTTCCTCACCGTGAAGCACTGAATACAACGGAAAAGGTGATTTGAATATTAATGAAGGCCGAGTCTAGAACCTTCCAGGAGACGTAATGAACTTAATTGAAAATCGTTTCTCTTCGGAAATAAAAGCGAGAAATAACGAATAAGGCTAACTTGAACTAGTTCGCTTCAAAAAGTATAGGTTTTGAATATTATTTGATAACGGATTTTCGTTTCATATCCCTTTTTAATCCCTCTTCTTAGGCTAAACAAGGAGCTGGTCGTTAAAGTTAGTTGTTCGTCAATGCCATTTTGCCTGACGTGCGCTGCGTGGGAATGGAGTCTCGATGCAGAGGGGGCTGTCTGCGCCACACATCTCATTGGGTGATTTGTAAGGAACAGCCTTCTTCCTCATTTCTTTCTTCCTTGAGTTAAGTGAATCAATTTGCGACGGTGCAACCGTCGTGCGGGAGGGAATCGGGGAAAAGGATGAAAGAAAAAAAGTAGAAAAGTCTCGAAAATCCACCGCTGAATATCCATTGGGTATTTGATTTCATATTTTGGGGCGAATCGATTTCTTCGATTCTGGAAATATTGGTGAAAACTGGATCAGTTTTAAATTTATTGGGAAAGGACTAACAAAATTAATGACGTCATTTGTTACCTTTTACGTCTTCATAAATTGGAAGAAAAAATCTTTCTTTTTCAGATTAATGGAATTCATTTATTTTTACAAAGACATTAACGTAGTTAGTCTCATAGTTGTAAGTCAATACTCCTTCCATGAATTGCATATAAGAGAGAAACTTTAAAAATGCAATTAATCTGTAATCCGTTCCATTATCAGATAACTCCAGATGACACCAAAACTATTTTATACTAGACATCTGAAACCGTAAGGGTAGCTGTAAGTTACTTAAACCTACTATTGTTTTTGAAGTAAGGTAACAAAAGCCATCGAAACGATATCGTTATACCTCCGTTACATTAAACCTCCATAATTAAAAAACCTTAATTATTTATATAGGATGGCGCATATAAAACCGGCCCCAATATGTTTTAAGATATATATTGTATGTTCGCTATAGACAGTATTCAACGCTAATGATATGCGCATGCGATGTGACTTTTATCTCTGGGGTGTTGATGAAATGGAAAGTAATCTACAACAACCCTCGCACCTTGGATCAGTTGAAAACAAACATACGGCAAGAGGTCGCCTGCATTATGTTCGCAGAATTGAGGAGTGTATTTCTGAACATGCTGCGGTGGACGGAGAAATGCATCAAGGCTGATGGCGGCCACTTCCAACATCTACTCTGAACATAACAATTAAAATATACATGCAATAATTTACAGTTAACATGAATAGGAGCGATTGCGTTAAATAGTGTCTATTTTCAAAACCTAAATATACCTGAACTACGAGCATAGTGATGGGCTTCAATAACAGCTTACTCTTAAACTTGATACACATTTTTTTTTATTAATTAAAGAGAAGTGTAGGATAAACAAAAAGTATAAGTGAAAAATTAGAATTCAGAATTGTAAGTAAATCACCAGGTAATTTCAAAACCTAAATATATCTGAACTACGAGCATAGTGATGGGCTTCAATAACAGCTTACTCTTAAACTTGATACAAATTTTATTTATTAATTAAAAAGAAGTGTAGGATAAAAAAAATGTTTAAGTGAAAAATTAGAATTCAGAATTGTAAGTAAATCACCAGGTAATTACCATAAGAAAACAATGTAATGATAGTTATATTTCTTCTTTAAAGTTATTTTGAAACTTCATACAACTACATACGATATTTAACAGAAACTATCCTTCTGCTTTTTCAAGTTCTGAATTTCGCAAAAATAAATAATAATAATAAGATCAAATAACAATAGCAACAATGTAGATACACTGAAGTGATCTTAATGTCCTAAAAAACAAATAAGTAATATTCTCAACAGAAACAATTTTAATACCAATTATTTAAGTTTAACGTTTTTATTCCGTATTAATTCCTGGAAATTCAGAACTTGAAAAAGCAGAACGATGGTTTCCGTTTCGTTTGTAGATGCATGAAATTTGAAAATAACTTTACAGAAGAAATATAAGTAATACATAACGAAGAGTTTTCTATTGTAATGTAATGGTAGTTTTATTTATATCCATTTTATTTTGTGAATCCTTTAAAAAGTGCCTGGGTAAATGCAATGACCATTATAAGGACACTTCCGACAGTTGTATATATTTGAAATTCGGAACCGAAACTTTCTGCACTGAAAAATATTGTACTTGTATATGTGTAACTTGAACTTCTGAAATAAGTACAATTTCTGTATTATTTAAATACTTATCAGAATAGATTAATATAGATTAAATAATATTTTTTTAAACTACGGCGAAATACTTTTTTTACAGAAACTACTCAATAAATCAAGAAAAGATAGTGTTCAAAATGTATCTTCCCAAAGCCTGAGTAGAAGCTCTGATTTGGAGTAAGTGGAGTATGGTTAGGGTTGCTGTTTTTGAATGACTGAATCATAAATTCATTCTACAAGTTTCCATTGAGAGGCAGTGGATTCTTAATACACCAAGATTTCTAAATGACCTTATATAAATAATAGTTCTTGCTGTCTCGTACATTTTTTCTGTAAAAATATCCTTCTTTTGCTTAAGCTTATACTATATGTTGATATCCTTTAAACTCCCTTAATTCATTTGTTGTAATGAGTTGGGCATTTGTTGATATGGACTTTTGATTTCTGGACTTTTGATTTCTGGATTTATTATTATTTCGTTCGGAATTATTATCAACAAAGCAGAACAAAAAAATAAGTAAATTAAATACAAGTAATTTTTTAGTCTGAATTCACCAACTAAATAAATTTGGACTCATTTGGCATAACTTAATGGGGAAAAAATGGCTTAGGTATTTTAAATATATAAATTCTTTTTAATTTTATTTTATTTTTTCTTGATGTTTCACATTTTGACTACTGACGGGATTGAAATGCTGTTTACTTAGATTAGATCAATCATAAAACTTTCTTTAAAAAAACAGTTGAAAATTATATTAGAGAAATACTCAAAGTTGGAAGATTCTTCAGAAATGAAAGAGACAACAAACCATTTTTGTTTAAAAATCTTACACGTAAAAATATATCGAAATTTTGGATCTCTAGAAGGGTGAAGCATTGAAAACTTAATAAACTTTTTTTAACAAAAAAACTTAAAGCCTTGTTTCATTTTTATTTTAAAATTTTTATTATTTACTGAATAATAAGAATTTACGAATAGTTGAGATATTGTATTTTCTGAAAAAATAATTAAATCCGCTTTACTTAAATTATGTAAATGGGATCAAACCATGTGAAATGGATGAAGGACATTCATTGTTTAAGATAATGAAATGTTAACAGTGATAGAAATAGGATAGAAATCTATTGTTTAGATTACCATTGTTTTTGTATCGGAAATTTGTCGCCTTCTTCAGCTAATTCCTCGACAAGGGCCCATTTAGGAATGATATGAAATATAGAAGTTAGATAGTTCCTTTTAATTGAATAAGCATACACTATAAAGTTTCAAGAAAAATCATTCACCGGTTCTAAAGTTATTATTGGGGAAAATGGGAGGCAGAAACATACAAAATGATTGGATGAGCATTAGGTGGGCATTACACGAATGAAAATTGGGTGGTTCTGTGCTGGGAATTCGTGCTGGCTAGCAGTTTTTTAGGAATTGTTCTATTTTTTTTTGCTGGCTGGCTGACTGATTTGATAGCGATCAGCGCTTCTGGTGGTGAATTGAAGAACTTTTTAATTCCAATCGATTTGTATCTGTTTACACGAAATTACTGACTACAAAATTGATTTTCAGGAAGAGAGGTCATCTTTACTCTATGTTTGCGTGGATGCTTCCAGAAAAAGCTACATTATTAACCAAATTCATAACAGAATTTCGGTCTGAAAATTTTAAATCGGCTAATCCTTGAAATCTCGAAAACATATCGTCGTTTGTCAAGATTTAACGAGAAATGCCGAAACTGAAAACAAAAAAGTACAAAGATGAAAAAATGAAATAACTTCTTGTTTTCGGTAATTTAAAACATTCACCCCCTATTCGATGCATTGAATAATGATTTTTATGTAAATCAATGTTTATTTTCGTAAATAACACTTAGATACTACGGTATTTGCCAAGTGCTAAGAGAACAAGCTTCTATCTATTCCCTTCGATGCGCCATATTGTGATCTCGAAAATGACGGAGACCTTCACGTGCTTTTCAGATGGGTGGATATATTCTTGCTGGATCATGTAATACATTCAAAATACCATAATCGAAAACCGGTTAAACACGCGAAGACCAGCAAATTCCTAGCCAACACCCTGTACAGAATCACCCAATTTTCGCCAGTGTAATGTCCGCCTTAATTTCCTAAAAAAGTAGGCTAAAATAAAAAAAGGTAGCACTTTACGGAAAACTTCAAAATGACAAAAACTTCATTTCATTGAAACTTCATTTCAATGACAAAAACGACAACTAATAACTCTTTTGACAACATTTTAATCGTGATATTTCGTCCTCTCTATGCGAGAAGATTTCTTCAGACGAATGAGGATAGGAACAAACTTATCCCTCTTTCTCCGAATTCATTTGCATAAAGAATTTCAATATAAATAAGTACAACAATAAACCTTAACAATCTTTAGTTTAAATAATAACTTCGTGAAAATAATATACAGTTCAATAATACAATAGTCACATCGTGATAATAAATCGTGATATATTAATGTGAATGTAGTAAGACCGTGGAACAGTAATAAGTACGTGAATACATTTTAAATGAAATAATAAATTAATGTAACTAGAATACAATAAATTAAAAGTATTTAGAAGACAAATTTTTTATTTTTGATACATTTCTTAAATTTATTAAATGTAAAAGGTAGCATTTTGCTTAATTGTAAGTTTTGGTTAAGAATCGAACTGTTTGTACCTGCACAAACTTGTTTAAAGTTTCTACTAGACATAAAGTAAAGATGAACATAAGTAAAAGAAGTATTTGAAGACGTCAGTCGTTTTATTTCTTCAACTTTTTTTTTTACGAATTTCTTTGTTTCTTATTTATTTCTTGGCTCTGTTTACTTTGCAGCATCTGCTTACATCTCGAGGCGAATGTTTTGTTTCTTGCTTTTCTTGAAGGAGATCTCATGAGAGAAGCTACATCCATATTCATAAACACTGTTTAATCTCAGACTTTTTAACAGAGACTCGAGAATTGCAAAGACTTCCTAGAGATCAAGCTGATAGCATCATAACTGAAGATTTTAAGTTGGCTGGATCCGAGATATGAAAGTTTAATTTTTCTTTTTTATATTTCATAATGTTAGGAAACGAAAAGTAAGAGGAACTTAAATTTGTTATTGTTCAGGAAAATAGAGACAATAAAGATCAGAGATTGATTCTTGCTCCCTCGCTGGATTAGATTATAGATGCACAGATAATGATCCTATCGTGAACCAGAGATAACTGCACCTGTCGAGGCCTAAAAGATATAAATATCGTTTCGGTTAAACTTGATTATCACAGGACTACGTTGTAAACATTTATATAATTGTAGCATCTATAAGACAGGGACGCTCTACAGGATTTTGTTTTAGGGAGGGTCAAGTTAGAGAACTAACCAACATCAACTAAAATAAAAAAAATAGTCTTCAAAAACTAGGAGGGGAGGTTTGCTAACTTCCCCTTCATTTGCAATCCAACCAAAGTAAACGAAAGTAAGTAGTCTATACCTTTGTAGACTTCGAGTGTTAGGAGAAGATCAGTTCGGCCTTTCTCCCTCTGTATGCACAAATAAGTGTACATATGAATTGTCAAAAAGAAAAGGATCATGTCCATGTTTTCAAAATGGTTGCATTTATCAGGTTTCAAAACAGATTATTTTTCAATACCATTTCCATAAATATCAAGTAGTGATCGGATAAGAAAATCAAAATATCTGTCGCGCATCTTATATGGTATGTGTATTTCCCAAAGGCCAACACCTTGAGATTTGTGAATTTATCTGTGAGTAATATTTTAATAATAAAGTTTGATATTCAGTCATCCGAAGTCAAGCTTAGTTTTATCTTAAAAACCAAAAATTTACGGAAATTAATAAATCACAACTTTCAATATCACAACTTTAAAATTACGTCCCAGTTATAAGGTCGCCACTAAAAACTCGTGAACAGATATCGACATTGTCCTTACTTTTTTGTAGTTGCTTATTTGTATTTTATGGTATTTACTTTTTATCCATAAACTTGCTGGATAAAGTTAATTACAAAAAAATCTTCGCTTTTGACAAACTTTGTGGATATTTAGGCTGCTAGCAACTAATTTTCGTGCAAACCCAAAATAAGAGTTACAGGAAAGTCTGCTTTACGCTAGTACAACTTAAAAATACATTATATTTCAATAATGAACAGTGAAATGTAATTAGAATCATTAATCAACGAGGGCTTAACGGAGATGCTTAATTATTATAAGGTTCATATTTTTATGTTTGAATTTAAGTTTTAGTAAGTTTTCTTTTAAGGTCAATTTCCATAAATAATGTTGCGTTCGAATTTAGTCATTTACTTTGAAATTCTTTGAAAACTCTCCTGAGAATTAAATATGTAAAACATATTTCCATATAGACTTTCTTTATTCCGTTTCAGATTGTTTCTACCAACTCTAGTCTTATGACCTCTTGACTATCTGTTACGTCTTCATCATTAAAATATGCGCTGATGAAGCTCCATTAAAATTTCATATAATAGAATAATTTCTGCTAGTTTAAATCGGGCTTTGACCTTAGGCTTAAGAATTTTTCGAGGCGCCCTCATTAAATTCGGGTGGGCAAATGCCAGCCCTCGAGTCTCTTTGAAGAAAGGGAATCGATGCCACTCGAAGCATGTCTGCTTTCCGCCAACGAGGCAGTCACCAGAATGACAGAGCAATTAAAAACACAATACAAAATAAACATATCCTGACATGGATTTTTCAGTCGCTTTTAATCTTCGTAACGAAGAGCAACTCGCTTCCTGCGACAGTGCCTCCTCATTTTTAGAGGAGGAGGGAGTGGGATAAACATATCGTTGAAGCTTTAATGCAGCGAATCTCAGTTTTCAAAGTTTCTAAAACAAGTGAAGTGCCACTGTCAAGATATAAGCAAGAAACCAGGTTAGATTAAAGAATTTTTCTTTATAATAGAGCAGGGTTTCTCATCCGGTGTACGAGAAACACTGGTAGTATTTGTGTGAAAACGTAGTGGTAAGTGGAAAACAATTGATGATCTATTAAAGTTATCATTTTCTAAAAATTAAAAAAGTTACAAAAAAAAATCTGTACAAAATAACATTTGTACAAACTGGACATATTTTATAAATTTCATATTAAAGTAACACATTAATGATAGCAATAGAGATAATCCAAATAACTTCATATAGAACCTCTTTTCTCCATAGCAATATTTTCTTGAGCCATATTGTTGAATGCTGCTTTCATATTGTATAATACTTTATGGGTGCTTCGATTGTTGTTGTAAATAAAGTTTTTATTTTCAAATAAGCCTCTTATTGTTAAAGATTCCTTCTGTGTTGTCATATTCGTGTTTTTATTATTAATGATTTTATTGTTATTGTAATGATTTTGTTGTTATTGTACAATACTTTATTGTAAAATAGAATCTGACTCCAATTGTTCAGTAGTTTATTTTAGCATTTAAGCTTGTTAATGGTTATTCCTTGTTAAAGATAGTAGCAAGGGTTTCTCACCTTTTTTATATTTCGCCTAAGAAGTTTAGCAATATGGCTGAAGAAAATATTGCGTTGGAGTAAAGAGGTTTTATTTGAAATTATTTATATTAAAGTAATCAAAAACCGTTTTTATTCCTTGTTTATAAATATGTTTGTACATTTCACAATGATCGTTATTCGGTTTAAATGGTATTAGAATTGAAGCGATCAATGAGAGTTAGTATTTTTACGCTGACTCCTTTTACTGTTGTTTATTGTTAGTAATCAAAGATTTGATAAATATTTTTAAGGCTCTGCATTGGAATAGAAAATAAAGATTACAACAATAATAATAATTTATATGACCATGTGCCTGTAAAAACGAATGCAGAGAAAAAGACAGGATATTATTAGACAACAAATAGTTACTGGTATGTATTTTGTAACACGAAAGACGACGATAATACAGTATGGCCCAAAACAAACGACACTGAGCCCTTTTTAATAGAAAGCGCTGCAACCGAAAGAATAATCAACAGTGATTGTTGACAAATACATGTTCAATGTGATCTCCTTGGCGCTCTAAGCAGTACTCGTAGCGATTGCGTAGGTTGTCGTACACGTCCCGGAAGGGACATATACTTTGTACATTTTCAAACTTTCGAAAGAACAGGCATTTAGTGTCTATGTGTCTAAATTTTTAATCTGTAATAATAATAATAGCCAGCCACTTTATTTTTATTTTTAGGTTCTTTTGCCTCTCAATCTTTTTTCGGGACTTTTCCGATACATCAGATTCTTTGTTTCTGGTTATTATAATCCTCCGTTTCCGAAAATGACGTATTTTATATTGTACCCCTTAACTTGGGTTTCTCGGTCAGGTTGTCTGAATGTTTAATAGAAAAAAGAATATTATTGTCTTCACTTCTTGGAAGTTCATAAATAACCAAATATCTTAACTGAAAACTTCATTTTGTCGAAATATCAGTCGTTTCTCCTAGAAATCAAGAAAGAATCTTACCTTTTAATTTTTAATTTTTTTGTTTTTCAAAAAAATATTTTTTTTTTTTGTTTTTACATTCTTACTTTCTCCAGACGATAGTAATAAGGAAATATAGTTATCATACAAGCGATATGCAAAGACAAAAGATTTTTCTAATATATATCTAATAATTTTAAATTTTTGAAATTTCTATATTAAAGAAGAAATTAATCGCATTAAATATCCATGCCCCGATTTCAAAAGGTGATTTGGCGTCATTTGCTTCTTCAAATTTAGAATGTCTTTAAGGATGTCTGAGGATGTGCGTGTGTGAGAATGTTATTGAGTCTTGTGGGCTCTCTAATTCGAAAACTAATTCACCATTCAAATTTCATATTTAAGACTTAGTATTTATATCTAGATCTGATGAGATTTTGGAATATATCGGTCCAGAACGCAAAGATGCCAAAATACTGCAATATACATAGCATAAAGTTTAGTAATTTTTCTTTGATTCCATTTCTGTAAATGTGAGGTAGAAGTGTGACCAACAAGAAGATTGTATTTTGATTGCAAGGGAAAAAAACACTCATTGTATATTTTTCTACAGTTTGCTTAGCATTTTCTCATTGTGAAAGATGTCAGTGCTAATTACAGCAGTATTTTTATTATAGATTGTTTTGGATAATATATTGAAAAAAAAAATCCTTCAGCTGATGTAGCGGATCTACATTTTTCTACTTAAACTTTTATGTTTCATCAATTCTCCCATTTTTGTCATCAACGTCGAGATGTGGCAAAGAAATACCCCTCTTTTCAAGGAGGTTCCTCCTCTCAGCTCACCCGATACACACAAACACACGCTTACACTTAAGAGATTTCACCGGTATCACGGCTCCAAGGATCCGGGCAGGAATTAGTTTCTTTATTCTTTTTTTTTGTGTAGGGCTTCACAAGGACGGGGGATGAAAGGTTCGTATTAAGAATTTATTGTTATTGATTAGTCCAGCGCGATCTATTTATTTATAATGTAACGTAATCCGAAAGGCAATGGCAGTTCATCTGTAAATTCAGAAATATGTACTTACAATCTCAATAAAGGTATTTAAGGTATCATATGTATGTATTATTTGCAGACCAGTTTTATAATACGAGATACGAGATTGACAATCAGCCCAAAGCTAGTTCAGCTTTAAACCATCGAAATGCGGAATCTAATCTTATGTTAGCTCGCAAATGCATTACAGTCGTCAAAAACGTAAAAAATGCACTTACGTTATTGCTTGCTACCTATATGCATAAACTAAATGAAAAGATGGCGCCGAGTCGATTATAGAGACGTCGCAGACGCGCGTGGGGGATTGTGGAACCATGACGTAATAAGTTGAAAGGGCGGATCGCGTTGAACATATGGATTCTGATTATAATTGAAAAGGGTCGATAGAGCGGATCGTCTAAATGAAGGGGGACTTTTAATAAGGCAACGTTCAAGGAATCTTCTCTGAAGATCGTTTGTTGTTAGCCAAAATATATAGTTATTATGTTCACAATGTCCTGCCTAATCATGTTTTTCTCGTTTGTGGGGTCTTGAAAGCAGGCCCTAAATATTTTCAATTTACTACAATAAGTTAATGAAGTTTTAACCAATGTAGTATTATTAATAAATATTATATTTATATTATTATATTATTACGAATTAAGTATTATGAAATTTCAACAAAAACAACGATCCAGAACTTAATTGCTTGCTAAGTAATTCTTTTAAAGCCGGTTTTTATATTTCCAAAATTATACGTATTTTTCAAAAAAAACTTCATTATTCTCTTCTCCTAAGTTTATAATATATAATATTTCGACTTTAAAATGACCGACCTTCTTCATGCTGAAGAGTTAGGAAGAATAAGATATTACAGAATCTGTTTACATTCAAAATAAACAAAATAATATTACTTCTAATAGAATAGAAATATAAATCGATTTTAAATTTAAAATGATACAATACACCATCAAATTATTGTTTTTTATAATATCAAACTATTTTGTTAGAACAACAATTAATTTTGAATTTTGATGACAATTCTGTTATCATTATAAGAACCTTTGTTTGTCAACATCATCTTCTCTATGTAATACTGTAAGAATCTTTATTAAGTACTACTTTTCTTTAAAAACATCTAACATATAAATATTCATACGTATTTTTATATTTTTATTTTTTGAAAGCTTAAAATAAAAAATAAAAAAAAATAAAAAAACTTTTACAAATCCACATTCTGTTTCTTAAAAGGTAAGAAAAAAAGGGGTATCGACTTGGCTCAGTTAATCATGTCTCCGAATAGAAAAGCCTTTCACAGCGAGACGCTTCCTGTAGAATATGAAATTGCCGTCGCCATGGCTACTCGAGTAAGGAAGCCGATGAGAGACAATCGGCTTTTCTCAAGGACAAGAAGGCGAACTGTCACCAATTGCTCCTCTGGGCTCAGGAGAGAGATTGGAAAGGATAAGAAAACAGGATCCAGTGAAATAGGGTTACTCCATGGAAAGAAAGCTGGTTTCAAAGTATTCTAGACAAAAGGCAGCATCGCTGGAGTCACTGCAGATCAAAGATTCTCAAAGAGGTGAATAGCTCAAACGGGATTAAAAATTTAGAAACAAATTGATGAGCAGTTTCTGCTTGAAAATGTTGACAATGTTTTATAGATTTAAAATTGCAATTTTTTTTTTTACAATTAATTTTTTCAACAAAAGAGCCAGTGATATTAGCTGTCACAAATGCAGTTTTGAATTTCAGAAATTACTCATTTGAATAGATTATTTGACAAATTTGGCATCCGTATCAGACTGTTATTAAAGTATTTTTTACTTTCTATCTAGATATCTGGAATAATTTCATGATTTTCAGCAGAACCAAAGATTTTTATATATTCTTTTCTATTCTTGCCGTCAAATTCTCTTTTGTATTTGATACATGGATTTGAAATATTTATATTTATGAATATATATTACTTATAAATTCGTAAAGATACATTTACGAGTACATAAGTAATATTGATTTTAAAAATCCATATTTTTTACCCTCCCGTGCATTATCACAATACCCGAATTAAGCCGAGTAGTTAATCCGTAAATTTGAATATTTTAATTTAGTGTTTGCGTAGTATTTTATCCAATTCGTGCAGTAGAAATTTTACAATTAAACTTCACATTCCAAAACAACATTTTAAGCTGCAAAAAATGTGTATTAAGACATACAAAAACAGTTTGCCACGAGTACTTACGATAACGTGTTTCAATTTTTACAGGAAATTATATCGAATCTTAATAATTCGTAAGACCAAGATAAAAGATTGAAATATATTTCAATCTTGCAATTTCTAATATTTTTTCCTGCTTTGTCGTCATTTATCAATGTGAAAACCTAACATTAACATTAAAGGCTCCCAGATATTCATCAACCATTATGACACATTAAGTAAAACTTTCGTTGAAAATATGGTGATTGTGTAAGATTATAACCAACTTGAGCCATTACAATCATTAACTTATGTATTTATCAAGATTTATCTTAACTTTCCAGAACAGTTCCTAATCCGTAAAAATAACTGAATTAATATCATCTATTACTTACGTTTAATGTGCATACAAACAATTACATGAGAAATAAAAGAAAAACCAGAACTAAGAGTTCACTGATCTGTTTTTTGAAATTGTGATACCGGGAATCCAAGAGAGACCATTTCTGTTTTTCATTGTCAGTTGGATCCGCCCAATATCTTACATCTCGGAAAAAAAACACAAATAATTTCTTCAAAAATACAAATAATTTGAAAAAAAGCTAAAAAAGAGGGTTTTACGTGTTGTCAAATCTATTGGAAAAT
>JAFIDM010000001.1:36927992-36944928 GCA_023159025.1 Thereuonema tuberculata
GGCAATTGTTTTGTTTATTCTTGTGTTGGGCCTTACTGTCATTTTCCTACAAATAATTTGACTTAACAGTATATTTACCAAGAATTAAATATAAAAATCTGGTCGATCGTCGTATAACATTTTCTGAATCCAGCTTCCGATTCATCAAAAATCTGATTGGAATCAATCCATTCTATTAATCATTCCTGTAATATATTCGCAGAAATTTCATACCAGTTAGATAATAAAGAAATTTCTTAATTTTATTTCTTATAATTTTGAGCTTCAGATTTACTTTCTTTTTATTGTAAATTGCGACTATCCAAGCCAACGAGGCTATGGCAAATCTTCACCATTCCAAATTCTATTCATTCTCTAATGCTAATAATGAAAATTGTTTCTCTTGATATTCCAGCCTTTCATTGGAAATACCGTCACGCCCTTTGGCCTTTCCCAGTTTTAATTTTTAATTGATTGTTCTAAATCTTTAAATATTTCTATTCGGTGTTTCTGTATCCTTATTCTGATCGCAGGAATTATCTTTAATTTTTAGTTTTATTTAACCAATCCATTTGATTAGATTCCTCGCACTTTTCCCCTTCCGTTAAGATTTTATCAAAACATTCCGCGAGCTAAGTATCAGCATCTATTCCTTTACAATTAAATCTATATTTTCTTAAATGCACTAACGGAAATGGAAATTCCAATACCTAGACGGAGTTATGCTAGCTGAATGAAACTTAACCAAAATATTTCTCTACATTAGTCTTTCCATTGATTTTTAAAGGCGTCGGATGTCATCCTGTGGGATGGTGTTCGAAGTCTGCTGCACCAGTACAGTCATACAGTCGTAATGGTCATTGTGGTTGCGGATGCGCCGGAGTCGTCATCCAATCATATCTCATACGCCCCCCATATCTCATGCCATATCTCATGACGGTCATGCATGGCAAAACAATAGGTTCGATCACCAAGTGAACTTCCCAGTTATGATAACAACCAAGAGTGGGGGAATCCTGTTATCATATCAAATCCCTCCCTATTTCATAATGCATCGGATCGGTCCTCTTGCACCTCTTGCCAACAAACGTTTACCAGATCTCCCCCTGACCCATCACTTGTACCGAGACAGAAACGGCTCTCGTCCATGAATACCACAGAGGAGCATTCTGTCTTCCATTAGGCTTTCGCGACACCACTGAAAAAAATTGCACAGAGGGCAGGAGTGAGCGGCAAACACGCCTCGAGCGGATGCCAATCTCCAGTAGACGATTCAGAACAGTTCTGGTGGTGACACCGGGTCTCATTGCTGCTCGAACACACGAATTGGGATTCGCTAGGGTCATCCAACGAATATGCCAATCATCTCTCTCTCCGGTGGACCGGGAGGGTTCGGATCGGTCTTCTGGTAGCAGTATCTTCCAAGGATTATTGCTGCCAACAGTTGTATTCGGTGTTTACGGTCGAGGACCTACCACACGGTCTCGCTCTAAAGTGATTTAATTGCCGATATCCAGTTTCGTGTATAGACGTAGAACTCGTTATCACAGCCTTTCACTGTGACAATAAAGTTTACTTATAGCTCCAAATGTATATAATGGAAAATTCCAGTAGGCATTTGCCCTGTCGCTGCACGTGCATCACGTAAGTTGTGACATTGAAACTGGCATCGACTGGTATAACTCATGTAGACAAAATATTCTTTAAGAAAGGAAAATAATTGCACAAAAATAAGCAAAACACGACTTTGAGTTTGTCAATACAGATTCGGGAACGGCCGTTTCGTCCTTATCGGGGACCTTATCAATTAAAAATAAATGCACAAAATAACCTTCTACCTAACAATCGTTAAAATACTATTTTATTTAATTATAGAAAAACCAAACTGAAAAGGCAATATAATTACGTCCATTAACATTATTAAGAAAGGCAAACCAACGACTGCACAGAAATAAATAAAAATATATGAAATTTTGCACTTATTTTTAATTGATGTGCATTTTGTTCGGGAGTCACTTTTGGAGCGAAGCTGACTTCCATTTCTTTTTCACGCCTTTCTGGGTTTGTCATCGGGGAGGATGGATCTTGCTGACGAGTCCCCAATAAGGACGAAACGGCCGTTCGCGATTCCCTCTATTGACAAACTAAGACGTGCTTCGTTTATTTCTGTGCAGTCTTTGGTGTTCCTTTCGTAATATTTCCACTAAATTTAGTTAAATTTAGTTAAATTTAGTTCTTCTAAAAATATTCTGTGTAACTTTTATTCACCCAGCATAACTCCATCTTGATGTTGGGATTTCAATTTCCATCTCTTTTAATATCCCCCTAATATTTCCTATTTCTGCTTTATCCATTTTTCCTTCTTCATTCCTAATATACTTGCATTATAATTACTGTGTTTTGAACCATATATTCTTCATCTCTATCATCACACTTTTCTCCTCTAACTAAACTTATTTCACTATCACGTTCCTTTTTTCCAATAAAATTTCCCAACTTAAATTACAATTCGATTGAAAATATCTTAAACCATCTGCATCCCAAATATCTTTATATATCTTTTCATTCTTAAACCACAAACTACTTTTTTTATCCTTCAATTTATTAAAATTTTTTCATTACTAATTATGTAAAACTTCTGGTACTAATGAAAAATGATCCGATTCATTGAAACTTCATACTGCAAATCTCTACAGAATTCTCAAGTGAAGTATTTTCCACAGAAATCTTAATTACCAGATGCTCCAATTTTATTTATAAAAGTAAATTCACCTTCTTTATCTCCACTACATTTACCATTTAAAATTTTAAGATCGAATTCCTCAAAATATAATATAATAAAAAAAAATATAATAATCAATAAATAGGTCTACCATCTTTATTTATTATCTTATCTTTTGAATTCCTTTCGCCACTCCTTTATCATTCTGTAAATTAATCCAATGAATATAATTTGTATTCCCTATCCTCACATTTAATCCCCTATTAACAGTATAAATTTCGTTTTGTGGTACTTACGTACTAAAGGGACCCATTTTTTAAAATCGATTTCTGATGTCTATTTTTAACCATTGTAATCATTTAATCCTTCTAAATTGTAAAAAAATAGGCACTTGGCAAATGAAGTGGGATCCTTTCTAGGATGTTTCGTTTCGCAATACGATAGGAAAAAAATATTCTTTCCACTTCGAAATGACCACAAATCATATTACGACAACTACAAGTTATGTTTCTTAAAAAGAACACAGAAAATAAATGAAAAGAAAACACCAGAAATTGATTATAAAAAATGAGTCCTGATAGTTTTATTTTTTCTGAGGCTTTCTAATAACCTCTTCAACCTCATCAAGAATTTGATTTAAGTTTGCCTTTATTATATCCAGCTAATACCTTAAGAAAATTACCGGGTAAATTTATGTTAATAATTATATATTTTCCCACATGTTTTCAGTATTAATTTCTATAACTTCTTTAAAACACTTTTATTAACCCCTGTAATCATTCTCCACATAGCTCTGCCTTTTATTTATTTATTTTTTGCATCTTCAAAAAAAAACACTTAACAAAAAAGTTATTAAGGAATAAAAGTTATTTAAAAGTATTTAGTTTTAAAAAAGTTATTAAATGATAATTTTATTTTCCCCATCAATCCGTACTGCAAGGCATTCAGTACTGCAACATCCACATTATAACAATCTATTGTCTTTATTTTTAAGATTTCTAAGAATTTTTGTAAATATGTATCATGTTTATGTTCGAACACAATAAACTAATCAATATCCCGGGCTGTGGCAGTGTTATGCTTTCAAGTATTTCATATTCCTCTTAATGATAGCGATCATATGTTCATTTAGTCGATCTGCAATTTTCATTTGGTTTCCCCAACATATAGGCATCCATCCCTTATGCCGCTGTTTTTACATCTGCTTTCATATACCACTCCTTATCTGTCTTTATTGTCATATCTTCTTTTCATAAGGCTATCTTTTAATACGTTATTAAGTGTTATTTGCTTTACAAGCAATTTTCACATAAATCTTTGCTAACACAGGCTTTAATTTATTATAGAGTTTGGAACGGAAACTGATGTATCTGTAATCTTTGAGCCTTTCTTTGCACTGTTTTGGACCTCGATGGAGCGATTCTCTAATAGCAATTGTAGTCTTTCTATTCACTAAATCATTAGGGAAATTATTGCATCGAAGAATCTGATGGACCACATCGAATAAGCAGACTTCGAATAAGCATTGTGCCAACAGGGCTGTGCAAAGCTAACATAACATACTCTTTGTTGATGAAATGACTACAACATTAGTGAAATGAAATTTTAAATGGGAACACAAAGTAACAGCGCGATTCAAGTTTGCACGTAAAGAAAGTATCTCGACATCATGGATCCTGAAGAAGGGTTCAGATGAAAGCGTTCCTTACAATCGCCTGACGCCTTACAATATATTTTCCCAATTAGTTACAAATAGTAAATATTTGTGTGATAATACCAAAACGTCTGTGAATCAACTAAGTGATTAAAATAGAATAAAATAGGCAACCGTAATAATAGTTCTAATTATTTAGGTAAATATTATCCAGTCAATACAATCCATTTATTTATTCCTTTTCAGCTGTTTATTCTCATTAATTTCATATTGCGCACATTATTAAGTTGAACATAGTCTTAAGTCGCCAAATAATTGACATGACTAGAAACTACATTTCTCTTTGTAATTTAGTCTGATGAAAAGAGCCATTAACAATTGGCATCTCGAAACTGCAACGGTTTTTAATTAAATTTAATTTTATATAAAGAACAGTGTTTGTCACTATTTCCTTATTACTTATCTGCATGTGAATTTCCAATTTTTACAACACAGATACAATTCTTGAAGCAAAAATGAAAATTTAAATTTATCAAGTTTTCCAACTTCTCTCTCTTATTAATTAATGAATCTTAATTGCAGTTATAATCTCTTCAAATTTATAAATTATTAATTTCAACTATCGTGTTAATAATTAATGCTTACATTTTGTGAATATACTTTCTCTTTTAGAGACAATTTTTGAAAAGGATTATTGTATTTACTTAAAACTTAACAATTCGTACTCATTAATAATTAAATTTAATGATTTTAATCCATCAGTGATTCCTCTTAATTAGTATTATTAATAATAAAGCTCTTAAATCTAGCGTTTTGATTGATGTTGAACCTGCATTAATCCTATACATTAGTATTTGAAGGCACTGAATGGAAATGAGAGACATTAACGAATTGTAGAAGTTGACCACTGAAAAATATGACAGGTTCAGTGAATTTTACAATTTTAATCCATAACCATTACTAATAAAACAGAGGAACGATTATAATTACGGATTGCAATTAACTTTTGCCTAATAACTACGTAATAGAGGTACTGACATTGCAGAAGTCGTTTAATAAAATTAAAATTCATAGAACTGCTTTAAAGAAGGATCACTTAGTGTTTTTATAAATTTTTATTAATCTCAGAACAATCACTGTTGAGGAGTCTTAAGCAGAAGGTTTGGAAGCTTACGAAAGGATCAGTAACGTAGCTTGTAGGTCACAGCAAAATGAAGTCCTTGTTTGTTTGATTATACGGTAGAAACCACTTTTATTTTTTTATTTTTTTATTTTGATTGGAATACAAAGGCGTTAAAGAGGCATTTGATCATTCGCTCCCGAACCAAAAAATGTAAATACTTTTACTCTTGCTCTTTGTGTTTACTTGTGAAGAAGGAGCTAAATTACATGAGGATATCTTTTTTTAATGCTCAATATTTCTCCTGCGATAAATACTATTTTCCAGAAATTTCTGAGATCTTGCTGTTAATTCGACTTGCATGAGAATTATCCTATTTAAGTTTATTTTTAAAAACTGTTTAGAATTTTCCCACTGAATAGCATCTCTCTCACTTTCTCTCTCTGTACCATATAATCATGTATATGAATATATACATTACAATAACATTTAAAATGTAAAGGTAAATCTGGAAGCTACTTCCTAAATAGACTCGTATCTGAAACTTTACTTAAAAAATTTTAGCAAACAAAGTTACTCATGATATGATGATAAAACAAGGTTTTAACGTGCGGGAATCTTCTAGTTGAATCACTATCATGAGACTCGCCTAAGTTTAAAAAACTTAAATACAAATTTTAAAATTACCACACAATTGATTTCGGCATTACGTCTTTTTCAAGTGTGCAGAAAATTACAAAATTTTCACGTATTAACAACCATTTCATAATAAACAGCCATGATGACACTATTTATGATCTCATCAACTACATACTAATGGAGGCTCTGTCAATTGTTGTGCTTCCGGATGTTTGGGATGACGTGTATACACGGATTGAAGATGACCCTGTGACGTCCTTGCAATACAATTCTGATTGCCGTTCTATACCTCACAACTTCGTTAGTCATTATCATATAATTTTTATAATTAGCTGTTTATTATGTAATTGGAGTTTCTGTTATTTTCTGTACACTTGAACGAATTCAAGTGCATTGAGACGAATTCAATTGTGTGTAATTTTTAAATTGGTATGAAATTTTTTAAAATGTGCGTGTCTGATGATAGTCTTGAAAGGTATTCAGCTTTTGGTATTCAGCTTTTAATTTACTTACATATTTCAATATAGTTTTAATCCATTTCCTCATTCCATATCCAAGTTTTCGCTTTTGCAATTTCTGTTTTTTTTTCTTTCTCTCTCCTCTCCCTCCTTTTATTTACTTATTTACTATTTCCAGTTTAATTATATATGTTTTTTAACATTCCGTTTCTTTCCAAACTTTATTTATTCGATGCTAGTCGTTTTAATTAAGCTATCTCTATAGTTTAGTTTGTGTCTTCAGTGTTACTTCAGCGTTTTAATTTAACTGGGCTCTCGCCACCAGCACGGTTCTCAAGAAGAGCCCCAAGCTAACAGCACAGTAACAGTTTTCATATCTTTTAGTCAGAGGCAGTTAGATGGTTATCTTTATCTTGGATTCTCTTTAGACTTTTAAATTGTAATTTACTATTGTTTCAAAGACAAATGCTTTTTTTTTATTCTAAAGGAAATTTTCCCTTTTCAAAATCTTGCCATATGCTAATTTTGAGTTAAAAGTCAAGATTTAACTATGAATTAAAAAATCTGTTGTGTAAAGTTGATTAACCGATGAGGGAATTTCCTTCATTCGAACTTTCTTCATTCATAAGTGCACCTTGCGAGTTGATGCTGAAAAAAATTAAAATGATCCTTGAAAATTAATTTTCAAGTGCCTTGGTTTTTTTTTCTGGTTTAACAATAGCTATACAGTCAACTGAGAGATACCAATTAAAACGTTAATAGCTGATGATCGTCACAAGAGTGTGAAGCAGTATTTTGGGATTGATTTTTATAAATAATTTTGAATTTTTGTCCTTGTAATGTGCTGTGAAATTGGTTTGAGCTGATGGAAGACTGGCACATGAGTTCCTCAACCCTTTTTTATTGGTATTAATGCTTTTCAGTTGTCGAAAATACCACATTGATTCCTATAGTACCCATTATCTTTTATACTGAGACCTCGCAGTTTATTGATGACTACTGGTAGTTGATGATCGCCAAAGAGCGTTAGTAGTGATTCCTATAGTACCCATTATCTTTTATACTGAGACCTCGCAGTTTATTGATGACTACTGGTAGTTGATGATCGCCAAAGAGCGTTAGTAGCTGCTTTAGGATGGCAGTTAGTAAACATTTGGTATCACCCAGTGATGTCTTTAAATTTTCAAAAAATCAGAATTATTCTTTGGTTTAAAGCATGTTTCTGTGTCAGAAATGCAACTATTCCACAAAAGCAATATCAAAAAATGAAATAATGGGAAAAAATGTAAAATATATTTATAATTTTTCTAAATTTTTATTTTTTATTTGGGGTTCTTTAACTACTTTCCAATGGCTTTCAGACAGGTAGTATGAGCCATTTCAATCTTGAAATTCTGACTTTAATCTTAGAACTTAGCTCATTTACTGTTGTAAACTTTATATATTTCAATTTTTATCCATTTGCCAGAATATTTTATTGCGCTGTTTACTTTTTATGCTTTCTTGTAGTTTGAAAGTAGTAGTCGAAAATGAAAGTTTTTTTTTTTTTTTATTTTATATCGTTTGTGGCTTTTTATCATATTGTACTAAGTACTACGATAGTATTTTAATTTTTTGTCTTTGCCATTATCCTTTTCCTACCTTTTCTTTTATTTTTTTACGGTATTTTTTAATATATTATGTAATATCCATATTAGTTTTATTAATTTTTAAATTTTACTGTATTAACCTTTCCTGGCGCAGCATGGCCATAGCTGTTGTTTTGCCGTGAAACCAATGAATCAATCTTGAAATTTCAGATTATTTCCTGAAAAAGCGATGGCAAATTATTTATTAAAAAGGGAGGACCTCAAACCAATTACTTTTTAAATTGGTTCAATGAAATCTGAAAAACAAGAATACTATTTCAGATTTCCATAATTATAAGAAAATTATTACGAATAACCATTTATAATCACTTTTTCGTTTTAATGTTTTTTTTTTCCAACTTTTTTTTAATTGCTCTAAATTTTTGCTGTAATTTTTGTAGGGCTGATTAAATGGCGATATAATGATTAAAAAGGAACTTTTGATTCCTCTTTGAGCATGCAGATTAATCTCATCAACCTAGATTATACGAGGACATGGTACTGGGTGCATCAACTCAACTGGAATAATTAAATGAAAATTTCATAAGGTGGAATGGAAGCGAAGCTGAAAGAGACAGATTAAATCGAATATCAAATGATTCACTCAGGAAATGATCAGCCTAAATCAATCTAATTAAGCTTAAATATTAAAAAAAAGGCTAAAGACAAAAAAAACGATATTAAAATTGAGCGTGAAGGAGCTTCCTATCAAGGCAGAATTGATGATCGAGTAGACATGTCGATTCCTTCTAACGTTAACATATTAGCATCCATTATAAAATGCGACCGCCCTTTTTATTCCCGCACGATAGATAGCTACGGTAAGGTGTATTATAGGTTTAAAAGGCCCTTTAACATCCATCTGGTAAGTTTAAAAAGATGTTGGAACAAAAAAAAATTTGATATGTTATTTTAGAAAATACGTATTTCAGAAATATGTATTTGCATCTGTCTGTCTACAGTCACAAAAACTATTCATCTTAGAAAGCTGAAATTTTTGGTAAAGGTTTAAGTTGTAATATGTTATGTTTAGGTCGAGTTAATAGAAACCATCCCAATTGGTAAGGCGCTAGAGCAAAAACCATCCAAATACACATGTGTTAAAATTAAAACAGCTAAGACGAAATTTTAGAAATGTGTACGATTCAAGAGAGGAATTGATTTTGGATTTCAACATTTAAGGAGCTCGGGACCACAACAGTTCGTTCAGTGTCTGTGATCAATATAACTCCTAATATTGTTTTTTAATATTCAAAATTTCAGAAACGGTCAAGATGCTTTAGGGAAAAATCTTCATTGTTTAGTGTGAAATTCGAACCAGTAGGTAAGGATCTACGAGTCCTAAACCATTAACTTAAATGAATGAGGTTTTTTTTTTCTCAAATACAAATACACGTGAAGTACATTTGTATTTGAAATCCGAAAACATTTCATCAAACCCAGCATTTCATTCTTCTAATGGTGAGATTTCAACTTGATCAAAAATTGTGAATAGCATCCAGTAAATGAGACACAGTAATTTTAACTATAAAACATTGAAATACGCTTATGTGTTCAAGAAAAACGCTGTAGCTTAAAAATCTGTTATCATGTTTCCAATGAGATCACGGCAAATAAAATGAAATTTCTGAAATGGAAAAAGTAAAAAAAAAAAAAATTACGAGAAATAACCTGTGACAATTACTTATATACAAAGATCTCGATACATTTAAACGCGTCATGTGATCTATTATTAATACATAAAGAGCAGTGTCTTTTATCTTCGACTGGTCCAGTTTTGTCACAAATAACGTGTATATTCGTAGGTATTAATACGGTATCTCTAACAATTAAAAAAAAAAGCAGAAATCTATATTACTATATAAAATCTTTCTTTTCCGATTGTCCGGCGCAGTTCAACAATTGCAAAAACATTTTTTCCAATGTCCGCTGCAGTTCAAGAATGGACAAGGCCGTGCCGGGGTAATTGTGGGTAATTGTCGATAAATGTAAACGGTGTAATTGTTGGGATGATTTATTGTTGTGGAAGTCGACATATTCACAATGAACAAATTGTTTGTTTTGACACAAATGTTTTATTCTCTCGGCGCGCTTTCAAAGATGAGTTCAAGCAAAAACGAATAAAACAGAATAATAAATTAATACTAAAGATTTTAGTAATATATAAATTTCCTCAACTAATTCATCAAATAATATCAATTCTAAATATGGAACCGATTTCCGGAACTTCATGGATGACACTGAAAGAAGCAGCCATAAGACACCTTATCGAGATGGACAATGAGAGAAAGAGGAAGGCAGGAGAAAGAAGAGTCAAAAGTATTGAGAGGAAACGTTTGAAAAGATCACAACTCAGATAGATTTGGATAAAAAAAAATGAAGCCGAATGTAAAAGGCGATCAAGAGCTAAGGAGACAACGGAAGAGACTACAGAAAAGAGAGAAATACAAGAAAGGCATAGAGATAACATCAATCTAAATACGGAAGCGATTCCCGGAACTTCATGGATGACGCTGGAAGAAGCAGCCGTAAGACAAAGTACCGAGATGGACAATGACAGAAAGAGGAAGGAAGGAGAAAGAAGAGTAAAAAATATTGAGCAAATATCTACGCAATCAAGCGGTAATCTACTTCCATTCACTTTCACAAGAAGACAATTTCCAATCAGACCTTCTTATGAGATATCTATGAATAAAGCTCAAGGACAGACTCTAAATAAAGTTGTCATCTATTTGGAAAACCGATGTCTTCACTCACGGACAACTGTATGTTGCAATATCTAGAGTCACAAGTTATCAGAATTTAGTTATCTTCACTCGAAATAATAGTCATAATCAATTCGTCGCCAAGAATATCGTGTACAAGGTATGATAGAACCGAAGTATACTTCATCTAACATCCATCTCAACATATCTCTTCTTCAAAAATCGATATCGATCAAACTATACACCGGAGATGAACTAGTAAGTTTAAAATAAAAGATAGGTTGAGAAATTCATGTGCCAGATTTCTGCCTGTATCAAATGAATTTTCATGCCAATTTAAGAAGATAGAAAAATAGGATAAAATTAAAAAAAAAATGTTTTATACATTTTTAATGCACGATAAAAACTTACTTGATGCTGACAGAATGCTGTCACATGAATTGAACAATCTATCTTTTACTTTAGAGATTTTTTAATTATTGGAGATATCACACTGATTTCCACGAAATTAACGTTCTATTCTAAATTAAAGCTTAAATTGAAAACAATTTACAATGTTTTAATTATCCGTATCGTATATTTATAATCGTAGACATCGCCTAAAAGAATTACTCACTCGATTTAAAACTTCGATGGTGCCATTAAACGACAGCTTTGGAAAGTTTTTCATTTTGGGCAGTTTTGGGACATTTTTAATTCATCCCACGGGAACTATTTTATGGACCAGGATGAAAATTAGCCTTTATCCTTCTCCATATCATAAACTACCTGCATGCAGAATTTCATTCCGATCTGTTGCGCCGTTAACGCGTGATTGAACAACGTGTAAACTTACAGATTTTCACTTTTATACATTAGCTAGGATTTATTTTTTTATTGAATATAATTTAATAATTACTTTTCATTTTTATAATTACATGAGTTTTATATATGCATATGTTGCTTTGTTTTGCGCATTTTCCACTTACGACCATGCTTTTGGAACGGAACCCGTTCGTAAGACGGTGACTATCTGTACTTGCATTTCCATACAAAAATGATCAATTCAGAAAACAACGAAAACACGTACTGCGCAACAGTTCGCGAAGTGTATTTGCTTCCAGTTGAATTTAATTGCTTTTAAAACCTCTTCACATTGAACGAAATCCTCTTTTATTCAGTGTACAGTTGACAAAGCAGCCATTTTTGAATTCATTAGGCGAAAGTCCATAATTTGGAAATTGGCCTTTTGCGCTCTTATAATTCACTGTCATTCCTAACTAATCTTAATTAAAATCTCACCGGACATTGTTTTCCTTTTACCTCGAGCCATACTTGTCTCGACTGCTTTTATCAATAGCCGTTGCGGTGCCTGTAGAGATCATCCGTTTAACGATCAAATAAAGTTTCACTTAACTGGGAAGCTTGGAGTAAAGAGCCCGTGCAAGCCAAATGAAACCTCGGCGGGAGACGTCTCGCCTCTCGAATCTTCCTCTCCAAAGAAATTGTCTATCAATGCAACGTTCGCTTCGTACATATTGACTCTGTCTATGGTTAATTGCATTTGAAGATGAAAAGGGAACTGCTCTACGGTGCCATGGGGGAAATTAAAATTGAATTACAGGTCTTGATATGGATAGAATCTTTAAAGTATTCTACAAGGAAATTGATCGTAAATGAGATTTTAGGATAACATTAAAACTTAATGGTAAGTAATAACTGCTATGCCAATAGTTTCCGAAAATCCTGTCCAGCACTGTGTAGAATTGTTGCTTCAGTAAACATACTGTATGATTGTTTGTAACAACAAATGACAGAGGTATCGTTTAAGTATCTGTGCAAAATTTTTGTACAAGGAAAACTACTACCCTCCAACTATCTTCGTTAATTGGAAGATAGTGAAATAATTAATTGCAGAGATTCCAACCATTATTTATTCTTTGCAGAGGTTCCAACCAAAATTATTGCAACCATTATTTTTAACAGAGTATGTCGTAAATATGAACTACTTCAAAATCTTTAAGATTTAAGTTACCATTTAATTATACTCAAAAAAATTTATATTTTAGATGTATTGAGTGTTAACTTTCACTTTTAACTATAATGTAAAACAAAACGCGTAAAACTAGTGAAATTGCTTTCCTGTCTCGTATCTTTTTATTAATTTTCTTGATTTTTCGGCTTCTCTCTGGATGTAGGTGCCCGAGGGATAACATTGACTAATTCACATTATGATTTCTGCCATTTTAAGAAATTATAATATAGAAATCCAAAAGAAGATAAAACTTGCTTCCAGACTAATTTATCCCTCTCCAATATTATTGCAACCATTATTTTTAACAGAGTATGTCGTAAACATGAATTACTTCAAAATCTTTAAGATCTACAGTCCTCCCAATGAATGATGGCCGCCCTGTTTTTGTGAGATCTGCACATGTATCATCGATTAGTCTGGTCAGGCACGTCCGTCTGATTTCATGAAAGGACGCCGCCATTGTGCTAAGCGCTTGTTACTTTGCAAAAGAGCATTGTATTTATAAATAATATATATTTATTTATTTGTATAAATACTTATTGTTAGCAACTGGTATTGAAATAACGCTAAATAGTCGAGAGAAGTTTTAATTTGGCATTATCAACATGTCTTTCTCAGTGAAAACAGACTACGTCATCCATTGTGACAGGAAAACATAATTGATCAGCTACCGGAAGGGCTGCGCAGTTCAAACTTCCGCCGGTCATCTTTCATTTTGAGGAATAAGTTACCATTTAATTTTAACCAAAAAATGACTATGAAATAATAGCAATATTATACAGAGAAATTTTTACTAACATAATTAACACTCATCAGAAGAAAAAATAAAGCATGATCAAAAAATTACAATCCTTTTCCAATTACTTTTCTGATAAACTACTAATTTAGATTACAAAAATATTTTAAAAATAGAAGCAACTAAAGCTTAGCAGTCATTCCAAAAAATCACTAAAATTCATATTAAAAAAACCTAACACATCTCGGTATTAATAACTGAATGATTCTGAATTCTACCCTTCAATGGAAACTTCCATTATCAATATATAAATATATCAGGCAAAGAAAATAAGCCAATAAGAAGTCTCATAGGCTCAAAGTAAAATCGTGATGCAGCCTCGCTTTGAATCCGTGAAAAAGGAGCGCTGCAGTGAAGCCAATCACTTGGCTTGGGCAGCACCAGAGATATAAGTTGATTTTTTTGTTTTGATTTCAGGTGAACCTCGACTTTCGCACATTCTACATTCGCACAATTCGCTATTTCGAACATTTGTAAAAATTCAATTTAAAAGACACGGCAGAGTGATGGATGAAATAGAAAGATCTTTGTCATCATGGATTGATGTTCAACACGATGTCCATCTGAGTTTTTCCATTGTTCAAGCTAAGACTCTTAGTTTTCATGAAGATTGGAAGACTTGATTAAAAGAAGATACCTCTAACATGATGTTTCAAGCAAGTAATGGCTGGTTCGACAAATTTCAAATGAGGTATTCTTTACATAATATTAACTTCACTGAAGAATCGGCTGATGCAGATAAAGAAGCTGCAAAAGAATTTATTTCCTCATTGTCCAAAATTATTGTAGGTGGAGAATATTCTTCTAGCCAAATATTCAAGGTAGATGACTATCATGGAAGAATGTGATCCCAATGGAGAAAGTATATCTCAAGTATGTAGGGCGATTGAGAAAAACACAGCACTTTATATAAATCTCTTTATAAAAAAAAAAAAAAAAAAAGGGTGGTAATCAACTAATTCTTGAAAAGTTTATAAAGAAAACATCTGAAAGCGCTTAAACACCCCTTGGTAACTTAATTATGTTGTATTTTAAACTACAATTCTTGATATTTTTTTTTACATCCCATTTTCGAACATTTAACATTCGCACACATTTTCAGGAACCAATTATGTGCGAAAGTCGAGGGCCGCGTGTATTTATATATATATATTTATTTATTTATTTATTTATAAAGCATGTTTTTAGTGAAATGAACTGGAATTGTTTTCCATATTTATTTATTTTTTTATATTTTTTGGACATTTTTGAAAGTATTTAGAATATTTTTATTTTTATTATTATTTGTAAGGCATTTGTTCAGTCATATTGTTTAGGATTTTTTGTTTTTTGTTCTGATGATGAATTTTAAATTAAAAACAAATAGTACAATTTTCTACATTTCTTGGTTTAATTTAATCTCTTAATACGTATGCAAAATAATTATTTACTTTAATTATTTTTTTTAAATTTAAAATATAAACAAACATTTTTTTAAATCATGAAAATAATAATAATAATAGAAATTTCACAATAATGAATTAACAATAGTTATTAATATGATAAAAAAATATTTATGACGTCATTATGAAAAATCTTTTACTCACGTTTCAATTTTTATTTGAAGTGTTTATAAGTAGATTGACATGAAAATAAATAAATAAACAAATAAATAAATTAATCAATAAGAGGATCGAAGAAGTTCAGTGTTTTTAGTGAGAAGGAGCTCATTGTCTAGGATTCCTTTTGTTTTGTTTTTTTGTTCCTCAAACATTGCATCCAAAGATCAGTAAATAAGAAACTAATTTTAAAAAATAAAGTTAATGATCTGCTTAGATCTGCAAAGTAAAGAAATATATTTTTTTTTTTATTTTTTATTTATTTTTTATGTTTACTATCATAATATATCTATGGCAGAAAATAGGAAAGATTGGAGAATGCTGGGTTTGCAGTGAAGGACCTGCCCTTGGCAGAGAACTATGAATGAATGTCTATATTTTTCTTTCAATGTTGAGATGATTTCGATATTCGATTTCCGTTGGAATTTATAAAAAAATTTTAAAAAAATTACACATTAACACTAATTGTAATTCGAATGTTTATACTGTGCAAAATTCAAAATGGACACAAAATGAATGTTTAGTGAATAACAACATAAATTGATCTTACTTGATCAAATGAGTTGATGTTTGAGGTCGAGCAGCCATTGGCATCCTTGTCGAGACAATGTTGTCCTTGGAAAATAATAAAATAATAGATGAAAGAAAAAATTATTTATCAAGCGATAAATTAACGATGAGATGAATATGAAGCGAATCAAAACAAGGATTAGATGGAAACACGCATGCGCAATTCTGTGTTTCCGCCAAACATTGCTGCCCCTGGAATCTTTATTGCTTTCACTGCAATGCAAATTTCGCTGCTTCATACTTCCGGCGATAGTTACGCCTCAGGTGAAGTGATCCTTCTTATTGATAGATATTCTTTGGAATCAGATTACATCTTAAATCAACTTGAGAAACAAATGCTTCGCAAAGCTAACAGATTTAATATTAACATTCTACAAACTTGCAGCTATTATTGGTATAACCGAAAAATACATTAAATCATATTCAAATTCCGAAAAATCTGTTAATATATAACGACAACCATCTGATGATATTAATAAAAGGTGTATAATGTATTGTTATATTTTATCAGATCCTATATGAAAAAACAGAGAGTAATATCTAGGATTAAATATGGTCTAGTACGTTTACTTCATTAACTTCTATGAAAATAAACTTCAAAATAGTCTTGTGAGATAAAACAAAGTAAATTATATTTTCCTGTAAATTGCTGAATCTACAGAATGGTTTACTTAAATCGTATTTCAAAGTAAATAATACAAAACCGCACAATAACTACACAACAACAGCAACAAAAAAACGAAAATCACTGAGCTTATTTTGGATATTTGGTTGGGAAACGGATACGGTAACCGTTTCGGGTTTCTACACCCTCTTCAGTCCGATCCTGCCCAACTTAACCCAGCTCAGTGAAAGGGACAATGCACCAAAACGGACAAACAATTAAAACAATGACCCCTCAGTTCAAATACATCAAAAAATTTAAATCAATAACAATAGAGGGTAAAAACTAATCCACGCTAGCAACTGCTTAGCTTAGTAAGAATTTGTTATAATAAAATATTAATAATTAAATCAAAATTAACGTGCGGACCAAGTTAAAACTTCAAAGAA
>JAFIDM010000001.1:36954928-36982200 GCA_023159025.1 Thereuonema tuberculata
AAAAATTTTCACACATGAATTACTGAATGGATTTCTCTCTCTTTCTAGATTTACAGTCCATCTATAAACGTGGATGTGGTTTAGATAAACTATGATATGAACTCTGCTTTAAAAAATAGTTCTTTAAATGCAGAAATTACTCTGACATGTAAAACAGCTTTCCTCCAGAATAAACGGCATATTAATGGTCCCAACAATGCTGTTCAGTTAATTTTAATGGTCTGAATTGTATTTTGGATAAGATAATTTAGATAAGAACGCATCAATGTTGCCTTTTGTTTTTAATGTATGTAATGAAGCATCCGTGTATGTAAAATTGTGAATGACACCAGCATATTTGAATAATGATGAAAGAGTGAACCCTACATTTTGATTACAAATCCACCACTTTATCCGGGATCACAGGATTTCTTCCTTCTGTTTGTGTTTAATTTTTTTTTTGGCTGCGGGTTGATCATTTATTCTACTTATTGGCGGATTTTTTTGGAAGCCATCACAATGCTGAGTCTGATCTGTTTGATTCATTCTTGAAACATCATTTTTGCTGATGTCATGTTGTTGCGGAAGCCACGTGGAACGAAAAATTCGCAAACCTTCATTGTGCGCATGCCTGGGGTAATATTTAGTACTATTGTTTTTTTTTCTTTGATGAATATTCCTTCCTCGTTATCTGAATATGAATTTTCCAAATTAGAATGCTCTCCATTCTGGCTACAGATTCTTCATTGAAGCGAATCTTGCTTAAATCCATCTAAAAACTTGAAATTTGTTCGATGTTAGATGTAGGAAAATTATTGGCATTTTAATCTTTCTGCTTTGAAAATTATCCTAATATTATCGTTTAATGGTAAGATTTTATAATAAGTTGCATTGCAGTATTGGTGAAACAATGTCACATTAGGGTATTGTTATTTTTTTGGTTTTCACAATTATAGTTTAAACAAAAATTAAAGAACTACTCTTTGCATTATAAATTTGATGGAATGTAATAATATTGAAGATATTATAGGTACTTTCTTAATTATTCAAACCTGAATGTTTTTGGAGTGATTAGCTCGGTTAATAAAAACGGTGAGATAATCCCTCAGGGGCCAAAAAGGATTTTCTTCAAGTTGTGGCGGCCATAGTATTTTTTTAGAAAATTAATTACCATTAAGCATTTTAAAATATTGCAAACAACTTACTATTATCTCAATCATCATATAAATTGATGAATATACGTTTTATATATAAATATCCAAACAAAAGAAAAACCTGGATGACAAACATGACATGAACAAGCAGAACTTGTGGATTTGCCCGTCGATCCTACATTATTCTAGGAGATTGTTATTTCATATGAAAAGCGTAGCAGAGGAATAGGGTTTATACTAATAATGCATTAGAATCGCTCACGAGGTCATGAATAACATAAATTACTTTGAATAGTAACAATACCATAAATATACCATTCAGACATAAACATGTAGTTTCTGAAATGGCCATCCAAATGTAGTGATACATCTCTACTGGGTTCGATTTCGGATTTGGCCTGGCTGTTTCATTTTCTTCTGTTTGTCTGTTCAACTGGCGTAATGCAGGCTGCCCTTCTGTGATATATCCCAGGCAGTGATTTAGTAGGAAAAAATATCCTAAATTTTTCTGCAATTTTCAAGCCGAACGGCTTGTAGCGAAAAACGTGTGGGCTTACAAACAAACCCAGATTTATTTTGCGCGCTCGTTCTTTTTAGCTTTTTAAATTCCATAACGTTGTTTACTTAGTTCAGTTGCAGTTTTGTATATTTATAATTACAATTATGGAAACTTCGCGATGCTCAACTGGGTCATATTTGCTTTTTTCTTTATTTTTTTAACTGAAAAATGTGCTGGCTCAACTTTACAGATATTTTTTACTATTCTTGAAACGTTTTGTAATTCTATTTTCTTAATTCCTTCATTTTCAGTTTTACATAAATGAATAAAAAGTGAAAAAATAAAACAAAACCAATGTAATCGTTTGCTGTTAAATCCGTGAAAAGTAAAATTTTACGGTTAAAAAAGTAAAATAATAAAGTACACGAGAACTATGGCTTTTTTTATAATTGCTAGTTGTTCTCCGGAATTAATATTTGCTGAAATAATTTCAGTAAAACGAAATGTTAAATTAATATAATTGGTTGGTCTTGTAGATTCAATTCTGAATTTCACTGAGTAATTGCAAAGATAGATTGGCTGTTAAAAACGGGGTAGAGAACTATTTAAAAAAATCCAATTCTTTGAATAGTACACTTTAAATGATCTGATCTACCTTTTTACCGTTGTACTATTTGAAATGACTGGAGCTACCTTTCATGATTGGATCTTCCTATATTGGAACGGTTATTTATAAGCGATTGATAATACAGAAAAACTATTCTAATTGCATTAATTACACAAATTATGTATTTACAAAGTATGTATGTATTAGGTCAAAGTATGTATCAGGATAACCCTGATATTCTGGGTTTCCCTGTATACTTGTTGTGAAGATTTATGGCGTTATAATTTTCATCCCGAAAATTCGCAAAGTATTTTAAATAAACTATTTGAATACTATGTTATGGAGATGTGGAGTTTTTGTTTAATGCTGACTTATAATCCAACCGAAAACATGGGCGTGATTATTTATGTTTTTACCTCTCCATTCCCTTAAAAAATAACTTTCTCGAATCCCTGCACGCTCACACTAGACGATGTAGATGCCTTTAATTAATTAATGAAAAGCAAAGTATGAACTTCAAATATTTTAAGATGAAATATCTTTAGTTTGTACTTTATGAAATACGATCGCTTAAATAATTGGAGGCAGCAGCGAGAAGATCAATGGCTTATATAATCTTTTTGAATTTACATATAATAAAGCTGATACACTATTTAAATAGTGTATTTTGGATGAAAGAAGAAAACAGCCTGCAAACTAGTATAAACATACAACAAGCATAAAAAGTCCATAGATTTCGCTTCAGTGAATATAGTCCTTGGAGCTGGGAAGACTTCTATTTAAGAGGAATGAACCAATAGATAGATGGAAAAAGTGGGCGGATCAGAATTCTCGTGGCATTCTGGAAACCAATCATGATGAAATGTCGTCCTGAGGAGATGGCAGCGCCGCCAAATGGTGATGACAGAAACTGAGGTGTGAGAGTACATGGCAATGTTATTAAATAGAAACTTAAACAAAAACACCAACCAACGAAGCTAAAAAAATAAATAAATAAGAAAAACAAATGTAAAATTGAATAGGAATTAAAACTGCTAAAAAGAAAATGAAATTAAAATAGAAACAGAAAATAAAAAATATAAACAAATCCAACAACTTGTCGTGCATGTTAGTTAAACACATTGTCAATAGATGGCGCCTTCTCCATTTTTATAAAAAGATTGACCCGTGGGAATAATTCGCATGGTATCTTGATCAGTCACCAAATGGTAATGTGGAAATAAATAAATGAACAGATTGTCAATAGATGGCGCTTCCTATATTTTTATAAAAAGGTTTTTAAAATAAAGTTTTTTAACGAAAACATTAATTTTAAACAAATACTCCACGTACCTCATTTTAGTATTTAAAGTAGATTTATTAAAAATACTGCAAATTGCGAATTTTCGAGAAGTTTAAATTCGTCTTCTCTTTTTCAAGCATAATAATATAAAAGGAGTAATACAGCAAAAGCAAAAATGGTTAGAAGTTTTAAACAAATTCTAAAAAGTCGTGAATCAACTAATTTAGTTGTTGTTACAAAAATAAATCATTCAATTATTACAATCATTAAATATTATAAATAATTTTTTTCAATAATTAAAAACGTCAATTCTTGCTGTTTTTGTACTATTTATTTTGAGTAAGTCATATTTATTTTGAGTTATTAATAAGACAGTTGAAGGATTAACATGAACTCCTTCGTACCTGTTGAAGTTTTTCTCTTTAGTGTTTTTTATAACACTACTTTCTAAGATTTTCCTTAATTTTAAATCACATTCTTTATCTAACACTTTTACATTACTGTCCATTATATGCCCTTTTTCCAGACAATGAAAGGCAATGTCTGATACGTCGAAATTTGTATTCTTTAGGGCCCTACCATGTTCGACAAAACAATTTGTTTTAATTTTAAACAATTTGTTTATTTTTCGTCATTAGCGGTGAACATAATCTTCAAAATGATATCTCAATCATTGATTTTGATGAAGTATTAATGGAGATAAAAAAAAAAAAACATCTTTGAGAAATAATTTTGAGATTAGTGATTAAAAAGTTTACACACTTTAAAATATATTTATGTATTTTTATTGTAATAAATCGTTTATTTTTATTGTAATAAATCGTTTATTTTTATTAAAATATAAATCTTTGTTTGTTTGTTTTTTTATCAGTTCTTATTAAATAAACGTTAAAATATCATTTTAAAGTGCATTTTTATTCAAAAAGGGTATATTTGAAGTTTACGACGAAGTTTATTTAAATGTTGTTTCGCTTTCGAAAGATAAGTCGCTTCTATTAAATCTTGTCTACATTTTTATAAAAAGGTTTTTAAAATAAAGTTTTTTAACGAAAATATTAATTTTAAACAATTTGTTTATTTTTCGTCATTAGCGGGGAACGTAATCTTCAAAATGATGTCTCAATCATTGATTTTGATGAAGTATGAAGATAGATATGGCGTACCGGCACGAAAACACCTTTGAGAAATAATATAGTATATAAGGATATTTTGAACAGAAATGCCATCATTGTAGCATTCTTCGGTGGTGGCATTGAATACCGATTGCTTACATTTCCTAAGGAAATATTGGTCAGAGGGGTTGAAAATGCCAGGGTTGAAAAAGTCTATTGAATATTCAGTATTGTTCAAGTGACAAACAATAGCATAATTGATAGTTTTTTGGATAGTTTGAATTGTAAATTTTCTGTTTTTGGCTAAAAATTAATAATTGTTATTTTTTAATAATTGTTACAAGAAGATATGCGATTACATTAGATGCTGATCATGATGATCTTACGGGTTATGTAAAATTTTTTTTTTTGTTTGTGAATAATTAACAAACTAATACTGATTTAATATACATTGAATATACATAAGAAGCATATTCTTTTTAAATAAATAGAAAACAATTGCATGATGTTTTAGCCATTTTTAATTACAGAACATTTTAAGCTGTTGTCGAAATGGGAAAGCATCAACAATTCTTCAGATGCAAAGTTTACATATTTCGCATTTTCAAGAATGTAATATGGATGTTTGATTATTTTTTTACTAAAAATTTTTCTTTATTTTTCCGAATTTTGTAACAATTTGAAGCTATTAACCATTATTATTATTGTTATAAAACGTATGATCCATGATTGTTGGCTTGTATTTAAAAGCTATTTTTATATAGTACACCTGATAGGTTGTCTTAGAATTTTTTTATATCTACATGGTAGCAGCTAGTAATGGATTATGTTCTCATTGTAACAACCCTTTAGAAGCAAAACAATTCAAAACAATTCAATACAAAGATCATCACAGGAAGCTGAAAATTTGGAAGGAAGTATCTACTGATTTTGCTATGTATCAGACAATAAGTAATACGTAAAGGTAAAAGAAAACAGTGTGAAAACTATGTTCGTTTAAAATCTATAATTGCTATAACTCAAATTATTTATCTTTGAAACCTAATTTCATTGGCAGATAAACGTTACGAAAAATTTTGGTTTTATATTGATTTGATTGAAATTAAATCTTTAGATATCGAAAATTATATCAATACACGAATCTCCTTACACGATAACTGATCAAATTTTTATGAAATTAATTTATGCTCTTAGGTTTTATGAAATTACTTAGAAATGCTTAAAGTTTTTTAGAACCTAAATAATTTCAAAATGAAATAGTAAGCATAAAGAAACTCGACACAAATTGATGCTGAAATATGGAATCCTATCACTTAAAAGTATTAACTCAAATCAAAAATTCTCATTTTCTCATTCTCTTTTTGAAGGGAATTATCTTATTATATTAGAGATCGAACTTTTATATTTTCGAAAGGTATTTGTAAATCATTAGATACTTTTATTTAAGTTATTTATAAACTTTCTTAAAAATTTTTCTCATACTTAAATATTTATGAAAACATTAATCAGAGATTTGTAGAACTACATAACTCATTTATTAGCCTACTGATTACACTTACGGAGTTTCTGAGGTAAAAAATTAATTCTGTACTTAGTTAACTATTTATTTTCAACTCCTCAACTTGTTAAATTAGAGGCAATTAGAGGCAATTTTATGTTTTGTTATATCTTGTTAAACAAACGTTTATTTCTAATCTAACTTAATAAATAATTTACTTCTACAACATACATATGTACACACTTGTAACATCTGTAGACAGAAAGCCATGAAAATTGTTTTCTTACAGAACTAAGGTAAAATCTAATTGAAATAAAGCTGAACAACCAATGAAAACCGCTTTAGACATTACCATCGAGATATTCGAAAGTATTAACTGTAATTTGTTTTCCAAGGCTACTCTAGATGTGCCTAAAATAAGATGTTTTTTTTTTTCTGGTCTAATCGCTATTATTAAACATTAAATATAATATTTTCTTGCCGCGATACTACAAATAACTGAAGTGAGTTGTATATTGCATTTTCTTTTTAAATGCTTCAGCACCCTCCAACAGCAGTTACACTTTTAAACCATAGATATCGCTAAGATATCTGGAATGTTTAATCAATTTCTAATTACTACATACCTTTCTACAAACTTTCATGAGGGCAACCTTAACTAAAAGTTAAGCAAAGAAGAAATGTAAAAGAAATATAAGTAAGTAAATAAATAAATTTTATGCAACAACTTAATCAAGACAGTACAGTTCAAAACCAAACTTAACTGCTTTAGCTATTAGTATATAATTCTTTTGTTACAAAGGATTTCTAATAGACTCTTTAAATTCGCAAAACTTCGACTGAATTGAACTAACTGACACCACTAACTGAATTGAAATGATGTAGAGCTTAGAAATATTTTTATTTTGCACTGAAAAAAAATAGAAGTGTCTTCCCAATAGTTATTTACTATTTCCCAATATATTATATACAAATTTCCTCCTTTTTGAGAATTCTTTATCGATATATATTTTGATATTTAATAATCTTTATATGAAGCTTCCAGTATACAAATTTTTCATTGCAATTATTAGTTGTTTGTTATGTTGTACTTACCTTTTTTTAATGACCTTAAAATGCAAAGTTTGCCCAATTTCTTCTCTGGAATGCTGCTGGCGCTGTCGATAATAAGCTGCATTCATTGGAGCTTATTTTGTTTTGATTGCGAGAATTAATTGTTTTGCCTAGAGGTAGGTTTTAACTTCATCTCGATGAATTGGTAGACAAGTTCATAATTCACTGTCAAAATCAGACTAATCCAGGGGGAAAAGAAGTGTGGTCTTTAATTTTTGGAATTACGTTTATCAAACAGAAAAAAGCTAATTCGGAATATTGTGGATTTGATGTGAAATTTTTAATACTCTTGTAAGCATCAAAATCAGAAATTGTTTGAGAAATAATTGAAAAATGATAAGAAAAAGAAAACAGCACATGAACAAAATAGGAAATTGCCTTTCTGATTTTAGATTATGGGAAAGAAATTGGGAACGGCCGTTTCGTCCTTCTACGGACTCATCAGCCCAATTCCCCCTTCCCCTAACCGAATCCGAAAGGCAAGACCTAGTTGGTGTAAGCCACCGCCAGCTTGGCAGTGACCCCACAAACAACAAAAAACAAGAAAACAAATTGCTGCTTCTCTCGAAATTGTTTGAGAAATAATGTAACAGGTCGATCTTCGGTTAGTGCGAATAATGAATCCTGTGAATTGGTCGTGTTATTTGAATTCGCATTATTAGAAGCAGTATGTAATGGAAGTCCCTTAAGACCAACCGACTTAGAAGCATCCGACTGTGGACCAAAATTCTCAAAATATCAAAAAACGTTCATTTTTTAATAAATTGAATATTTCTAATATCCTTTGAATATTTTTATATAGAGAAACTTGGACATATCTAGAGCAGCTATATTTGAACATTTGTTTTTCGATAGGAAAATATATTTTTTTTTCGATAGTATGTATTTGCAAAATAAAACTTATAATTTAATTATGTAAGTTTTAATTTAACCAACCCTAACAATAACCATGAAGTATGCACGGGACATCAATCATTTATCCAACGGAGGGTAGCAGGGAGAAGTCGAAACAGAATATCACTATTCATAAAAGAATCATTCCTAATACCAACAACAACCTCTGTTAACAATGGACTTTCCTACTAACTTGCGACTTGTTGTTACTTAGTGAGCCAACGCAAATTTAAATCATTCTCAACTCATGAAAGCTAATAAGGCCTTAAAATGATACTGTTTTAATAAGCTTTTTTTCAAATGTGTTTTCTATTCGCTATTTATTATTTAATTATTAAAATATCTTAAACTTTAATATAGTTTACTACAAATTTAAGAATAGAAAAAATTAATACTTTGAAGACCTTGGATTAAAGAGTTAAAGATAATTTATATATGCGAGTATGCGAACAAAAAGGATGCAATGCTACTGGTATAGACATTGTTTCTTTCAACTGCGCAGTACTTTTAATCCAACAAAAGCTTGCGCTATCCTTGACACCTAGGTAACAGTTTGGCCAGCCACAAGGTGTCCTCGTGTTTATTCGGTCATATTTAATCAAATTAGTCGGTGAAACTTTTCTTACCTTTACTCAAACATCAGTACGACCCTAACCAACAAATTCAGCAACAAAATTACGATAAAATTTAATTACCTGATAATGTACTGGACAGGGTTAATCAGGCAACTGCGTGAACAACCCCAATTCAGGCGGACAAATTCTTTTCAGTGGGAAGTCCGTGGTGTTATGGAGAAGTGGTCACTGAAGCACTAAGCTCTTGATCTGTTCTAACAAAAACACTGACATTGTTCCCTAGAACTTAGTAAGCAATGTAGAAAAATCACCGATACTGATGAAGTTTTTAAGACGTCAACTCTCTTCAGTCCCCGCTCCTTTCAACTGTTCAAGATGGCTGACGATTCCTGTTATTTTGATGATGAATTACATGTATTTCTTCCTAATAAATGTTCCGAAAATAATGTTGAATACGATTAATTCCTGTGACCTTGACATTTCGTGTCTTTCAAGAAAAAATTTCTGTCCACGTGTTTTTTTTCTTCTCCTTGGAGGCTGCCATTTTGAAACATACTGCACTTACGAAGAGACATCCGGAAATGACATTCACTGTTATTAACCAATGACTGCCACTTTTATAACACAATATGCTATCAAGGACAAATCAGTGAAGTTTTGTCAAAATGTGTTTAGCGCACATCAAGTTTATTTGAAGACTGATTAAGCTTAACGGCTCGTCAGTTGATGACTGGAAGATTTGACAACCCTCAAAGTTAAGGAAAGCTTCGTGCACACCGCCCTTAAAATCCTTATTTTTACTTTTTAAAATCGTTCAACATGATATTGCAAATAGTAAAAGAGACAATAGTAAAAGAGAATAGTAATAGTATTATTAAAGTTTAGAATAAACTTAATTTCAGATTTTTTTTTAATTACATGCAGTTGGCTGTTTAAAAGTATACCTTAACTTCTAAGATACTGGCTATAAAATTGCATTAGGTATTTTGATGATGATGATAATGCTAATTCTTTATTAATGATATACTGGTTATCAAAGATTTACTGTGTTCAAAAGAAGCCAATCTTCTTTTCATGAAGTGTTTATTAACTGTGTCATATTGATCCGTTTATCCAGAGAAAACAGCCATGTTTTATTGACTGATCTTATTTATTAGTTTGAAAGCATCACGAAATGTCAGTTGCCTTAAAATCAGTCGCATACAGTAGAGTTAAAACTGACAAGTTAACCTTCTCTCCTTTGATACCGGTTTTCCGGAAATCCATATATTGTCCATATAAGCTTATGTCACAAGTAGAAAAACTGTGAAATCTTAGGGGCAGAGGGACAAGCGTTTAGGAGCTATAGGACTTACAAAATATCAGTAAAGTGTTGGAAACACGACACCAAAAGTCGCTAAAATGCTCATTTCACGTATTTATATGAACTATTAATTGGTAAAAAGATGGAGATCTCATTATACAGGAAGAAACAACTCGTTGAAAAGAAACAACATACATTGGGATGTTGAAAATTTGACTTGTTATTGACTTCAAACAAAATCTATTACAAGAGACAATCAATGTGCAATTCATCAAATAAACAGTGAGACGGGCAGAAAGACAGTTCACAATGGGCACATTTTACAAAAGCGATAGCCTCACACTCATCATGTATCAATGAATCGAAGCAGTAATCCATTGGCGCAATCCACATTTCAGGTTCGTCGTCCAAGTATCCGCCCTTATAAAAAGCATACTTAATCAAGTTCTTGAAACGTGGAGCGCTGAACTAATGTAGGGAAAAGGACTGCAGGGCCAGATGTGCTGCTGTGAAGACATACAATACGTTAGTACTTGACAGCAACATACGGGAACATACAAGAAATAGAGACGTCATTACGGGAATATGTCCATCTGTACACGCTTTACTGATACTTTGTGGGTCCTATAGCTCCTAAACGCTTGTCCCTCTGCCCCTAAGATTTCACAGTTTTTCTACTTGTGACATAAGCTTTCAGAAAATACATGGGTTTCCGGAAAACCGGTATCAAAAGAGAGAAGGTTTACTTGTGAGTTGGACACTACATCCATTTTTCCAAAAGCTTTAATTTGAACACTATAGTTGATGCCATCAAAGAAAGTGTTTTGAATAAGGAAATAACAGTAACTCTTATTTATGCCTGGAAGTCCACATACAAGTTATTCAAAATATTTAATAAAATAATGAATTAATAAGTGCAATTAATACTTTAAAAAGTAAGGTATCAGTTGGATTTACAGAGTGAATGTTGATTATTCGTACCGTCAAATATTCGAAATGCAACTTTCCCCTCCCCAAAAAACAAAAATCATATATATTTTTTTAGAGTAACACTGGTTACTCTTCCCCGCTTTAATGAATTCCTTTATGATTATTCAAAGATATGTAGTATAGCAGAGAATGGACTGAATCTCATTATAGGAGTTCAAAATCCTTTCCTATACCACTTAAATTGTTATGTTAAATACTTAATATTTCAAAGTAAAGTAGACATAACCGTAACTTCGCATTCTACATTCATTCAAGAATGGTTTATAACAGTTCAGATTTTCAATAATAGGTACGAGTATATCTGAGTTGAATGATTAATTTATTTGTATTTGCCACGCTCCTTCGATATTCTCACCTGATGTGAGCTGAAATTAGTTAACAAAAGTCACAAACTTCCAACGTCACTCGATTTTGTTTACTACAAAAGTGTGAATTGATTTTTTTTTCATATGCCCTTAATAAACACTATTTTATTCAAATGTTTCCATTTACTGTGCATTACAAAATAATTTACAGAAATTAAATGTTAATATATAACAGCAGTTTTTATCCTTGACTGTCGGCCCTTCCTTTATCACATTCATCAAGAAACTCAAAGTTGAAGCCAAAATAAATATAAAAGTTTCATTGTCACCCATTCAGGTGTAGCCGAGTAAATAAGAAAGTGGCCTGCCAACTCGGCTTACTCGTTAAAATTTTCATAGCTATAATTTAAAGCTTGCTGTGATTTAAGCGGGATCCTATGATTATTTGCCGAATTAATCTACAATTATCCTTTAGAATAAAGCAAATTCATAACTCTTCCAAATATTAAGCAAATTTTCAATTTTAAGTAAAATTAATAAATTCTTGAAAAAGAATAAAAGCTTTTGTTGTGAAAAGATGCTTAAAGTGAAATGTTGGAAGAGTTATGAACTTTTTTATTTATTAGAAAAGTTTGAGATCATTGCTAACAATTATCCTTTCGAACCCAAGGCATAAAAGGCCAAAGAACCCAGGACTGGATACATTAAAAAAGGATATTTATCCTTAAATTCTATGATTTTTCAATTCGAATAATTACAATAACGACTGCTTAACATGAATTCCAAAACTTGCCGAAAACGCTCTAGAAAACATGGCAGTTGTAGCTCAGTGAAATCTACGTCGCTTACACAAGCAAGTAAACCAATGGCAAGTCTCATTTTTTCGTTGATATCGTGATTAGAAATGCGGTGAAGCAACAAGCGATTGTTTTGTTTTGCTATTAATTCTCGACTCATCATATAGCAGAGATAAAGAAAGAGGAGAAAATGATTCCGGAAGAAGAGGTGATGGATGAGCAGTGGGATGGAAACCAGAAACAAAGAATATTCAGATTTCAGCGTGAAGTTAGCACTGTCGCAATTTTTCAAATAAATTTGTCTAGCTGCTAGACGCATTGGTGTCAATTTGTTTGAACTTGCTTCAAATTAGTGCATACTCAATTTAGAGCTAAGCAGTTGGTTTTCGAGCAACGGTTTTTGGTATGTTTTCTAGCACCTATAAAGCAGCCATGAGAGTTAAAATGCCTTGTTCAGATAATTACTAGCCGCTTTGAATGACTCTCTTAATATTTTAATTGTCTACAAGAAAGATACAAACAAAAGTAATTTCAAATTGTAAGGAATCCTTTTTCCTTCAACAATTCTCATTCAATTCCAAAACAAACTTTTAATAAGATGGTTTGAGCAATTAAGTGGAATGCGACAGAAAGCAAAGTGAATTCGCAATGAAATCTTATCTGTTGACGTCCTAATGAGTTCCTGTTGTTTTAGGATCAAGTTTAGTTTACAGAACGCATAAAGACAAATTAAAATTAATTGAAGGAAAACAGCTACAGAAAATACAGAGCAGTTCAGGAACTTCACCCATTAATTATTAGATCAATAAAAATAAAAGGTAAAGCGAGATGTACTTGCAAACAATGTGCTTTCATGTAGTTCGGATTTCTCTTTGAGTTCGTATGAATGTGTTTAGTGAAGAAATAAAGTAAATGTTTCGACATTTATTCAATGTTAAATTTGAAAAGCCAGATAGAATGTTGCAATAAACACTGCTGAGAAAATTAACAAACAAAGATAGCATTTCAAATGCGCTTGTGTTTTGAGTTGGTGTCGATTATCGATTTTTCCGGTGACTGATAGTTTTCTTATAAAAACAATAAACAATTCACAATTTTCACAACCAGGCGATCCAGTACAATTTGTACCATTTGCGTGACTCTGAATTAAGTGACTTTGAAACGTAATGGTCAAATTAGATCGATGTTATCATATTCGTCGATTCAGTACAGATAGATCCCAGTTTTGTCCAATTACCGTTATTTTCCTGACGCTGTTAATGGCCACCTAAAACCGGACATGACCTGGAAGTCGAATTTTTCCCTAAACGTCATGAAATTTCATCGATGCCATGAAATTAAAAAAAGATCAGATTTAACGAAGATATGTTAATATTTGATTCAAACATCTAATAAAGATATAACTCCAAGAATACTTTTACAGAACTTAAAGCCTGTTTACCTTTCTATTCTTTTGTAGTTTTCGTTTTGGCAAAAAACGGGACTAAACACAAAAACTACAAATTTTCTGAAATAAATAAGTCCGCATTAAATATTTGTCTAAAATCAGATTAACTATAACTACATCAAATTTCGGTAAATCCGTTTAAAAAATGATTAATACTCTTTTGCCAGTTCCGTTTCCAATGGTTTTTTTAATTATTTTTTTTTTTCACCTTCTGTTAATTTCTCGCGCAGTTGGAAAATACAGTGTATTCGAATATACAAACACAGATCAAGTTTCAAGGAGATTCATTCAGTGTTTCAAAAGATATTAAGGGATCCCATTCACACAAATTGATTTGATGACCCTCAATTTCTTACGGAAATAAATGAACAAGGTTATCTAAGGTTAAAAATGCTATTTAACCGTTCTGTGACCATTTTATTCCCTTCCATTGAAAAAACAGCTTAAAATATTCATCTGCAGAAAATAGAATTTTTGATAAACGTAAATCAAAAATAGATTTTGAATCGATTGCATAGATTAAAATGAATCAGTTTTTGTTTTTTAATCTACTGCGATACTTAACTTCTCCAGCTCATAATTTTAAATGCATTTCATTTGTCTATCTGTTATTTGTATATGTATATGTATTAGGATAATGAACTGAATTTATCGGTTCTGTTAGTCATTTTACTGTAAGACTATCTGCAGGAGTAAAAAGATGAAGTAACCCATGATAGAAGTATGGAACGAAAAAGTTATCTTAATACAATAAGATAAAAATGGATTAAATAAATTATCAGTTAAAAATTGGAAGCACTGAAGTTCCTCATATCCCCTACGTTCGCAGTTATAGTTCATCTTTTCGATATTTTCATATCTAAATAAAAATAAGTTACCTGAAATCACTTGATTAGTATATTATTAACATAATATATTATTTTTATCTTAGACGTCATTGCGATACCTTCACTGTGAAGATTTAATGATCGAACGACGAATTCATTATTTCCAGTGTTCACTATTAAGCCAATTCGATCGTTGCACCATCGATTTCATTTATCTATCGGCTTTTCAATAGCTTTTTTGCAATGCAAATGCGAATCATTCATCGTATTTGGTCTTATTTATTATTGCTTCTTATTTTCATCGTTGCAGTACTCTTTATCTTGCACAGAAAAAACACACATATATACATATTCATCAAGGGAAAAAAACCCAGTCATCTTGACAACAATGAACTCTCAACTTTGGAGTGCTCGTGATTGCATTTTTTTATAGCTATGATCACGCATTAATTTAAACAATACACATTGTAATATCCAGGAGGTTCTTCAGCTTTGACTTAGTGCTTTTACTATTTCTCTCTGTTCGTCATGTGTCATATATGAATGTGCTTTGATTACTTCTGAATACCAGCATTTCTATTTTGCTGAGTACTTTCTAGTATATTTACATGAAGAATTGTGATGTAATGATTTATTTAGCTTTCACTGAGCTTCTAGTTAAATTTTCTTTTGTTATTTCTTTTAATACAACCGTTCTGGCATAGCCTTATAGTCTTGGCGGCAGCGGAAGCCTCCCACGAGGCTCTTTTGTGTGGGAACATGGGTTCGAATCCCGGCACCGGTATGGATGTGTATTTCCTTTCCTGTGTTTGTCTGCCTCTTCTTCACTTTCTTTTCTGATTTGAAGCCACTCCAAAATGGTTTCCTGAGGAAGTCCCGGAAAATACCCTCAATATCTGTTCGAAAATTATCTGGCAGTTAGTTTAAAATTTGTCTCCTGATTCACCTGATCAATATGGCAGATTAAACAAGTACACCCGCATGGGGAGGACTCTATTCAGCTGAAAAAAAATGGGCTGAAAAAAGATGAATATAATACAAGCATTTTTAGATCCCCTCAATGTGTGTGAAACTTTCTCGAAGCTCAAACCGGAAGACGGAATCCCATTGAGTCATGTTTCTTGGACTCTGAAGGCCTCGAGGTTTTGGGAAAAAAATTTGACTTCCAGTCCAAGCCACTTCCGAACTAGATGGCAATTTGCTCTGTCAGCAAAATAGTGATAATTGCACAGAATTGGTGCTGAATTCACCTTGCTGAGATCGAATATGATACCATAAACTCAAAATGGCCAGTTCGAGTCCGAATGAGTAGGAATGCTTGGAAGGCAACAACTTACCTTCAGGCATATTTGTATGCCAATACTGTACTGAAGATGCAGCGATTGAATTTAAACTTGAAGCTTTACCTACAACGATTTAAATAAATGGTTTTGCATGCCAATAAACACAATGTTGTTCAATCACTTTGATTGACCAGTATCCCCTTATCTACGGTCAGATTTTTATGAAAATTAGTTGGAATGTTTACGTACAGAAATATATCTACAACTTCGGTTCGATTGGAAGTAACCGGAATTACTGCTTTTTATCGGCAACATATTTTTGGTATTTTTTTTTATTTCTTCGCTATTGATTAAATATTTGCCAAAATCAAAATCATTCGTTCTTGTTGCAATATGCAGTCATAATTAACAATGCCAGCTTTTCAGAATGTCCAGTTTGTTTATTTTTCTTATCGTGATTCTTATCGTGATATGAACGATTACTTGATATTTGTAATTCGAATTAAAATTGCATTTTAAAACATTGTTGTTTCTCCGATGCAATAATGGTATTAGTCGAAAACTATAATCCTCTATGGTACCCAGGTGGATATAAAGATTTATGAAATTTACTTTATTTACGAGAGTGTAATGTCAAGATGATAAGTTAAAATTTAAGTCTCCTCTCTTTCAATCTTATCAAGACTGACTTATTCTTTTCCTCTTTAATACTAACTGCCGTCATACTTCGCATCAAAAGCCGCCTAATAGTAATAAATTCATTTGTATCAGACACTCACTCGGCGCTGTGGTATTGACAGTTCCGCAACCGGGCCCATTAATAACCAAATCATTTGTTCAATTTCGTATCTAACACAAGCTTGTTATTCCAAAGCACGCTAATATTAATAACAATTTGACACTAAGAAGCTATTTCAAGCACAGTAATTAAATGAAGCGTCTATCCAGCAAAATTTATTTTCATTAGTATATCAATGACGCTCTGACAATGGCAATGGTTGCAAATTCTGTCTCTATATAATGAATGTTGATGACTTCAGAAAAATTACACCAGGGCTCTACGAAATTATGTAATCAACAACTTGAAGGAAATAATCTTTCCATATTTAATAGTCGTTATTCTATTTTTCTAAGTTAGTCTTATAAAATTAGTATGTCTGTCCGTGTTTATGTGTCTAATAACTTCTGAGCCAATGAATGGATCTTTTTGGTTTAGTATATTTATGAGAAAGAGAAGATTTATTTTGCTTCTATACCTTTATACTTCTCTGAATTTCTTGGAGAATTTGCGAATGAAGTTGACAGAAATTCCATAATAAACTCAGTAATTCGTTTTTTCGACTGTTAACAATTCTTTGACTATTACGAATTTTTCTAATCCATTTTATTTGTTCACTCTTGAATTTGATTACACGTATTGAGGTTTCTCACCCAGATATCCGTATTTGTGGATCAATTTTCCAGAACTAACTGAATGAATATAATAATTTGACGTCACAACTACCATGTGATGTGACGTACTGAATCAAATCATTCCTCATTTTCAAGATACAAGCGTAGCCGCCACCAAAGGCCTAAATAGACTGTGTTGACACCAATGGATGGTAATAGAATCTAAAAACGGAAGTATGCCAATTGCATGTTCACGTTCCAAAAGCGCCTTTCTTTCACACTAGAGTTCGCGGCATCCCAGGGTTCATTAGCAGGCAGCAAAAACTGTACTTCCTGTTTAAATGTTGCTCGGCTGACGACTGCGCTTTGTGATCTTGAAAACGAGGATTGGTTGCCGTTGATATTTCTCACATACCTCTTTCCTTTCTTGTAGCGCAGTGCCTTCGTTTGCTTACTCAATTCTCAACTCTTTACACAATTTCAGCTTTTCTTATTACTAAGCTAAGTAAACCAGAGTGACTTAAATTTATCAGAAAGGAAGCTTGAGAGACAAAGAAAGTCCAGCAGAATAAGTTTTTCCCCCTTCTTATTTTACTGAACTTTCTAAGTTATCGTGATTACAGATGACTTCGTATTGGGACTTAAAAAAAATGTATGTCCCTTTTTTCCTTCCCAAAGCATATCTAGCGGTGTTAGACCAATGGTGGCCTACTTACGATATATACTAAACGTGGCGCATTGGATGATTAGAAGTGGGCAAAAGCATGTCCGGTGAAAAGAATAATTAAAAAGTACGATTCCTCCTGCGCAACTAATGTCACTACTGTCAAGTTACTTCTGAAAATTCTTCAGCATTCTTAACTGATTTAGAAACAATGTATTTTTTTTTTGTATATCGTGATAATGAGTAAAGTCCATAATGTCCAAAGAAACATTTCAATATTTTTCAATTTTTCTTCTGTAACTGAAGATTCATGAATCATGTGGTTACGAAGTTAGTTATCGCCGAATTCTTAAAAAAAGCTTAACTGAAATGTAAATTTACATTTTTACAAAAAGACCAGTGATTCTTCTTCGCATCCCATATTGGAGATTCGAATCTTTACCACTTTTCTGTTAAGTTTTGTCGATTGGCAATTCATAAGCTTACATATCATGGATTTTCAAAACTAGAAGCGATTACTTCAAGGTTACCCTACGAAAGGAAACAACATGTACATAATTCTCTGCTTTAAATGTAGGATTACATCATTACCTAAACTATCTGTTTAGAAAGATCATTTCAGTTACATCAAATAAACAAGTAATTTGACAGCAACACTGTATCACAATAAATAAATATTTGTTTAGTTGTTAACCTTCTAGATTTTAGCTTCATTTTAATTTATTGTAAAAAAGAAAAGCGTTTGACTTTATTTAATATAATTATAATATAAGGGGACGTAATATAGGAACCATAAAATTGAAGAAAAAAAGATTAAAAATACTCCGTTCTGGGTCCAATTCCACTGAGATACTATAAAAAAAAATGCCTGGTAATCTGAATACAGAAAGTGAATAGAAATATCAGAATATAGTAAAACCTACATAAACTAAAAGCAAGTTAATAAATAAAGATTAACTAGATCACTACAAAACAAACTCTTTAATCATGATATTTCGTTTCTCCTAATCGAAGACACTGTCTACAGAATTCATATACAAAATGAATTTATGATTTAACAATCTCCTAATCAGTTTTGGGATTGGCCTATTTTTTTTTGATGGATGGTTGGGTGTTTTGATGGAAGCAGGGGCTATGGTAGCGAAACATAGTGGCAAAATATAGCGAAGTTTGAGGAATTTAAAGTTTCCTTTAATTTCATTTACGAATGACTGAAAGGTAATTTACTGATCCATCGAACTGTGCTTGGCTGTTGTCTACAATAACAAACATGGATGATCGGCAAATTTCTTATCCACTTTCGATAAACTAAGATGTATTTCACATTTATAATACCCACAATATTAAGAAACTTCTTCAAATCAATCATTGTTTTATCAATATACTATGAATTCTTCATATTACAATGTTTCAAAAATTATTTTTAATTTTTTAAAATGCACTTTTTCGATGAAATACTACCCGGCGTTTCAATGGACACTGGCTAACTCTCTTCTACAAGTTTCAAGATTAAATCAGTATTTTTATAAAAAAATTTAGAAAATTGTCTTTGGCATATTCTGATAAACATGATAAATAAAATTTGGGCAGAACAATATTTTTCTAACGATATCTTTATTAAGAAATCGAAAACTTTGTTTGAAACAGAAATGCTATCGTTTATATGATATCCAAAACGTGCTTTATACGGATGGCGTGAAAAAAATATAAATGAAAGTTAATGTCATCGTCCATTCACCGGTTTCCCAGCACATTCCCATCCAAAAAAATCCTAATTGAACTAAAGAAATTCCACCTTTGTAAAGACTGCCTTAGTGTTATCGTACAGTAGAGAACTCAGTAGAAAACAATTAACCCGATTCCCAGCATATTAGATATATATATTCCCAGCATATTGGATAACTTGATCACAGTCTTGCGTGTTTCTACCTAAAATTGTATTTAAATTTTTGTTTATCTCTTTATTCCTCCCGATGTACAGTGTATTTTTAAAATACAGTAACGAAAGTTGATAGATTTTTTTTGATAGACTTTTGAAGACGATTTTTGACTTTTTTTCTTAATAATATGATGGGTAATATGTCATATTTCTTACTATGTAAGAAAGATAAGGACGCGAGACCGAAACATTTCGGGACCATTCCTATTGTAAAGTACTCTTACTTTTCACTAAGTTTTATTACCCTCCTCTTAATTTCGAAAGGTATTTACTTGCTGTATGGCCACGCCTTCTGATATACGATTTTCCGCTTTTCAATTTACAGAAGGAAAAGAGATTTGAATAGGAATGTTTTATTGTAAAGAATTAACAGTGTAAAGGGAAGAAAAATCTATAAAATGCACAAATTCGTTAGAATTCTAATGAATTTGTGCATTTTATAGATTTTTCTTCCCTTTTCATATTACATTAATGCACGTTAAACCTTCTTTTTTAATTAACAGTGTATTTAAGCAAATTATGGTGATGTTAATACTGGCTTAAATAAAGATGTACATAAGACAGTTAAATCAGTTGATTTCTATTCTTACTCGTTTCTTACATTCATTTTAAACATATGTTCACAGAATTGGAAATAAATCATTCCTATATTTACAATTAAGAACTTTGATATTTAAAGATATGCTTTCCATTTCATTATTTTAAAAGAGAAATTCAAAAAAAAAGAAGAAAAATGATCTGCTATAGTTAATATTATGAACAACCTGGAACTGCTGACACTCCTTGATATTTTCATCAAACTTATATATATTTAATTAACATTAGTGTAGGCAGGGCTGAGAGAGTTTTATATTTCTTTATATTATGAAACATTTAAAGTTTCAGTACTTCAAGATAATCTGTTGATCCCTAACTCCCCAAACATCTTCAAGCATGAAATGATAGACGTAGAAAAGACATCTGCACTTAGGGCGCTATTTTTAAACTGTTAATTTGTTAAACTTTAAAAGTTCCGTCTTCAAAGGGACTCTAGCGTAATTAAACTTAACAGCCTAATGACGTCTGAATGTACAATGCCCTAAGGATAAAAGAATAAAAGAGAATCATTCTGCAATGAAGATTCTTATCAAGAGAATTTTCTTATCCATGGAAATTTAAGTAATGAAGTTGAAGAATTAACATCATCTTTATATTGTTTCAAATGTTCTAGCTATGAGTGGATTAAATACTTTATTTGTAAGTTAACATCAAGTAGATTTTTGGTTTAGTTTCATGGTTGATCATGGCGGGAGGAATCCTTCAATCTTCTCTCATCTCCGATTATGCTAGAAACTTGATTATATCCCATAGGGTTACGTCAATATGCTACAAGGCTTTTGACGCCACTGCCTATTCTATTTTAAATATTGTAACTTAAAAAAAATCTTGTGATACCATCTCTTTATAACCAAATCTTATTATTTCCAAATTATTACAGAGATGGCATGTTTATTATTTAAGCTGACTTATGTATTAGTTAAATCATGTTGTAAACAAATTTAAAGATACATGCATAGTAAATAGAAAATAACAAATATTTTGCTTTAATTTTTGAGAAATTTTTTTTTCTTTTATTTTTTTCCTTCTTTCTCCCTTTTCTTCCCATTTTTTTTAATGATTTTATATATTATTACAAACTTATTTAAATTGCAGTTGAGGAATGAGTTAAAATAAATTGAGAAATGTAACTTTTATTTAACTGCACATATGTTACTCAGAAACTAAACTTTATTATACGAATTGATATATATATATATAAATTAAATCATAAAAAAAAGCCAGTGAAAAGAAATCAGATAAATAAATAAGAACTAATAATTGAGTCTCATCCCACGTTTTCGAAATGTCTCGTTTCTTAAAAAAGAATATAATTTTTATTACTTGAAGTTACAATGACGAATAAAAATAGTTTTCATTATTTTATTTTCATTATGTTGGTTGTATTATTTATTTTATGTTTTGTTAAGGAGATTAAAAAAATATTAGCATGCAAGTTAGTAATAATCCATTCAATGCAAAACAACTTTAGTTATAACTTTCTGTGAATGAAATAATAAGGAATGATGTGTCTGTACTTTGTACAGAGACCATGATTCTGTGCATTTCAATGAATAAACTTTCACATTCCTGTTAATTTTGGTAGAGATAATAATGTTCATAATAAGAGCACTTATCACGTCTTCAAGGGGAAACATGGAATCACTCAGGAATAATTATTCCGCGATAAACCAACCCTGAAACTTAGCAACTCTTATACTCTTCATTTATCAAGACGTAATACGCTGGAAGATGTAAAATTAAAAAGATATGTGTATTTTTTTGAAAAGTCCTTTGTTTTATCTAAGGAAATAAGGTTCGTTTTTCTTATTATTTAAACCTTTCCGAGAGGATAAATAATTTGAATTAAGGCCTATTTTATTAAGGTGTATTTAAACTAATGTACCTTGTTTATAATATTTATTACCTTTTAAATAATAATAATCGATATTATAATATACTTTTAAAAAATATTTTCTAGATTTGAAAATTTTGATGTAAAATATTTTTTATCGTTCAATCGTTTGACTTCATTTTTCTGTAATTTCGTTATGGATGATTTAGAATTTTTTTTCAAAATATTATGCGTAGTATTGACTTCTAAATTAAGTTTTGTACATAATAAGCATAGCAGTTTGGGCGAATAATTTCTATAAGGATAGTATACTTAATAGATAATGTGTAATAAACATCAGTTAATGCATCAGCAAATGAAGAAACACAATGTACTTGCCTCAAATCTCCTTACTTATGGGCAATTTTTAATAAAACTCAATAAATAAGATGAGTCTAAATCTTCTGTTAAAATCTTCGGATTTCCAGCAATAACTAGTTGACTCAAGGTCAACTATAGATATCTATTTTTAGTCTATAAAAGATTGTAATATTCTAATGACAGAAACTGGAGTTCATTTTCTCTAAGGACAATAACTTCATGCTAAAGATGGGTAAACCAAATCACTAAGAGCGATGGGATTTTTCCTTTTGACAAGAAAAAAGAGTTAGTTTACAATATCCCACAGCACGCCTACGTGGCCCTTACGGTCACATAGGGAAGTAAGCCTTACAGGGATGTAAGGCTTCCGACGTTTCCTGATCAACGGAACTAAATCAGTCTAAGAAGTGTCCTGCCTTTAATCCTCAAGAATGAAACCTGTTCTTCAGCAGATCGAGTCTGGAGGAGAATTGAGCGTGGGAAAATCTCAGACCTGTGCCGAGAATTGAACTCGACTCCTTCAGCCCGCAGTCAAGCGGTTTTGTATTGTTGAAGAACACAAAGACTTGTCTGTATTCATAAGCAATCAATATATTTTATTTACAGCATGTTTCCCTGTTCTTTCTCACTGTTTTCTAATAACTTTCTTATTTTTTTTTATTTTTACTTTAATTAATTTCATGATTTCATGATTAGTAAAATCCTCAATTTCTTTTTTATAGTCTACGTCACTATAGTTGTTAAGCAATTAAACTTCATTATTTGAGAGAATTCATCACTCTACTGTTAATATTATTGTTGTTTTATTGATGAACGTCGGCTTGAACATGAGAACAGTCGAAGTTGCCTAGTAATTTTAATGTTTTTTTTGTTTGGTTTTTTGTTTTTGTTATTCAGGAGATTTGTCAATATATTTTCTTAAATTTTCTTTAATTATCTTTTTTGTGTAATAATCAATTTTGTTCCATCATTTAAGTTCCATTCCACACTTCTACTCCATTTACTTTTGCTCAGGTCCAGACATTTAACTGGAAATCATATGATCATCAATCAATCCATTTACTAAACTGCCGGAAGGTGGCTAATTGATTTATTACGGTGGTTAAATAGTGGCGATAAGATAAGCCTCTCTAATGAAAAACAAGCAATATGTACTTTTGACTTAAAACTGCAAACTTTGATTTTAGTTAGGCATCAGTTTTAATATTTTGAGCTGATTACTTTCATTACTTAAATGTTGCAGCGTCAATTTCAGTATTATGTTTAATAATGAAAGGCAATTAACGATAAAAAGAATCAACTTCATTATTTAGATCAGTTTTTTTTTTTTAAGTTTATCCTGATTTTTATTACCTAAAATGGTTTATGAACAGCACCTTCTCTTTAAAGTGAATCCATTCTAGAAGCTTGTAGAATGCTTTTACGATTCATGTCTATCAATGTATTTGTGAATTTTAATCTGAAATAGTATAGGCTATTTAAATAATATTGTAAATTGTGAATATGTTATGGAATCATTGGTATTCTACTGTATATACCTACCTACCTACCTACCCAGAGCCGTCGCGTGGGCGGAGCGACCGGGGCGATCGCCCCGGCAAAAATAATAAAAAATTGTAAATTCCGTTTTTTTTGGTTATTGAATTGGAAATTCCTGGGCGCCGTGGCACGGCAAAAATAAAAACAAAATTTGGAAATTCCATTTTTTTTTTTTTTTTTGGTTATAGATTTTTGGGATGGTGGGGGAGAGCGCAAATATCAAGTATAGGGCGCCTCAGGAAATGTTGCCCCGGGCGCCAACAAACCACGTGACGGCCCTGCACCTACCTACATACATACATACATACATACATACAAGATGTCCCAGGAGGAAAGGTCAATATTTTGGGAGATGATAGCATCGGTCATTTTAAGCAAAATAGTTCCTATGAACGAGTGTCCTACTCCGAAGGGTTTCCGAGATAGAGCTATTTGAATGTACAGTTTCAAAACGAATGACAACAAAAAATATACTGCATACTGTAAAAGCATAAAGAAATAACACAGAAATGAAAAACTATCTGAGCTTTTCATTAGTGAGAGTTTGAAACTGAACGTTTCGTTCTTTTTGTGAACTCGTCAGCCAAACCACTCACCAGATGAAATGCTCAGATAGTGCAAAAGTTAGAAAGCACTTCCACACACGGCTGTGGTCCCCTCCAGAAAAAAACACCTTTAAAACAAGAAACCACATACTGTTTCTAATATTGATTGGCCAAGTTACATATTTCTTGCAATTTATAATAAAGGCTCAAAAATTCCACCGCCAACATCAATGCGTTGCTCAACTTATGAGAACAACATGATGTGTTGCTTGTCTTGAGTTCATTATGGCGTTCCTTTACGCTCGCAAAAGCATCCATTAAGTGAACTGCAATTCGGATCATGTATTAACTCTATGTCTCTACACTTCACTCTTCATTCAACCCCATAAACAGATCCAATGGCGTTAGGTTTGGAGATCTTGGCGTTGTGCGGTGGAAGAGAAGGAAAATAACGGCCAGTAGGAGCAGTGACAATTGAACGCCAAATTTCAATTATCTCGAAAACCATTCGGAATAGGAAACTTGTTCATAGGAACTTTTTTTTGCTTAAAATGGCTGATAATATCACCAACCAAAAAATTGACCTTTCCTCCTGGGACACCCTGTTTATATATATATATATATCCCACCCAAAACACTTCGTGTAAAATAAGTTGCCAAGACTCACATGTCATAATGCTTTCACTGTTAAAAAGATATGAGATCTCATGTAAAGCCAAGCCCCTAACTCAACGAGGCCTAAATCTACAAGCCCCAACTCTAAAAACCCTATATCTTGGTCAAAAAGTATGCCTTGGCCGTTTCGTGGCTGTCACACAGACAATCCCATGGAGTTATGTAAAGGATATGGAGTATGCCAAGGCACACTTTTTGACCAAGATGGTAGGGTTTTTAGAGTTAGGCCCCCTTGTAGAGTGAGGGGCTTGGCTCTAGATGAGATCTGACTTTTTAACAGTGAAAGCGGTATGAGCATCTTGGCAACGTATTTTTCATGAAATGTTTTGGGTGAGATGAAATAGTTCCATGAAACGGCCAAGCCATACTTTTTGACCAAGATATAGGGATTTTAGAGTTGGGCTTGTAGAGTTAGGCCTCGTTGAGTTAGGGGCTTGGCTTTACATGAGATCTCATCTTTTTAACAGTGAAAGCATTATGACATGTGAGTCTTGGCAACTTATTTTACACGAAGTGTTTTGGGTGGGATTTCATTTCTTTTTGTAGGATGAGATCTGATAACTTTTTAACAGTGAAAGCGTTATGAGCATGCGAGTCTTGGCAACCCCTTATTTTACATGAAATGTTTTGGGTGGGATTTCCTTTCTTTTTGTAAGATGAGATCTGATAACTTTTTAACAGTGAAAGCGTTATGAGCATGTGAATCTTGGCAACTTATTTTACATGAAATGTTTTGGGTGGGATTATCTATTACAACTAAATTTAGTTTTAAGATTATTTAGAAAATGGATTTTTTTTCAATACCCTACTTTTCTGTTTTTCTATTGGTCAACTTGTATATACAGGCTGTTTGCACTTTGGAAGAAATCACATTATTATACAGTATTATTTAGGCCGAAGCATTGAGGGTACGACGTATTTCAGATCTTAATAAAATCCAAAGTATAAAAGCTAGATAAATGAAACTTAGCGTATTTCATTAGTATGGTAACTGCATCTTATCCTGAAAATTTGAGCTCTCTAGTATTATCCAGGCCGAAGCTATGAGGGTTCGATAATACATAATCAGACCCCCCCTTTATGAGGGGTTGGAATGTGAAATTTACGGATTTCTTAATTTTTTTGTTGTTTGTGTGCTAATCCTAACCTGCATACCAAATTTCAGCTTTCTAGGACTTCAGGAAGTACCCTAGAGGTTTTGATGATCATGAGTCAGTCAGTCAGTCAGTCAGTCAGTGAGTGACGGAATCGACGTATTTTAGGTATTAATAAAATCCAAAGTATAAAAGCTAAATAAATGAAACTTAGCGTATTTCATTAGTCTGGTAACTGCATCATATCCTGAAAATTTGAGCTCTCTAGTATTATCTAGGCCGAAGCTATGAGGGTTCGAAAATACGACGAAACACTTCCAGAAAAGGTACATAGTGCCCTTCCTGCCTTCGGCTCGTCTTGGCGGGGGCACTGCCGTGCCCCCAGATATAACTTTTTTTATTCTTTAAAATGAACCCAGTGTAAACGGTTTCAGATACAACATAAAAAAGTTTATCACTGGAAATTTCTTGGCTGAGGCGAGCTATAACCAAAAGCTTAGGCATCAGACAAGTATTGGCATAAAATCGATGTAGTTCCAATTATGGCAGTTTTTTGGAGTTCCGCTGCTGTGATGGTAGTAGTTCCTAGTTGAGAGTAATAATCAGTAAATTTTGGGGAAATTGTGCCCAGAGTGTCGATGATGATGGGCAGCACTTTTGTGTATTTACGCCAAGGTCGAGTAGTTTCTTGTGCCAGAGCCCTGTATTTCTCAGTTTTTTCACGCTCTTTCTCCTGGACTCGGGAGTCCCCAGGGATGTCAATGTCAATCAGAGTGGCTTGATGTTGTTCAACCACAGTGATGTCAGGTGTGTTGGATCCAATGTGGTGGAATCATGAAGCCCCCGAAATAATGAAGGTATGGCCTCCCAATGTTTTTTTTTTGGATGAACCGATAAGTTCAGATAGGTTTCCATCGTTTATTTTTTAGTTGAACAGATAGGTTTTCATCGTTTTTTTGTTTGGTTGA
>JAFIDM010000001.1:36982210-37047916 GCA_023159025.1 Thereuonema tuberculata
GATAGGTTTTCATCGTTTTTTTGTTTGGTTGAATAGATTTTTTGGCCCGGCCCCCCCCCCGAAATAATGAAGGTATGTCCTTCCAATGTTTTTTTTTTGGTTGTTCAGATAGGTTTTCCATCTTTTTTTTTTGGTTGAACAGAACTTAAAATTACTTAACTTAACCTTACATTAATCTTGGGCCTCCCAAAAAATATATTCTATATTCGCCACTGATAGATAGTATCCTTGAATTTGCAGTATCATGAAAGTTTTGTTAGGCATTCACTAATTGATACTGATTAAATTTATTTGTTTTTATTTCTAATTGCGTAATTAGAATTTGGAGTTTATTTTCTGCCAATTATTGGACAGGAAATTTCAGAAAAGTTAAAAAACGGAAGGATATGTGACATAATCATTTAAGTAAGTCGTTTGCAGAAAGAAAATGGACTAATATATGCAGTGCAATCGGAAATAAAGTAAACAAAACATTATGTAAAGTCTTAAGGCAAGGAATCAAAGGAATACATGTTTAATATCAGAATAGTACATAATAGCGTGATATGAAAAAGTGTCATTCATTAAAAAGTGACTGCGCAGACGTTCTCTTCATACCCATTTGTTTAGCAATATGCCGCTGACTTTTCTTTAGTGAACGTAAAATCTTATCAAGCACAATTCCCGCATTCTCATTGTATACAGACATGCGTTTTCGTCCATAGCGATTTTTTTTTTATCTCTATCTAAATTTTTTCACCACCAACAACATTTCTCTTCGTTGGTGGGATTTTGTTGAACCGATTCCGTAAGATCGAAAATAACGCTCCACAATAACAGTCTTTCCATGACTACTTAGTTGTTAGTAATTACGTAGTACCCTGAAGTACAACCGTTCTCTTTACGAACCAAGGTCACACTGCAGCTTCATCACGTCGCCCTCCTGGCAATAAAAACTGTTTATGTAGTGTCGTCGTATTTCGGTATACTTTATTTCCACCCATAATATTTTTTAAATTTTACTTATAATTTCTTCATCTGTTTACGTTTTTAAAAAAGTAGAACGTATAGATTAAAAACAAATTGATTAGATTGATAATGATATAAATGTAAATTTTTCATTTAAAATTAAAAACAAACAATTTTTACAATATACTTCAATGGATTTGCGTACAGCAAAATTGAGATGAATTTTAGTGACTCCATATCTTACAGTTCGTAACGTATAGAATTGGTCGATGTGTTTCATTTTTAATCTTAGCTGGTTGTTGTTCTAGCAGATGTTAATGTTAGGAAACAATAGAAACACGAAGATATCATTTTATTAGGTTTTTCGATTATTAACGATCTTATAATTAGGACCATCGGAACGGTCGTTGCTAGTTATTTCTGGTCATCGGCAAATGTTCGAGAATTATGGGAGCCATTACACAGGACAGAATTAAACCAGACTTCGGCTTCTTTCACAAATATAATAGTTAATTAAAAAACAAAACACCTAAATTCGAACTAAGGTACAGCCGATTGAAGACAATTTGTGTTTTTTGGGAAACTCGGCTGATGGTGGATAAACATTCAGAAATACTAGTTGAGATGTTGCATGATCAGAAATGAGGTAGAAGCAGAAAAAATTAATATTGAGGCGTCTCTAGTGAGGAATTGTGAAACTTTATATGTTACAAATTTACGTAGGATGATAGAAATATGACAATAATGTAAAATACTGTGCGAGCGTGATAACAGACAAGTATGAGAAATACAGTGCAACTTGGATAATTTGAAGCTGAAGGGACCAATACAAAACTTCGAATTATCCAAGACTTCGAATTAAACAAGTTACATTTTTGAACTTTAATTTCAGGTCCACTGAATGCTTGAAAAGATTATTCTGTCAATAAGTAAATATTTATTCAAAAAGATCATGGTATGAAAGACTTAAACACTATATGTATGTAAACAAAATAAGATTTATATTACGTAAGCTACAGTACATATTATATTCAATACAGAAAATTATAGTTTTTCAAAAAATTGTGCTATGTCTGATTGTTTTGTAGAATTCAGTCGCTTAAGGTTAGCAAAATCATCAAGCAAGTTTAGTGAACGGAAAACAGCTTCACTTACATTGGTTTGTCCTTCAATGTACCGACGAAATTCGGCGCTATCCCGTACTCGTTGGCGATTTGGCATTTCTTCTTCACACCCTTTTCCACCTCGCGAATGACGGCGACCTTTTCAGCGAACGTTAAATTCTTGTACACGCATGGTTTACTGAAAGACATGGTGACACTGACAGCAGGAAGCTCGAATGGCGTCAGGTGTCGAACGGTGGCGGGAAGGGGATTTCAGTTGTCACGTGTCGAATTTCTTAACAATGAAACGCCGAAAAGTCGTTATGGTTCGAAATTTTTACAAAAAACTTCGAATTAAGGAAGTTGAACTTCGAATTATCCACGATTTTTTATCATTGATTTAATCAGAAATTCAAGGGACTAAGAGAAATCTTCGAATTAACCACGATTTCGAATTAAAGACGTTCGAATTATCCAAGTTGCACTGAAGTTGAAAAAAAAAAGATGCATGACTATCAAAAAATAAATTCGGTCAGTTATTTAATTAATTTGTAATCAAAATGACAATTAAAAAGAACTTGAACATATAGTAATAATCTTCGTTAATGGCTAACTCCTACCCATCGGATTCGCTTATCCTCTTTTATAATATATAACGCGGTCTTTTCGCGGCCATTTGCAGCCATGGGCATTAGCGAAAAAAGTCTGAAACATCTACCACCGATTTATATGTATATATATAATGCCGATCCATAGAAACTGTTATTGATTGTATTGATTTATTTTTCATTGATTTTGTCTTGTATATAGTTACATACATAGTTATTTTAATTCATCTCTAAAACGCTTCGACTGTTGAAACATTGAGCATAAAGAATGGAGAGCTTTTTATCTTTATTTTTTATTTTCCGATTGAAACACGGGAGCCACTCGTCTGGCTTATAATTACGAAATTCTCCATAGTGCTCCTATCATAACATTTCCTGAATATATAATATTCTTTCTGTTTCAATATTCCAATGTAAACTTAATCCTGAAGTGAAAGTCCTTGTAAATATTTGCTTCTCTTTATCTTTATTTAAGCTAAAATGAAAATGAGATTTCTGAATATTCTTTATTTGACAAAGTTCTTCCTCTTGAAGTTTAAATTGACATTAAAATCTATAAAAATGAAGCCCTTTCTCTGTAATTCCTTTCTATAAAATACTACTAAAAGGAAATGAAATCAAAAAAGAAAACAAAGGATTTCATTTTTTTTCCGTAAGAGATTTCACTTCCAAGTGGAAGCGAAGCTCTTGCTTTCTGAGATATTAGGCTTTCATCTACAGCTTAAAGTATTTTAAACGAGGATGGAAGAAAGGTTTTATGTTTAAGATTTTGCTTGAGCTGGTGCTGTTATTTAATTTCATACTTTTCTCATTATTTCCTGCACGAATGGTTCATCAGATAAGAATTACGAAACTTTTAGGCTTTAAGGTTAAAGCACAACGCTTGTATCGTCTGCTGAGATTAGGTAGCGTACACTGTAGAAAGTTGATGGTTGAAAAAACGGCTGCCAACTCCTTACCATTAATAGTACAATGGTCTAACATTTTACAAAGACGATCAAAGACGATATTTTTAACGATGGTTTATGTAATTTGTAATCGTTGTGAAGATGGTCATCGTACTTATAATAGAGACTGGCTTTATTTTTCGTCTTTGTAATTACATTATAGAAGTAGATGTAAACTGTTTGTACTGTTAGTATTTGTTTGAATAATAAGTAATGACGTACTTACGTACACTATATTGTATTACTATGCAGAAAGTAAAGCTTCCTAGCTTCACCAGTCAATTGGGGAAAGTTTGAGCCTGACGCTCGTCCGCTGCAGTGATCTGGAAAGAAACCAGAACTCATTTGACAGAAGGCTGGATGGACCTAGGAGGACATAGTCAGAGAAAACTCCCTGAACTCCGTGGAGGTGGGGGGGGGGGGGTAAACCTTTTTTTGAAGCTAACTCCTTGCCATTTGAGCTCCACGATCAAATATCTTGTTTTTAATTTTATTATCTTCAAAATATTATGAGAAATGTCTTCAAAAATTATTAAATTGAAAATTAAAATTACATTCATTTTCTTAATTAACCCTCTTCTTTTCCCCTGAATTCCTATTCCAATTCCCTACTCTATATTTTTTAGCCTAAATTTCCACTTACAAAGTGATCAAATCAGTCAGTGTATATGTTTGAACCCCCTCCCCCGCTCTAATAATTCATGAAGTTCTGATGGATCTTCTTGAAACTTGATATGCAATTTCGAAAACTAGGGATTGTTTAACTTTATTGAACAATTTTACCAAATGGGTCCTTATCTAGAAATTATCGCAAGAAGACGACAGAAATTTCCATAGTATAGCATTGATACCTTAAACATTGGGTTTCTATATCTGCTAATCGCTCAATATCTTAAATAACGAATATTATCCACTGCGGTAAGTTTGATGCGATTAAAGTGTCAAATTCTCAAATTGTGAGCAATTTACGTAAATAATACGAATTTAATTAATATTTTTTTTCAGAAAATAGAAAATTTCTACTGTTTATATTCAGTGGATATAAGAATTAAAAAATATATGTATGTCATTATGAAAATAAAAAAAAATAATTTCAAAAACAAGAAAATTAGAAGTGATAAATGAATTATCATGATATATGATTTGGTTCCGTGTTCATTTCCCCATCTTCGTTGTTTTATATTAATTTGATTTTTTTGTGGTCAGTACCTTTTGAAGTAGGCAAAAGGCTGCCCATTGTTTTGAATTCCATATTTCGTTATTGTTTTTTTTATTTTGCTTATTTTTATTTTTGAGGTGTCACTTGTCCCATCGTGAAGAAATATAAAAAAAATTATCTTTTCAGAAAAGTAGGCAACTACTTGCTGTTTATGTTATGCTTCATCCTTAGAAAAATTATATTTAGAAGTTATAAGTTTATTTAGAAATTATTTAATAATATTTTGAATAAGACTTTTAACTTCTGAATTTGTCAAGTTACTTTTCTTATTACTATTTTATTAACTAAAATTTATTTATTCATTTTATTTTTATTAATCTTTTACTATGTTATTAATAGACTTTTATCTATTTATTTGTGATTAATGAATGATTTGGATAATTTAATAAGCTTTTACGACTTTCAAATAAAAATAAAAAAAGAAATAAAATAGAGATATTTTAAGAAAACCTAGCGTTCCTATATTGAGATTTAAGTTCTTCAAACTTTTTTTTTTTAATTTCAGTTCGAATTAATTGACTGTTATCCTTCTAGATAAACTAACAGAAGAAAAGAGGAATCTTCTCCATACAGTATTCACTATTTATTTCGCAAACCTATAACTAACATTGATGATGTTTGAGAACGTTCCAATTCAACGGTTTGTCTATCATGTCTTGCTGCTTAGTAATACCTAACAATTGCCAGTGTTCCACCCACACGTATAAGCTGCTTTGATGTCATCCTCTTCTGTTGATCCCTGGCTCTCGTCCAGAACGTTCTTGAAATGGCGAAGGAGGCACTAAGAACAAGTGTGTGTGGAGGGGGTGGGATTTGCCATTTTCTTCTTCCAAACCTAGCACAAAAATATTGAACGAAGAAGTTCGCCAATCTTCGGTCAAATGGCATTTTCGACTCTTTTTTTTCTAAATTTTTTTCCGTTATTTTTATGTTGTATTAGTGTTCTCAGCATTTCTTGTAACTGATGAGAATCAAATATATTTTTTAACATTTATAGACATTCCTTCACAAACTCGTGAACATATATGCGAAGTTTTCTAAATAAAATGAAATAACAACTACTGTAACATATTTTCGCGAGGCTTTAATTTTCGCGAATTTCGCGAACCCGTCGTAATCGCGAAAATTTAAGCCTCGCGAATTACTTTTTTTCGGTTGAATAGAAAATTCGCGAAATTTTCAGCTCGCGAAATCACTGATATCTTCATTTTCGGCTCGCGAAAATAAGTGCTTTTACAGTATCTAAAGTAAAAAGAATTTCGCTTATTTTATAATAAATAATCATCGATAAATAAATTAAAATTTATAATAATAGTAATAATAATAATGGAACAACTTAAATGTTTAGTGTAACACAATACCAATGTCGAACTAGATAACATTTAATTTGTAAGGGCTTCTGTTTTCCACTCTCCACCAACGTGACAAATGAAATTTGGTATGCAAATAGAAGAAGGTCGATTGAATTTTTATAGTTGAAATCTTTTCCAATAGGTCCTTATCGAGAAGATAATAAAATTCCCATCAAAAACGCATTGAAATAATAAACAAGTCTATCCCATTTTTATTCAAATTTAATTGTCTATGAATGAATATTACTCCTTTTAACTAATCCACAGCGTGTGTTTGAAACGAATAAAATTAATTCTATTTTTGGGCAGCTTAATGCAGATTTAATTACTATTCGTCTATTACAATTTTGTCCTTTTTGAAATATGTTCAACCACAATTTACCGTTTTGGCCATATTTTTGATTTTGGCCATGTTTAATTATGTTATTTTCTTAATAATTAACGGATGTTTCAATCCAGAATCACTTGTTTAATAGTGATATAGCACTATTTGAGATTTTTCAGGTCGTATGAATGGATTTTCGTATTATTTCACAACCTAATTTATTGAAAACTTAAGTGACTTTTTTTTTTGAGGGGGGGGGGTGAAAAGCTGAATTTCGTAAAATTACGAAATCTGGAATCGAATTTTACAGTTGGCCATCTTTGGTTCATTTTTTTTGAGGTTTTGGTCTAAAACATTCCTAACTGTCTGGCAACTTTGAATCCTATAGTTTATATTCAATACACAAGAAAATTTGAAACTAAATATAATTTTTGTTTTTGTTTTTGCAATTTCACTAGTTTAAGAAAGAAATTTGATAGACCTCGTTTTTCTAGGTAAGTCGGCCTAAGCTAAATTCGAAGCTGTGATTTTTCAATTAATACAGAACGGCTTCAAAATCGTTTATTTGCTGTATATCAAACATCATAAGATAGTAAAATAACTTATGAAATCGTCTGCTGCAATATGCAAACAAATCTTCCTCTATTTCTTCTTTCTGTTTGGTATAAAAGCTTCCTTTTCGTTTGCATGGAGATAAATTGAAATAAAACCATGGAGTTATGACACCGAGATTAGAATCATCCCAGATTTGCATGAATTTATTACTTGAATTAAGTAGGAAGGCTTCAGAAGTATTTCCGGACAAACGTATTAACGAAAGGTTTTTCGCAAATCCTTTCTTTATTAAAGAAAGTTGAAGCAGCAACGAGAGGGTTAAAAATGTCAACTTGAAGAATAATCCAGTCACTGAAGAACGGTCGTGTAGTTGCCATCACAGATGGAATGCGGTCATTGCAATGCTTCTATGATGAAGTGGATATCAGAGGCAGAAGCGCTTCCTTCATTGCGGCTGGGTTTGAGCGAACGTCTTCAGCCAGTCGTAAATTTCTGCGCTTCCAACGCGTCTGTTTTATCTCAAATTTAAAGAGAAACGGTTTCTGCCTCGAGAATAGCAAACGACTGTGAAAGGGTGTTACCAAGAACGTAATCAAAAAAGAAAAAAATAGAATAGACCTATTTTTGGTCCGTAAGTACAATTTTGGTAGACAGAATTCGAATTGTGAGAAATTGAGAAAAATAAAACAAAACACACACACACAGTAATGGTAAACCTAAAAATAAACGTAGGAATTATGGGGTTATTTACTTCGGCATTCAAAAACTAAACTTGAGTACTCCCTCTGTCCCATAATAATAGTAGAAAAAGAAAATAAATATAGAACCCAACATTTATTATCGAAAAATTAGATTAAATTACACAATAAATTAAAAATATTACTCCTAATTTTTATTTTGAGTGTTTAGATTTGAGTGTTTGTTTTGCAGCTAACGCTACTTTTTTGCAGCTTTAGAAAGAATTGCACCTTTCTAAAACCTTTCGTTTTTCTTTTGATGCATCAAGAACTGGACAATCGCAACTTGATCTTTGCTTGAAAACTCTCTTTTTTTCATCTTACTTTTACAATGGGTTGATATTCAACTAAAAACAACAAACAATTGATTTCGATTAGCGGATGAAATTAGAAAAATTGTTATAAATCGTAATAATTAGGTTAACCTAAAAAACAAATGACAGATGTCATGAAACATTGATTTTGATTGAAGGCTTCGCAATTTTGCGCTTTAACATAATTTACAGCTGCATTCGCCAATAAATGGGCGACCATTAATAACGTGAGCTCAAAATGGAGGGGGGGGGGGTAAGAGGTGTCCGGGAAAATGTAACCAAATCTCATTTAAAGGGAGGGGGTCAAAGAAAATCTCACGTCAACGTTTTAATTCAGAGAATATACATAGAAGTCATAGAATAAAAGTATATATAAAAAGTGATTCATAAAGTACTGGAAATATAGGCCTATAAAAAACGAACATTGAAATATTTTTGTCAAATTCGGTGAAAAAAAAATAGAATTGGGCATGGAATTCCGGATCGAACGTGCGATTCTGAGTCGGATGATGGGAAGAGTGATGCATTTCAGTAACCGAAACGGTTTTTAAACTGCTTTCAGAAAACAGGAAAATAATTTTGGTTTGATAAACTTTATGCATAGTGTAAATGTTGATTTTTGAATGAATGTACTGAATGGGAGAAGGGTTACGAAGATTCTCATCTTTCAAACAAAAGAAAGTTTTATCATTTTTCACCTTGAGATGGGGAAGATGTTGCGACCACAAGGATGACTTTAGAAGCATAAAAATTAGTTTCAAAATGAATCTTTTCTTATTTTCGGAGGGGGTTTATGGTTTCCATCTATTCCCCTCCCCCTTGAAAAAAAAGAAAAGATAAAAAATATTTCATCTACATGAAGTACTTTTGCGTTGGTATTGTGTTCAGACATTCTTTTCATCAATAATTTCCTACTGTACCTAAACACTGCTACTCTATTATCACTGAGCAACAACTTCATCGTTTAGTATCGCTAGAGCGAATAAAATAGTTCATCAATCGTGGAAAAACACTTCAGTTTGGCTACTACTTTACCTACCTACCTAAGGAAGATATATGTAATGTGATTTCTTGAGAATTTCATGATGAATCTTGCAGTTTTTGAAATTTTCTTTACGCGGATGAAATTTACTTTATTGATTATTTTATTTCATTCTTTCTAGATTTGTGTTCTTGATTTTTTAAATAAGAAATTAGGTTTAAATTAGAAATTCCCTTTATTGGAGAATACTTAACTAAGCTTTATAAATTGCAAATAGCAAATTGTGATTGCGATGTAAAAATTTAACTTTGATGTTGCTGCTAATGCAGTTTGAAATTCGTGTAACACAAGCAGTGATGTTATCCAGATGTTATCCTGATGTTAAAGGTCGAATATCATATTGAAATAAAATTCGGAGAGTTGAGACTTGACGTCAGTGAAACCAGATACATTTTTAATTCACTTCATTTTTAATTTTTGAGTTTATATGAATGAAGGCGAAGTTGTGGTTCTTCAGTATTCAGGACCTTTTACAGGATCTTTTATCAGACTTTGCATTTACCGCCACATTTTCCAGCTCATATAGTTTTGATTGGCGAAGATGTACTTTTCCATTTCTCTTCAGTTCATTGATATAACAAGCTTTACGCAAGCCAAAATAATGATTTTTTAATTCTTCGGATACTTGACGGATAAAAAAATCATTTCTGCTTGTCTCCGGATGTCTGATCAAAGAAAGACGTCGACAATTCCGGCTGAACTTTACTCAATGTTTACTGGCATTGAGGATTTTATGACTGTCTTCAACGGTTTTGTCCTACATTCGCTTCAGTTCTTAAAACGCTTTGGGCTTTTCGGATAAATTTTTTAATATTGCTTCTTGGCATTTTCACTTCAAAGCATTACAAAAGACCAGCATCTTTTACAATCTGAATTTTAGCAATGATAATATTCATTGCTCGTGCCATTTTGAAATTCAAGAAGCTCGTAACCATTCTAAAAATCTATGCTTTTGTGTTATAATTAAGTAGCTACATCCATCTATAATTTTATATCTTTTTGTATCATAGGTGCATTGAGGCAAGCACATTTATTTTCGAGGCCTGGTATTGTATCTATCTGGCAAACCACCAATTTTGAAGATGGTAATCTTCTTGATTCTGAAATAATGTTCTTCAAGAATCTTATGAATCAAAGAGAAGAACTAAATGATTTTCTTCATTATCTGATTACACAACTTTTGAAGAGGACTAAGCTTGTAATTTTATGCTCTGTGGACTCGTTTTTACCAAAATTAATAGCTCATAATCAGTAACAGTTCTGTAGCATTCTAGATAAATAGTTTATGAATTACCGTGATTACTTCATTCTAAAGGCAACGTATTTTGGTTATAGCTTTCCTGTTGCTCCATATTCATTTCCCAATAAGCATAAAATATCAACGGTGATCTGTTTTGTAGTTTACACCTGATTTTTATTAATTTTATGTTCCTGAGACATGTACTTCCCTTAAGTTGACTTCATCCAGTTTGAAAGACATGTAATATTTGCAATGTACATCTGGTTTGTTCAGTTTCTAAATACCGATGCTTGTTAACGATATTACAATCAACGTTAGGTAAGTCTGTAGCACTTAATATAAATCAATGAAAGTTAGATATTGGCTGTTCCTGAGAAAGGTTTGTTTTCATCATTTCATATCAAACTTGATTTAACAAGAAACTTAATCACAACAACGGGTTGAAATGCCTGGGGGAGGGGGCGGAGGCTCTTCACCTGAAAAGAATTAATTTTCTGATATTTAAATTACAACATTTATCCGATGTTTGAATTTCCAATTCAGACTTACGACAATATCATAGTTCATGCAGATTATTCGATCTATTATTAATAATAATTATAGTTAATTCCTATTATTGGTCATTTCAACATTTAGTTCTTCTGAGCTTTCTGTGACCAATGTCAGGTGAATAATACTGACATTGACGCGGGCTTTCTTTCTATTAGGCCAAAGCAAAAATAGAAAGTGCTAATTAAAATTCATTGTTACTGTGATGTAATATTAATAGAAAAAAAGGAAATGTTACAATGGCACTCAATAAACATATGTTAATGTGCTTTTACATAATAAATGATCAGGCTGCAGCTTGCAAAAAACAAAAAACAAAAAAAACAAAAAATGTAATATATGCAACTTCGGTTTACGAAGATTCGATTTACGAACAATCTATATAACCATAATTTTTGAAGTCGTCAATGAATAGCATTCCTTACAAGTTAGTTACGCTGTATCTACAGTATTATGTTACTATTCATTTTCGTAATTTTTGCATTGTAACTAAATTTGTAATTAAAATTAAAAAGTACGATATCTTGTTTATTATTGTTTTCTTATTTTGCATAGTATCGTGTGCAGTAACCATAATGCATTAATACATCATTATAAAACTACTCTATCGGCCGTTCGATGTTCAGTAGAGGGTTGAAATGCTAAAAATGCTCTGCCAGCGATATAAATATCATTTTTTTAATACATTATTGTTGATCTATGATATATGTTACTGTTCTACTTTTTGCATATAATTATTTGCACTTAGTAATGTGTAAAACTATGGGATTTCTGACATATTGTTTATTGTACTACATAGACTTAAGAACAAATCAATTAACGACAAATTCGTCGCAATGCAAGACTGTCGTAAGTTGAAGATTACCTGTTTAAGGTTGTTAATCGCTTTAACTTGTTCTGCAATACTGTACAGTAATTCTGGATTGTAATATTCAACAATTTCCTTTGCTGATTTTTCATGCGCCTCGATTTATTATATTGTTGAAGGCTTTAAACAGTGAACCTCAATCCACATATCCTTTTGTTAAGATTCCTGAGATGTTGGGATTTATGTGCATTCTCATAGTTCCTGCTCTTTTTCTTTTCCCACTTCCTTCAGTGGCAACGTGGTGTCACCGAACGAGTCAACCCCAACATGAATCACGCCCGAAATGAAAAGATCAGACCAGTCCCATGTGGCGTAAAGGGTGCATTAAGTCACAGTCTAATGATTCGTGGCCACCGCTTTTAATAAAGACTGTTTGGATAATTCGTGCAGGCGCGTAATTTACACTGGTCGTGTCTTGAGTTGCTTTCCCTTTAAGCTGTAACTCACTTCTGCATCCTTCTTTTACTAGATGAGAATCGTCTTCGCCAGCTTGTATCACAGCGACTTCGAGGGAAAGCTGCCAAAACAGAGAATCTACAAATTGCAATTGTAAAAGTAGACATTCTAAGCAGTATTTAAGGCATTAATAAGATTGAGGTAAATGTTTTAACGAAATCAAGGCTGTAGAAAATATAGATAAATTTTCTAGATTACTTGTTTCTAAAACGAACATGAAGGTTTTTGAAAGTAGATATAGTAGGTTATAAGTAGGTCAGCTATCCATCGTGTAGCGATAGTCGGTACGCAGAGCTGCGAGGAAGGGTCAGTTTTCAGAATTAGTGGACTGGAGAATAAAAATAGTTGTGCTGGTTAAGTTGGACTGTAAATAAAGATCCTTTTCATTTTATGAAAATCAGTCTAGTAGTTTTAGAGAACAATTGTGGGGTGTCATATTTTGAGGGATCGAAAGAGTGGAGACCAAAATAAATATGTCTACGTTATAAATTAGACCATTACTAAGCAATGTTCCAAATTTTGCGGAGATCCCTCATGCCATTTTAGCGTCAAGCGCATACAAACAGACAACGCAGAAAAATGGATCACTGGATCACTGGAACCATCTACATATAGTTTCCTTTAAGTATTTTATACTTTAACTCGTGATTTAATTCTTTTATTCACTATAGCAGTTCTGCAGTTCAATTGAGTACTGAAGCACTAAAATAATGAACGCACTTATTATCTTTAAACAAATTCTATTCACTATCAGTTAATAGAAAAGTATCTTTAATTTAAAGAACTATTTAAATATTCTATTTATACGAAGCACTTCCGATGAAATGTAGTGTATTGCACTAAATTCATAACACAGTAATTATTGAAGCACTTTTCATATAACTCGTTAATCACTGAAGCACTTTGCACTATAATAATCAATCACTAATGTCTAATGCACTTTTAATTCTTTCTGAACATTAGTAACTGAAGCACTTTAGTTATTACACTTTAATATCCGAAGCACTTTCACACTGGATAAATTATTCACTTATATCCTACGGTAGCGCATAACTCAATATTCTATAATAACGTAAGTAACGGTCAGAACAAACTAGCATTCACTTTATGCGTAAATGTTAATTAACATTGATATTTCTTCTTTATATTTTATCTTAGATCTTCATATTTCATCTTCATATTGAATTCCTAGTAGTATCGTTTCACATCTAATTCTGGCGAGTTTATAATTAAGACAGTACTTACAACATTTGAAGAGTTCAAAACTTCAGTGACTTTCACTAAGCAAGTCATTATTCCACATAGTCTTTACCTACGTTGGCTCTCCTTCACTGTGCGTCTTTATTCTTTTAATTTCTTCGGTAAATTTATGTCAGTCTAAGATAAAAAAATATTATTGTTTGTTTTCATGTCTTCAACAAATCTGATTTAATGGCTTAAAACAAAGTAAAATTTAATCGATTATTGATAACTGTTTAATCTTTAGGAGATAGATTTCTTTTTGTATATGTTTATCACTTGCAGTCATTACTACTCGTATTCTTCTAAAATTACCCTGATGATATTGTTCAGTCAAATTAATTTCCTAAGTGCCATGTTGTTTAAAATTTCATATTCTTCTTTGCTAATACAATTTTCTTGTCCGAGAAACATCAGAGCTTCATTTCAATTTGTTCACAAACATTGGATGCTCATTTTTCCATTTCCGCTTTTCTTTTATGAAATAATAATCCTGCCCGAGAATCGATTGTGGGTTGATGTAGTCTTGCATTCCAAACTGCAACGGGCAATTGTTGATCTTTCTTATTTCTTTTATTTCGTAGCGCGAGTTACATGCGAGTGAAGAATTTTTTATATATTACTAGTTGACCTGTGCGAATAATTCACATGGTATCTTGATCAATAATAAATGCAATTATTTATTATTCAAAGGTATTTTATTTTGAAGTGTAGTATTTTAAATACGTAATATACGATACTTGCTTGTGATGAGAAACGTTATCATATGGCGTATATACAAAAAAAAAAAGCATACCTTTGAGAAAAAATAAACAACTCCAACAGCTGTTGTGCAGTTAGTTAAACATATTGTCAATATAGTCCAACAGACGATTCTTGACGATCTCGTGTTTTCGCGATTTCACGTAATTTACGCGAGAATAGTATCTATCGAAGTCTTCTCACAAAATGTCGAGAAACAGTGCTATACAAAGCAGCGCACGAAAAATAAAATTGCAAGTTAAAGAATATTTTCGGAGGGAATTAATTAATGGAGGACCTCTCATTCCTTTAGAAAGAGTTCAAGACAGAGTAGCTGAAGCAACCGGTATATCCAAAGCCTCCATCACAAGGATACGTCGACAAAGCAAGCGGCGCGGGAAAGAAGGCTTATTGACTCCCCTGGACAATTCCTCTGATAGTACTTTGAGAACAGGAGTCATAGTGTATAATTCCAATGTATAATGTGTAATTAAATGAAAGGGTCGGAGAAATATTTAAAAGAGATATTTTTACAAAATGAAGCCAAGCTACTGAATTCGAAATTATTACTTGACATTTCGTACATCTCCCAATTCACGCAGTTATTTACTGGAAAAAAACAGCTAAAAGAAAAAACAAATAAACCAGAATTTACCTTTAAGGGCCCTTTTCAGGGCCTCAAAATTAGACGGAAGAGCTGTCAAACATACTGATCGCCCACACACAAAAAAAAATGCTAAAATATTAGAAAAACGTTAATTTTAAAAATTTCTTAAGTAAACAAAGCAAAACTAAATACAAAAAAAAATACCAGATTACGTCAATACATTTATATAAGACAATCCATTTTAATTTTAAGATGCAACATTACATTAACGAATTAATAATCAAAAAGGCACAACTGCAAATTTCTCATTGATTTTATTTGCTATTCACAAAAAAAAAAAAAAAATAAAAAATGCGTGAATATATATTTATGTTTACATTTAATTGAAATATTTAAATGAATTATAATAAGGGAAAACGCATGAGACTTTTGCTAAATTTTAATATACTTTTCATAAATTGAAAACAGTCAATTAACAAACATTAAATTCATCAAGTGGCATTTTCCTATTGACAGACATTCAAAGTACTAAATTCCTTGACACTTCCTGAAGAGGCTAGTGGCCAGATTTCGTGTTTTCCGTAATTCTCAAGCAAACGAGATCGTCAAGAACTGTTGGACTACAGGTGGCGCTTTCTACATTTTTATAAAAAGGTTTCTTAACGAAAACATTAATTTTAAACAATTTGTTTATTTTTCGGCATTCGTGATGAACGTAATCTTCACCATCTAAACATCTAAAATGATGTCTCAATCATTGATTTTGATGAAGTATTAAGGGAGATGTAGCAAACCGACAAAAAAACACCTTTGAAAAAAAATATTGAGATTTTGTAACAGGTTCTTTACTTAATCCGTATGTAATTGTTTGATAAAAATAGTACAACATTTTTAGATCGACTCTTATTAAACACAGTTTGATAAGCAAATTAATGTAGATAAAACTAACTGTTGAAATTGATATGTGATCTATCAGCATAAGCAGTATATTGCTTTAACATTCCTAAGTAAAGTTTAGTTCCTAAGGTACAAGAAATTTCTCTTTGATGTGGCTTTAGGTAAAATTTGATGTGGTTTTAGGTAAAAACCCCGGTGGTTTCGTCCTGCTTGCAGCTCTTCAATGTTTGGTATACAGTCAGTTCTGAAATTTTCAATGTTACTGTTTCTGATAAATCATTTTCTGGAGGTTATGTAATATGACTATATCAGACTGTTAATGACAAGAAAGATATAGTGATTGTGCCACCGACTAAACGAAAAATCTTCGTTAACAACTTTTAAATTGTAATATCTGATTAATACAATCAATATGAATCTTCCATTGTTTTGAATAAAAACATAATTAAATCAGCATATTTATTTAGGTTGGTCCGATTTTAGTAAGCTAATCATAGCGCGTGCAAATGAGTGGATTAGCTAAAAGAGTTTATATGCATTTGCAGACATCATTGTTTCGGTTCTAATGGATGCGTTTGTTTTTTTTTGACGGGATTTTTGTCCCTTTCACGTGAGACTTCTGGAGATGGATTCAGACAGAAAAAAATTCAAGCCTTAAATCTTCTCTTGTCATTAAATATTCATGCCAAGTTTCAAGTAGTTCCTATCATCGATTCAAAAGTTATTAGAGAGTAAACATACACATTTACAGACTCAGTTCTTTGATGAGCCTCACATTGCTAGAAAGATGGACTAAGACCATATTGAATCATCCTTATATAAAAACAAAAATTCTTTCTCACTTAAAATCTAATTTTTTTTACCAGCATTTCCATCTATTTTCCTTTGAGAAATGAATGAACATTCGCCAACATTCTTTTTTTTCTTACTATGAATTCCTTACCTCCTTTAAATCATGGCTGTCATTCCTTGTAAATCGAAGCTTCAGGCTGGTTAATTTTCAAAGATGGGAATGACAAGTCCTGTTCTGGAAAAGTAATTCCGAATTTGAATTGAAAAGTAAGGTTGGCGTTCATTAAAAGTAATTCCATTTTCCCGTTGGGTAAGTTCTTACTATAAACTTATCAAAAAGTTTTGTAATTTTTTGTGTGGTCCATTCACAGAATATTAATTGAAAAATTAATACAGTTGGAGGAAGTCTGGAGGTCGTAGTTATTAATAGTTTTCAGTAGTTATCCTTTTAGTCTTCTGATCTAGATCAGCAGACTAATATTCCCGTTTTATCTGTCCGTCTGTGAACAAGTATCATTAAAATCTCATTAAATTATCATTAAAATCTAGGAATGATTTTAATGATTAAATTGTTATTATTGCACAACAATCATAACAATCGCAACAATTGCGTCTTTTGCATTCGCAACAATCACATTTATAGTGATTGTTGTGATAGTCAAAAGCCGCAATTGTTGCGATTGTTTACTGGAAATGAAACACAAGGAAATTAAAGGAATGTCAATGATCAGAAGACGTTGCGAAGCATTGTGATTGGTTTTCTAATCGCTTTCCCAACCTTGATTAAGTCTAATTATTGAAAACAAATTATGAAAAGCTTTTTTTTTTGTCTTAGTTTACAAAACGTAAATAAGATTTCAAATCAGGTTGACCAAAAAAAAAAAAAGTCCATCTTCAAAAATATGTTTTTGATTATTATTAAATTTCATTGTTAGAAATTGCTGTATATTAAATAGAAAACTTATTCTAAAGTCAATTTAAGTTTTATTTTGATTTCATCAACAATTTTAAATATTTTTTTTTAATAAAAAAAAAAATCTGAATTTTAATTTTGAATGACTGTACATGAATGGTCTAATTTGGAATGACTGACTTTCTAATCTTGAGGATTCTTGACGAAACTTTTATCAAAACTTCACAGATTAATATAAGATAGTAAATAGTTTTAAAGTGAATGAATGCAAAGAATAACAGAGATAACGAATTCTAAAAGTTTATGTAATTCATATATAAAATTGAAAGCAAAAGTGATCCTAATCTCGAATACATTGAGAAAACGTTCTATTCACGTTCTTTCTCTAAAAACCTTAGTATCTTCTTACTGAAGCTGCATTAACTTGATTCAGACTTTAAGTATTTCCTATAAAGACAACATTGGTCATTGGCTTGAATAAAGAACCACGGAACTGAAATGAGAGATTCTCATTTCCCAATCTCTTTAGTAAGCCTTATTTTTTGTTCCATTGGGACAGTAAGATACAAGAACGAAGAAAATATACTCGACAAAAGAATTCAGAATGCACACTACCCCACCCAGAACATTCAGGAACAAAGATTTCTCTGTACGTACAGTAATCTTCTTAACTTCATAATCCTTTGGGATCCTTTGGGATTTGAAGTCGCTTGAACTTCTGTTATTGTAACTGAACATTTGTCCACTAGGAGGCAAATGTCATTCGAAAAATCTCAAATAGACTTTCCTGGAGATGTTTACTAGAACCAACGTAGACATGCCATTTAACATTACAAATCTCTGTCTCGTTTTCATTCTTCAAAAGATCCGGGCTGTGTTCTCTGCCCCCGAAGAATATAGATCCAATTTCGTGGCATGTAGAGTGTTGAAAAGTTGTAAAAATGATTTTTTGTTTGTAAAATAAAACAATAAGTAATAGGCTACGCTTTTTTTAGGTGATCTGTTTCGCTTTACACCACATATTAATTAAAAGTTTACGGTGATGTTCGTTACGAAGTTCTTGATAGTCAAATCGAACATCGAAGCACTGAAATAAAGACGAATATACGTTATTTTCCAACCAAACGATTCGGAAGCACACTATTAAAATCGGATTCATGAAAACCATATTTTTTTAAAGAAAATTCGAGATTTTATCTGGCCCAATTGCTGAACAGTGGATGACCACGGCGGAGTTCTGCTTCACTGTAAAACATGGCGGAGGCCGAAATAGGAAACTACAGTCCGACCACCACATCTTGAGGATTGGAAAAATTCAAGAGGCCCATGACGTTAGCACTATCCTCTCTGAGATGCCAAAGAAAGTTATATTACAGCTACATAAAGCAAAAACAAATTAGTTTTAATGATGTTTAAAGGAAATACTATTATATTATTGATTATTATACTATTATATCATTAGTTATTGGTTGACTGATTTAGCAGTTAAAATTTAACTGTTTTACTTAAAGGTATTTCTTTCAAATATTGTGTATTCTTAAAGCTCTGCGCTTGTTTCTGATTAGCTGAAAAATAGATACGTCATAATCACGTGGGGTTCCTTCCAATCGTCAAGAAATCGTGGTCGGACTGTAGCTCCTAATGTAATCTTTTCAGTTGTTTGTCTTTACTGTTGTAGGTGGGAATCAATTGTTACTGATTTAGTTTTTGTTTCCCGAGGAACTTGGGTTGAAATCCCACAAATTCAAATTTCCGAACGACTCCCTCACATCAAAGATAGCTCTCAATGACCCTCAATTTTAACAGTTGTTGTGATTTCATCCACAATCCTTCGAAAGATTCCCACCTAAATTTTGAAAATTTCTTAAAAAGAAAATTGGATTAAAGAACACCGTTATCATCTATACAATGTTAAGTGCTTCCGCATCGTTTTGCTTGCCAAAAAAACCAACATTTGTCTTAATTTGCATAGTTCGGCTTTCTCCATAATTATCTATTAAAATTCTGAAGATGAAAAATAAACATTCATATAATCTTGTCTGTGCAAAAGCATAATCAAGAACGGTATAATAAATATTTTAGTTTTAACTTTTAATTGCTGTTTTCAAAAGTTATATACATTTTCTTGTATATATACATTTAAAGTTATATACTACATTTATAACATGTTATGTTTTTCTTATTACTTCTGTAATTTTTCCTTTGAAATATGAATACCAATACTTTAAGAATGTTTGAAAGAAACATGAATATTGAATTTCGTAAGGTTTTGAATTCATATCTTATCTTACTTCAAAACCTTAATTTTAATTTTATGTTGTCTTTTATTTCAGAAAAGGCATCCTTGGATTCGTATAGAGTGCGTTTATGGTAAGTCAATTTTTTTTTCAACTATTGTTTTTAGCTGAAAAAAAGTAACTATTTTGAACACGAAAAGTATTTTTACTCATTCCCATTTCATCAAATTTTCAAGCATTTGATGAAAATGAACGTCGTGAAAATGTTAGATAACTTATGTTCCTATTTAGTTTCTATTATAAGGATTTGAATATTTAATTGTTTTTTGAAGAGTTACAGGATCTTTCGTTTTATGTAAATGCATATCTGTTAGCCAAAGTTTTATCAACAGCGATTTAACATGATTTTTTTTTATTTCGTATTGATTGAAATTTTATAAATTAATTTTATCGTGTTTTGAAATTTCCTTTCTACCCTTCGGCAAGCGCAATTCTCATTTAAAATGTTTTTTTTTAATTATTAACTGGTTAGAGATGACTAATTAATTCCGATGCAGAGGTGCCTTGAGCAATGGAAAATGTGAAAAGCTTTTGAACCAAATAAACTAGAAACGGAATTATGAGGAAAAATATTTAAAAAATCCATTTCGAACGAAGATTTTAACTTGTGATTGAATCAACTTTTCATTATCCGAAAATCAAAATACCAAAACAATTTAACCCAATTTTTGAAAAGAATTTTTTTTTGTAGTTTTTGAAGCTTCGAAATTAAATCATTGAAACACCTGCATAAAAATCTAGACTTCTAGAAGATTTCTAGTGTGAGTAGTTGGACGATAGTATTAGCAGATATATTATTTATTTACAACATACACATCGCGACTTAATAGAACACTTCCTGGATAGAAATTTTAAAAAGGGTAGCAAAACATATTTTATACCCTTTTAAACTAATTTGCTAATATGAAAATTATTTTATTTGCCCGTTGAAACCTATTTTCAGCTAAAGTTTCGTTTCAAATTTTTAAAATGTTACTAGGAAGCTCCAAATAAAAGCGTTGTAAAAAAAAGCTAATATAACTTCACGAAGCAAGTTAGTGAAGACTGAAATTACAGATATGATAAATTGGTGCTGATATCTACAGTGAACTTATCATGAAGATAAAAGGTACCTTAAAATAATTATTTTATTTCGGAAGAATGATCCTGGGATTACAAGAAAGTTCCATAAGAAGATAGTTGTGTGCTTTAATTTTATGAATTACCATATTATGGTAATTGTTCTTATTAATTACCAGAATAGTTAATGTTATAAGTAGTTATTCTAATTTATTGATCAACAGTCAACTTTGTACTGAATCTAATTAATGTTAAAGTGTAAAATGTGTCATTTACTTCTCGAATATATTTAGAATTATCACGTTTTGAGTTTTGGAAATGCCTATTTCAGTTAATTCTTTAAAACAAATGATAATTTGGCTGGTGGCTTTCCCAAAGGTTTGCGCCTTTTCTGGTTCTTTATCGAGGGAGGCGGGTTAGGTCTGAAGAGCTAGTTGAATAGCGAAACAGCTGTTACCTAATCCTCCCCAGTAAATGAATCAGAAAAAGGCAATTTGTTTGTTGTTTAGTCTGTGCTGGGCTCCTGATACAATTCATCAAATGCTAATTTCTTACGTGAAGTCTGCTCAAGTTATTTCAAATATTGTTTGAATTAAAAGTAAAGCTTATTTTACTTTTACGTTTAATAGCCTATATTTTCATCGTTCTTAAAATATATTTAATGTTCTATATTGTTCCTAAAAGGTTATAATATCGTTAATTTTCAGAAAAATAATTTTATATAAACATGGAATATGAACATTTGAATGCTTTACAGTGCAGTATTTATTGATGAGTGTCCGCAGAAAAGAACGTCAATAGCACTCAGACGAGCAGCATGTCTTACTCTTACATGAAATGCTAAATGCATTGATGTTGACGGTGGAATTTTGAAATTTTAGTATTAACTACACTAAATTTATCACTTGAACAATAGATTTTAAAACAATACGTATTTTTTTTTATCAATAATTTTGCACTTATACATTGCGTGTATTTCTATCTCGGGAGCCATTCGGAATACGATACGTTCACACAAACTTATTTACTTGGAATGATATGGTACGACCTCCTAAAATATTGAACTTTCCTCCTGGGACATCCTACGTAAATATTAATATATTGTACTAGATAGATTCTGGTAGGAAGAATTTTCCCACTCGGGATGAGGTTCCTTGAGCCTTCTTCAAGAGATGATAAGAGTTGCATAGGTTTTGCCACTTCTGCTTTGCAAAATCTATGTATTCTCATCTCCTGAAGAAGGCTGAAGGAACCGAGCCGAAATATTGAGTAAACCTCATCCCGGAGTGGTAAAATCCCTCAAACAAGAATCGATCCAGCATCATGTCCCACTCCCCCTTCAGAACCAAACTATGTAACATAATATATGTATTTATATACATTATATTAGTATACTATATACTATATTAATTATATACCAATTTACGTTATGCATTTAATGTTGTACCGAATGAATTAAAATTTATGCAAAGTTAAGCCACCAGAACTCATTACTGAAACATTCTATTCACGCAGACAGTCTCAATACCGAAAAATTCATTACGAAAAACCTCTTTACCATTCAAAGACATTCTCGTAAGACTGCGAATATTAGCTCTCATCTTCCCCTGTTTTCTTATCAACGCTCAAGAGAATGAATGATCAGAGAAAAGCAATTTTGAAATGCTTCTACAATGAGGCTGAGATGGAACTTTAATGATTAACACAAAGATGATTCAAACATCACAGATAGAAAAACCTTAAAGTGCTTTTTTAAGTTTTTGGTTTTTTAAATCTTCAGCTGAAACAAATAAATAATATTTTTTGCATTTTCAGAAAGGTTTTTTTTGTTTTGTTTTTTTCTTGTTGATGATTTAAAACTTGAAACTTATAGAACTTATGAATTTCAATTCGAATTAAAGAACGGGTTATGTTGGAAATCTTGCGAAAATCTAATCACTTTTATGTTAATATTGAATGGTTCGCAATAGAAATACAGGTGTGCAAAGACTTACGAGGGTAAGGCAACGACCGTTCTTACTTACAGCGATGTTCCATAAATAAAATTTTTTTAAACTAAAATTAACTATATGTAATAAAGATTATGGTTAATTTAAATTTAAATTGAATTTTGCATTATCAATATGAAAAAAAGTGTAAGTGGCAAAAAAAAAAACAGTTTTGTAAATTTTGACTGTAATGTACACTACAGAACTATATCTTTCAATCTAAACCACATTACTGTACAGTAGCTCTATTTATAGAAATAACTGTCTTCACCGAGGAAACTACAGCACCATGGAAAGTACAGACACTGTACTACATTGCAAAAGCACTGTTTTTTATTACTAGCAAAAAGCAGGTCTTTGAGAAGAACGAGCACTATTAACAATAATAATAAATACATATACATGTAAAGATTGAAAGTATCTAAAAGTGACTAATGCTACGACGCTGTCGGTTTATTGTAAATTATAATTTTTTTTTCGGTTTAAGAACTAATGCCCCTTAGGTATGGCAATTTATGGCTTTTTCCAAGTTTTAAAACCAAATAATTCTTATAAAATTCAGTTTTCAGTGTTGAAAATATAATTGTGCACTTCTACATGGATTTCTTCGTGGGCATGCAAAATTTCATATTTCTAGCTACATAGATTTTGAATTAAACTAGATCATCCCAAATGATGAAATTAGTTTGGAATTGAGAGACTCGCTTCGCTCGTCTAAATTCTTACCTTATTAAAAAAATAATTAGCTCACCCAGAACGAATGATCCGGGAACCACAAAACTCTGCATAATTGAAAAAAAATTATTATCAATATAATTTTTAATCATATAGTTCTAATTCGATACAAGTTGGTAGCAGAGTATCTTTAATATAGTTCAATTACATAGTTCAAATTCGATAAAAGTCTTAAGATGATTTGTAGATATTTCAGTAATACGTCTTTATACACACAAATAAGTATCATTGGGATTCTTGGTTATATTAATTACCTTAATATAATCTTTAATCAATATAGTTCTAATTCGATACAAGTTGGTAGCAGAGTATCTTTAATACAGTTCAATTATATAGTTCACTATATAAATATCACTGGAATTCTTGATGAGCATAAAAATGAAGACTAACGTAATCAAAAAGTTCTTAACAGATCACTTTAACTATATCCGTAGTTCCATGTTGATCCCGGCATGTAAGAGAAAAGTAAAATCAGATAAGTCACTTACTTTGTCTTGCTTGAAGAAATCACTGAGCAACAAAACGATCCAATACAATATACTTCTTCTAAGTACATCATGTTTCTTACAAGTTTATATGGTCCACAGGATATCTCCATCTTTCTTCAGGTACGTCGTAACCCTACTCACTCGAACGTATTCTGGTACACAGCTCAGATGTAAAGGAATCTCAAAAAAGATGCGTATTAATAGAAGTTTTCAGCATTATAATTACTTCTGCTACTAAACGACATTCTAACTTCTATTAAATATATATCAGAATAACTTTTATACGAAGGCATTCTTCCTATAGACAACTTCATCAAACTTAGCCCATCTTCCTCCTTCCAACTCGTTATCCATCTTCTTTCAATATATCGACCTTCTTCATAGTTCCATCTCTCAAGAAATCACACGTGCCCAACAAACAAACAGTCCGAACTATACAGTTCAAAACAAAGATGGTACATGATATCTTGGTAATTGTTTTTCACAACAAACAAACTTTATCTTAAAAACAATCTCTTCAGAACGCTTAATAAAAACAATATATGCTGCAATGAAGCTTTCTTTGTTTTCATTACAACTCACTAATAAAACAAGATAATCAATGAATTTAATTGATGAATTTCACATTGCCATAAACAACTTGTGTCTTTTAAAAACAAACAATAAGGAACCGTCACAGGCGCTTATGCTATTGATTGCAGTTGGACTGTCACATTAATAAGAAGACATTAGTTTCACTTTCGGTGGGTTTTGTGAACGACCATATGCACTTGTGTGCTTTATAATCATTGTGGTTGTGGAGTGTAGGTCTCAGATTCTCGCAGACGCATTCGACGCAATTTTGAACAATTGACAAAGTATGAGAAAGGTCGTATCGTTGGACTGTGGGAAACAGACTTGTCGTTCCCTCGAATTGGCCGCCATCTGGACATTTCCGACTAATATTGGGAAATATCAGGGACACATACGCGGAGAGAACCCAGACTATCAGAAGAAAAAATGGCATGTCAATAGACTTTCTCAGGGAACCGGAAGTGACCAAATTGGCTCAAGCGAATCATATTCGTTGTCAATTTTCTGTGAAAATTTCCCCTAATTTTGCCTGACAGGACCAGTGGCCATCTAAAATCAAAAAAGTGGACTGGAAGTCGAATGTTTCCGAAACCTCCTGACCACGAATCACGCAAACGATGCGTGGCTCCCGCGACTCCGACTCTAGTTTAGGCTGTGAAGGACATTACATAATTTTACAAATCTACATGCAGACATAGGGATCTTCCCCCGTAAGGGTGTAGCTTAAAATTGTAAAATAACGTTCCCTGTTACGCTTACATTCAAAAATAAGAACGAATTTTTTGCGTAAGACTAGCTTTTAATAAAAAAAAAAGAACGGTTTGTCTAAAATCATAAAGAACAATTTTTAAGGGAATATAGATGTAGGCCAATACAGTACTTTGCATTGAATAAACAATATATGCTTCACATTATATTTAAATTCATATAAAGAAAACCTATTACCTACATAAACTGGGAAACCTAAGAAACGAAACACATCCTTACTTAATTCTTCATTTATAAAGAAAATTTAGTGAATAATTAGAACTTACTCACTTTCAAATATTCAATAAATAATCACCGGACTTAAATTTTTCTTCTTATTTCTTATCTGAGTCTCCTGCTGCTTTTCATTTTTTGAACAACACTTGAGCGTTGTTAAGAACTTTTTCTTAGACTGGATTTGTGTAATTGTGTTAAACTTCATTAACATTATCGATATATATATATATACATGACGTGGAGATAATTTGGCCATATCTCTTTAGAAACAGTGATTTGTTTTTTGCTGTTAGCGTTTTAAATCCCAAATCACTGTCCGGCTATACTCACATACACACACACACACACCCATATACTCATTATATATATATATATTAGCTGTACCCGGCATGCGTACCCGGCATGATACAGCGACAACAATCACAACAAGCTATAAGTTTTGCTTCTTGTGTGGAGTGCGATACTATTGGCTGCTTTTTACTTAACCAAGATATCGCACATCCATCAAGAAATCCACTTGTTGATTTACATCCACTTTGATTTGCATAGCTTGCATCTGCATAAGCAATTAATTCTTTGTCATTTAGCTTGTAATACAGTTTGTAATCTTCAGTTCCTTTTAAGTATCTTAGTATCCGTTTTGCTTTGTCAAGATCAGCCGTAGTTGGTTTATTACACTTTTCTGAACATCTATTCACTGAATACATAATGTCTGGACGACTGTTATTATATAAGTAATTTAAGCTTCCTAAAATACTTCTATATTTAAGATGATGACTACTATCTAATACATCTTCTTCCATTGGTTCTTCTGAATCCTCCATTTTGTCTTCTATATAAGGAGTTGACAAACTTTTGCTATTTTCCATTTGAAATCTACATAATAGTTCATGTACAAAACGTTTCTGGCTGAATGATATAGTGTTATTCTCAATATCGTGATCAATTTGCATTCCTAGCTAATCTTTTATAACACCGAACAATTTGTTCAAGTCATCTTTTATTTCATTGATTATATTCTCTCTCTTTCCAAAAATCAAAATATCATCAATATAAACAAGCAAAAAATATGTCTCCTTATTAAATTCCTAAGTAAAAATACATGGCTCAGTCTTCAATGGAAAGAATCCTGTTTTGCCAAGTTTTTCTCTAAAGGTGTAGTGCCAGTTACGGCCCGCCTGCTTAAGACCATACAGGGATTTCAGAAGCTAGAGTTCATTATTTCTTGAGTCCTTCAGCTTAACTCCATCAGGTGGTTCTAAATATATATCACTGTCAATAACTCCATTTAAAAAAGCGCTATTAACATCACACTGATGAATTAATAACTTATGCTTTAATGCCAGAGCTAATAATAGCCTAAAAATATATAATCCAGGTGTAGGTGCGAAAGTTTTTTCATAGTTCATACCAGGCTTCTGCAAGAAACCATTTACAACCAAACGGCTTTTGTATTTGGTGACCTCTCCATCTAAGTTTTTTTTAAGCTTAAAAACCCACTTAGTGGAAAGGGGTGTCACATAGTCAGGTATGATAGTTTCAGTCCAAGTTCTGTGTTGTTCTATACTTTTCAGTTCTTCTTTTAAGGATTTTTAACAACATTTCACTCTCTTCACCATTTATGGCTTCACTAAAGTTTTTTGGTTCTTTATTGATAATGGTAAAATTTGCTCTTAATTTTTTTGGCTTCACAACTTTTCTTCCTCATGAGATATATTCTTCATCTGTGTCATCACTTTCTAAAACATTGGTATTACTATTATTGGATTGGTTTTCTTCAATTTCCTCTTCACTTGCTTCAATTTCCTCTGCACTTGCTTCCACATTATTCACAGGATTGTCATTGATAATTTCCGATGAGCTATCTTCACTATCACATTTTCTTGTATCAAACAGATTATCATAATCTATTGTTTCGATACTTTGCTTATTTAACAGACCGTTGCCTCTTTTATTCTCATTTATGAATGAATTACGTGTCTCAATGACCTTGTTTAGTGATATATCATCAATGTAATATCCACGAGTAGTCAAAGAATAGCCAACCATTATACCTTTTCTAGTTCTATCACTGAATTTATTTTTTAACTGCTGTCTAGGAACATTAATATATGCGAGGCTACCAAACTTCTTTAGATGTTTAATGTTTGGAGGGTATTTATTGTCAAACCATCTCGCAATTTTTTTTTTTTTAATGTTTATCAGACCTATTTAGGTGTACTTATTACCTGTACACCTGTAATATAGGTTCTGAGATTTTAATCTAAAGTATGATTTTCCACCCATAAAGAAAAACGAGACAAAAAAAAAAAAGGAAAGAAAAGAAAGAAATATGATTAGTAACTAGATTATGTAATAATGAATTTTATATTTTTATCTATTACGTCGACAATTAATTTTTTTTTTTATCTCCAATTTTTTGGTTGTTGTAATTATCCCAGTTAAGTTGATGAAAAAGTTTATACATAATATTACCATTTAGACGGTACCCAAAATTATTTTTTATTTTTTTATCATTAATTGAACTGAGCCAATTGTTTCTAGTAATATTGTTTTTATTGTAATTTTTTTCATTTTTTATTTTAAAGAAATTTTTAAGAATTGTCTTATAAATAAATTTCTCTTCTATAATTAATATTTTGAATTTTTTCCTTATTTCATTCCTTTCGACTATACTTTTTTTATTAAAATTATAAAAGATATTTTTTAGTATTTTAAAACATGCTCTATTTATGTTTTCAATTTGTTTTTTATTAATGAAAATCCAACTATCCAGGCTATAATCTAAAATCGAATCCACAAGGGATTTATAAATTATTATTTTTTGTTTTAACGGAATAATTTGTTTAATGTGATAGAATAGGTAGGTCAATGAGCTCAATTTATTTATGACATATTGATAATGTGGAGTCCATGTAAATTTCTCATCTATGAATATACCCAGGTATTTATATTGAGTAACGAAGTCTATCTTTTCGCAGTCACAAAGGACATTGTTTATTTGTTGAGTATCCTCCAAGTTTTTGCAATCTTTTTTATGCAGAAAACAATATAAATTTTTATTAATAATTTTATTCTTATTTTTTATAATCATTACTTTTGTCTTTTTTACATTGATTGCCATTTTATTATTAACAGCCCAATTATTTATCTTATTTAAGTCAATTTGTAATCTGTTATATGCATTCCATTGATTTCTGTCACTCGTTAGAATTAAGACATCATCAGCATATAGGTAGATCTTAGAGTAGATTATACTATTATTTATAGAGTTCATATACAGGTTGAACAATAGAGGTCCCAAATTTGAACCTTGTGGGACCCCAGATCTGTTGTTGTAAGAATTACTGACATAGTTTTGTATTTTAATTTTCATTTTTCTGTCTTTTAAATAGTTCTTTATTAGATTTTTAATTTTTCCTCTAATGCCAATGGTTTCTAGTTTTTCCAATAGTAATTTATGATTTATGCTGTCGAAGGCTTTGCTGAAATCTATAAAGACAATGTAAATAATTTTTCCATTATTGAGTTCATTATTTATATTTTCACAAAGATTTTTTAATAAGGTACCAGTACTTTTACCAGGTTGGTATGCATATTGATTACAATTTATAATATTTTTTACTTTTATATAATTAAACATCATTTTATGTAAGTAACTCTCGAATATTTTTGAGATATTTGAGAGTAAAGATATAGGTCTGTAGTTTTCAAAATTATAGTAATTTTTTGTATTTCCACCTTTGTATATCGGAACAATGTATGCAACCTTCCAAAAATTTGGATAGGTTTCAGTACTGATTATATTTTCAAATAATAATTCCAAAAACTGTGCAAATAATTTCTCATGTTTTTTAATTTCCTTCACTTTGATTAAGTCACATCCATTTGAGTTATTATTTTTAAGATTAGATATGATTTTTGTGATATCATGCAAATTAGGAGGAAATAATACCATAGTATCCTTTTGAGTATTATTTTCATAATTTATTAATTGTACATTTGAATTTGTATTTTCATTGCTATATGTATTCTTTTTTATAAATACGTTTTTAAACTCTTTAAAGATGATATTTAGATCAAAATTTTTTAGTAATTTTACAATTTCAGTATTATCAAAATTTTTTTGTTTATAATTTATTTGCTTGTTTACAAAGTTCCAGATATTGATATTTATATTTGGATCATTTTCTATCAAGTTTTTATAATATCTATTTTTCTTTTTATTAATAAGGTTTTTAAGCCAATTTCTTTTTTTTTTGTAGATATTTTGTAACCTTAAGTTTTTCTTATTTTTTTGTGCTTTTTTGAATAATTTATTTTTTTCATTAATATATTTCATTAGATCGTCGTCCATCCATGGTTGTTTATAATTATTTGTTTGTTTATCTTTAGGATTATTTTGTTTGTTTTTAATATCGTTATATTTTTTTTTCCAATTTATAATTTTCGCTTTTTTTATTATTTTATATAATTTGTTTATTATTTTATTTGTATCTAAATTAGAGTTATTTTGCATTTGAAGGATAAGTTTTTTCATTCTACACTCAAAAAAGTCATCATTTATTAAACCATCATATTTATTTAATCTGTCTATTTTTTTTTCTGAATATTGTTTATCTTGTTTTTAATTTCGAAAAGTATACCAAAATGATCAGATATGTCCCATTTTATAATAATGGCTTCAAGATGATTTGTGTTTTTGAGATTAGAGAAGCAGTGATCTATGCATGAAATTGAATTTGTGTTTTTTGTATTCGCTATTCTAGTAGGTTTGTAGACATAATTAGTAAAACCTAAATTATAAAAGTTTTGTAAATATTTTATTGTATTTGTGTTTAAGTTATTTTTGAAAATGTCTATATTTGCATCACCTATATAAATAATATTTTTGCTTATTTTATTATTGATTTCCGAAATATTTATTTGTAATTCATTACAGAAATGAGTTACATTTGTATGAGGAGGTTTATAAATTGCATGTAGTACCATATCGTATTTAAGAGATGACGTCTTTTCTATTATACAAGTTACGTTTTCATAAAAATCTGATGACAAATCTACCAATGTTATGTCTAAGTTTTTTTTATAGAAAATAACAATTCCACCACCTCTAGCAGATAATCTAAGTTTATAGAGTTTTGAGAAACCAGGTATATTGAACAAAAATAATTCTTTTTCTTTAATATTAACTTCAACAAGAATTATTATGTCTAATGCATTAATTTTATTATGTAAGTTAGCTGTCAAATATGTAAAATTAGATTTTAAGCTTCGTATGTTTAAGTATAGGTAGTTAAAATTATTCTGTACGAAATTCCAATCTATAATATTATTTGTGATATTCAATTTACCTAATTCTATTTGCTTAATACTTGCCATTTTTGTTGGGTTTTTTTTTGTTTACTTAACTATAATTTGCTTAATTCTTCTTCAGATTTGATATTCATTATTTTAGAATTTTCATTTTTCCGAACCAATATTTTGGAATTTTTTAACCAAACGAATTTGTATTGTTTATTTTTTGCTTCAATTTTTGTTCGCCAGAAGAGATTTTTTTGTTTTGATGTTAAGTTTTCATTTATGAAGATTCTTTCTTGGTTATGATTTTTGAAAACATTGCTATTAGTGAGGTTTTTCATTTGTTTGTATTGTGTAATCCAAATATCTCTGTCCTTCCTATTTCCAAATTTGACAATAATTGGTCTACTTTTATGTCTATTAATTCTACCATATCTATGGCATACTTCTATATTTTCCTTAGAGTACTGTAATTTCATAGCTTCCGCTATTTTTCCTATTACTTCTTCAACATTCTCATTATCAGTCTCTTCTACCCCTATTATTTCAATATTGTTCTTTCTCTGTTGCGATTCCAGTCTGTCTATAGTTATTTCCAATTGTTTTATATTTTCCTTTTGGATATTATTTTCATTTTCCATTTCTTTTATTCTTCCGGTGATTACTTTTTGTTCAGTTTGAAATTTATCTAATTTGGATGATATTTCTTCGTACTGTTTGTTTATGAAATTAATAGACTCTCTGATACCCATAAGTTCCTTCATAATGGTTAGTCCCAATTCTTTATCTATTTCGTTGTAGGTTGAGTTCATTTCTTTGTCCTGGGAGGTAAGGAGATTCGCTGAACATATTTGGCTTATTTCTTCGCCTGATTTATCTTCTTCTTCTTTGCTTGAAACTTTTCTTCTTGAAGTTATATTATTGCATTTCTCACATTTCCAATGTTTTATCCTAGACGGTGTAGAATTCGCCGTTATTTCTTTGTCTTTGACACAAGCGATGTGTTGTTCGGTGCCACAGCCCATACATCTGAGTTCTTCATGTTTGATTATCTTATTGCACTTACTGCATTTAATTTTTAATTTGGCGTATTCATTCGTACTAGACATACTTTAGGGATAATAGTGAAGAAAATTGGAGTGGAAAATTAAAGTTTAATTGTAGTTAATATGTGGTATATTGAGTTGTTTATGGAGCGAAAAAACTGCACGTCTTACCTTTCTCGACGCATGCGTCCCTTTTTATATAGGAATTTCATCTGACACACTGCAGATGTATTATATATTCACTGCATATATTAAAATATATATTTATATATATATATATATATATATATTAGCTGTACCCGGCATGCGTTGCATTGCCACTCAAAGAAAGAAAGGTTCCGGTGTCGGTCAGGGGTGGGATTCTTAGGTAGCCGTGTCGCCTTCTACCCACCCAAGTGTGGTGTCCCTGCCCCCCCCCCCCCCCAAAAGAGTGGCATTTTTCCCTTTTGCGAAGTTTATGGGGGGGGGGGGGCGAGAAGGGGCCCTAAATATACTGGCCATAAATATAAGGTCCCGGTGTGAGTCGGGGATGGGATACTTAGGCCCTTGTGTCGCCTTCTGCCCACCCAAGTGTGGTGTCCCTGCCACCCGTATGAGAGCGAATTTTTCCCTTTTTGCAATTGACTTGGGCGCACGAGAAGGGGCTCTAAATATAAAGGCCCGGTGTCGGTCGGTGGTGGAACACTTAGGTAGCCGTGTCGCCTTCCACCCATCCAATTGTGGTGTCCCTGCCCCCCACCCCACCCCGTAGGAAGCGAATTTTTCACTTTACACAATATTTGCGTACTTCTCATTCTCATCACCAGGTGCATATTGGCTATTTCACGGATTTTACCCCTTTTCAACCCCTGGGAAGAGGGAGGTCCAGTTTCTAAGGTAACCTATCTTTTCCGCACGGTCCTCAATAGTAATTCTGCAAAACTGGTCCAGGTAGGTCATATCTGGTCCATTTATATAGACGAAGGCCTACAAGACCCATTATTAGAGCTCGCGTAGGTTTTTATTTCTTTTCTGAAGACATGTAGGTCTACTGTACCCTTAAATCACGTACAGGAATATCTCTCACAGAGCGGATTCACTACAAATTCAATTGTTTTTATTTCATAATTGCTTTTATATTTTCCTTAATAATCACTCTTATTTTAGTTCTGCTACGAACTAATTTATTCACGATATCGACCATTCATCTAATCTCACAGAGCAACATACTATATTTAAATATCTGTTTAATGTGGATTCAGATATTGAGATAGTTTTCCTAATGCATTAATCGCACTGTGCGAAGGATGCCTTGCTTTAATTTGTCTTGCAACGTTAATTGTCTTTAGTTTTTCTGAATGTGATCACTCAAGAGAATTTCAGTAAAAATTTGACTTGAATTATTTTATTCCAAATTTCTTTTAGTCTTCTTAACTTCCACTATTTATTGTAAATAGAAAATTAAGAAAAGCAAGTGAATAGAAGATGGCTGATTTAAAAAGATTCGAAATCAGAATCTGTTTCTTAGTCTGAGTTTGTCTAGATCTTTTTTTATATCTTTGATTGGAATCCGATCTCAACGAAGGGCGATCGGGTATCGGTTTATCAATTATTCGCGAGCCGCAGAAAGGGATCCCATCAATCAACGTCAACCAATGTTCTCTTCTTCGATTTACAGAACGAAAAAAAATTCTTTTGTAATCTCAAATGGATAAGTTAGTTTCTTTTTAAGTGGTCTTCAATTTACACGACTTGGGAAGAAAAAAAAAGGGAGGTGAAGAAAAGAGAACTTGGAAAACTTGATTCAAAAAAACTTATTATTAAGAAACTATTTATTGTGAAAATAATTTTTATCAGATTAATTTTTTTTTATGTAACAAGAAAAAATGAAAGAAGAACAGGTAATGTGGTAAACCACTGAATTTATTAGGTAATATAACATAAGCTTCTCATCCATTCTAGTCCATATTCTTTCTACATTTTCCCATCTACATCGTCTTCTTTTTAAATTCCTCTTATTGTCTCTCTGTCTTACCTTTTGAAATCCTCCTCTTCTGGAAACATAACTTGATTTTTTTTTGTCACAACCCATCTATTCGCTGTTCTGGTGCTACATCCAAACCATTAAATTTGATAATTTGCATCAAGAGGTTGAGCTCTTACCTACTATTTCTTGTATGTTGAAGATTCGAAACGTTGCGGTATTTTAATCTTTTAAATTTTTTATTACATAAGTGCTTTTATTAGTGGGCTATTTGTATATTCTAAAGGCATTAAAAATTTGTAATTGAAAGCAAGCTCTTAATATTTAAGGAATAGCTTTTAACATCTAAGGTTAACATTTAAGGTTTTATATTATTGCTTTTTTTCCATTATTCACTTTTACTACAGTTTATTAAAATAATTACTTAGTATAATGTGCAAAAGTATTCAGATTTCTTTTCAAAAACATTTTAACTGTTTAGTTTTAAAAAAAGTATCCTATGAGTCACATATTGTAATAACAAACAAAAAAAAGTAATTCATGAATATTTGTATTTGGTAGACAGTAAGCTTTCGAAATACTCTGTATTTATTTATTTGCTCACAACATTTACAAACTTACCGTTCTTTTTTCACTCTGTCACTTGTAACATTAAATATCTTCTTTCTAATTAAACGGTAATGTTGGTCTTCCAATTTACAATTCATTGGAATACAGTAAATTAAAAAATAATTTCATATTAAAATTGTACAAACGCTTCTGGTATCTCCATAAGAATAAATATCGTTGGTCATCAGGGATGTCCTCGTAACGTGTTTATGTTGCATTTTAATGAACCAGCAGGCCCGGAATTATACATTGTAATTTTATTAGTCCTAGATTTTTTCTTTTCCTCTTTCAATCGATGTTTCAGCCTTTTGGATTTGTCCAGAGACCAGTCATAATGCTAATTTCGTTTATTTCCTTGTAGGTGATAATGGAATCCTGTTTTTCTTGGTCCCAGTACGTTTCAGCCAAAACAATGTTTTATTCAATTACGACAAGAAATAACTGAAAGAACTTAGAATCTCAGTTGGTCGACTAGAATAAAGGTTTACAAAGGTTGAGTACGAAAAGCAAATCTTTTTTGGAAGAAAACGAGATTGTGCCCCGAAAGTGGCACAGATACGCTATTTTTCTACACAGCCACTATGACTCTGGCGTTTTCAAAATTATCCTTCAGGCCTTTGTCACAACGTGTGATCAGTTTGTCCATTCCAGCAGCATAAAAGTCAGGGCATAAAAGTCTTGGACTGTTTTGAATCACGTTGGACTACTTCATTCCAAGAGAAGCGTCTACTAACATATGCTCTTTTAAGGCAGAAAAGATGAAATCACTGGGAGCCAACTCCTGACTGTATGACGGATGTCCCAACATTTTCCAGTGGAAACCGTGCAGCAAGTTCTGTGTGTTTCGTGCAACAACATCATACTATCATTCAAATGACTAGGGCGTTTTTTCCTGACTTTGTTGTGTAATTTCCTTAAGGTTTCATTATGAGAGCAGTTATCCAAGTGGATCGTCATTTTGAAATGATAGCGCGCACCTCCAATGATAGACAAGAGAATGCCCATGCGGCACTGAGCAGGTCTTCAATATGCATGCCAAGTTTCAAGAAGTTGCCTAAGTTTACAGACAGTGAGCATCATTTTCCAAGGCAAACAGCATTTAAATCAGAATTTACTGAAACACTTACTTAAAATTTTTAGTTTTTCTTTAGCTCTGCATTTGAAATTCACGAAGACAATACAAATAAAAAATACTTTGTTTAAGTGTTTTTTAAAGTAGAAAACAACATATTATCAGAACTACAAAAAGGCTTTAACAAAAACTACCGTATTTGAAAACGCTAATCATATAAAAATCAAGAAGGATGAATCATAGAAGAGTTGTAAAGCAACATGAATAGACTACTTACAAGGACACACATACACTCACACTCATGCTTATAGTGTAGTTTAGAGTAATACAGCTTCTCTTTAGATTCCACTATATTATTTTCACTGTTGGACTTTTTGTTTAATCAATACTTTTAAGTTGAGAAGCATTAAAAATATTATTGAAAAGAAAACTGTCAGCTTATCTGGATAATTTGATTAAATTATTTAATCAAATCTGTAGATTTTGTCCTGAGTAGTATTAAATTAGGCTTTAAGTTATCTCATTAACTTCACGTTCATTTTCTTTTTGTTCAGTGATAAAAATTTTCGTAAAATTGATTATTTTTGGTCTCAAATTTAATATACTGAAATCGTCTTAAATTACGAGATAAAATTTAAATCCTTAATTAATTCCCTAAACTCAGTAGATTTTACAGAGAAAGCACTGTAATACAATGACATAATAAATCTAAATTGAATTAAAAGAATTTGTTGAAGTCCTTTCTAAATTCGACCGTATCTGAAAAGTCAGTGCTTTTGTTATCCGGTTTCCAAATGAATCCGTGGCTGCAGATTCGAGATTTGTCAGAACAGATCTTATTGCAGACCCTTTTTCCCACAGGATCCCACGTCATATCACCTTCGTTCCCTGTGGTCTAACCACGGATTTAAACTTAGAAAATTACCGTCTAATTGCTGATAATTACCAAGCACTGTCTATCCTTCAACAGCTGACCTCCGCATTAGACGAAATGACGTTAGTCAAGGCGTTAACTGAAACCAGAGCTTCAGCAACTATCAAGTTCTTCCAAGAGAATTATTCTTTTGAAAAAGAGAAGAATGGTGCGTGATGAAATTGATTTTTTTTTTAAAGATGATGTTTTACTGCAAGCAGCAATTGCGAAATAAGGAATTCACTAGAGAAAATAAATTCTTCTTTGCACATTTTATCTCGCCTGCAATGTATGTAATCCAGTCCTAAAAATAAATCAATTCACAGTTTGGTAGTAAATGCAAAACCAAGTGATTTCTCTTCTTTTTGGAAACTAGCAAAGGCTTGCATTGACAAAGTGACACTACTAGTGATTAGCGTGTATTTTTTCAAGCCACTGTAGCTCAAAAGTACAGTACAATCTCCATTACGGGCGCCTCAACTTAGAAGTGGGTTTGCAGGAGAGTTGTTGCACCACCATTCCGAAATACCAGTAACCGGAACTGGCCACAATGGCGCGAAATAACACATTCGTTCTTAATATGCGAACATATAGCAACTTTACTGCAATTTAGTTGCGCGATTTTGACGTCACGAGTTGATATAAACCTTTGTCAAGCGCGAACATGTTGCAACTCGGATATGCAACTCGAAAATGCAACTGACCCATGACAACGCAGATTTTAAATACGTCACGTGTGATGTCAAGCAAAATTCGGTTATGTCGTTTCAAACCATGCTCCCCTGGAAACAATGACGTCATAACTTTTGCATTCTGCGTCAGCAGCCTTCGCGTTTGCCAAACCCGATGTGGAAAATCCAAAAAAATCGAGGTTTTGAAACCCCTCTGATAAATTCTGCCTCATACAATTACTGCATTTCAGTATAAACTTTATTTCTGCATGAAAGAAACTCAAATGAAATACTCTGATATTAATTGAGTATGAGCCTGTCTTCAAAACGAATCGAGAGATAAAATTTTCGACGCCATTTTTTTCATGGGCGTGGTTTCACAACTGACGTGTTCCAACGCTGCCCTGTGATTGGGGAATTCGATGCAACTTTCAGAGTTGCAGGTGTCAATGCAACTCGACTCGGATGACAAAAGTTGCAAAGAAATTGCAACTCGTGACGTCAAAATCGCGCAACTAAATTGCAGTAAAGTTGCTATATGTTCGCACGGCTTTAGTATAGTCGATTCAGGATTGAGACACCCCAGTTTTGTGCAATTATGACTATTTTCACTGATGCGGTCATTGGCTAAAGAAAAGCGAAACTAATCAGATTTTTTTTCCCTCAGTGCTGTGCTGCCAATAAGTTCCCGAAACAAGTTGAAGCCTACTTGCTTTAAAACTATGTGTTTAATTTTGTTTCATTATTTTTTAAGTCCTACAAATAAGAAAAACCTACAGTTGCAGTTCATAACAAACAAATTTAACTTGCGGAAATCTTAATAACATCACAATAAAAAAAACACACTAAGTAAGATTCACTTAGCTGTGCTTGGTATTTTACTTCCTTACTTGTATACGTATATATTTTTTATTGTGATGTTATAATTTATTGCACGTTACATTTGTTCTTATATTCATTTTTTTTCTACAATTTAATCCTTCAGCAGCTAAGCGTCTGCTAGTGGGGATTAAGACTGGCCTTTTTAAAATTGAAATTATCTCAAATTACAAGATAAAAAATAATTACTTAATTAATTCCCTAAATTCGGTGGATTTTACAGAGAAACCAAATACAATGACATAAGTTCCCCGTGTGTATGGTCCCCTTTTTTAATTTGAATCAACACGTTTTCTTAATGAATACTTTGCATATTGTTATTTTTAATATTGAGGGCCGCTGTCTTGTTGACTTTTGGTTTTTTTTATGTTTCTTGAGATCACTGAGCTCCAGTTACTGAGCGAATCCAGCTGATGATGGTTAGGAAAGCAGAAACGGCTGTCCTGGATTCCCGATAATCAAAAGTACTAAAAAAATAGCTCAGTGAATCCTTACTTACGTGTGAGCGTGTTTTTTTTATTGTGTTGCTTTTTAATTTTAATTAAAATAAGACGAAAAGTTGTCTTCTTTTTAATCACATTCATTATAATATCTACTGATACAATGTACAACTTAATATCTGATGATGATGAATATATTAAAATTGTATATTATAAATAGTAGAAATTTTTTCTTTTGGGATAAAGATTTAAATCCGCAAACACCTAAATTGTCTCAAGCTTAAATTGTCTGACATCCATTGTAAGAAGTTCACTTGTAAGATTAATAAGAGAATTATTATCCTTTGTTTAAAATATCATTATACTTAGTTAGGCTCTAATGCATTTCTTTAGAAAATTTTGTAAATTTCTTGATTAATTTGTGGACAAGGACCAAGACAAAGGTCCTTGTCCTTTTATGTGCTTACCAAATTTCAAGAAGACTCATGCAACGGTTCAAGACTTACTAGGAAAGAAGACAGAAACAAACACAGATGTACTGATCTGTTGAGCCTCACTTTCCTAGGAGAATGAGTAAAAAAAAATAAAATAAAAAAAAAATAAATAAAAGATCGAAATTTCCTAAAAAAAAGAAAGAAATAACTGAATGTTTAAAGTTGTGAAGTGTTTTCTTAATTGAAGTGTATAAATTTAGGAGTAAATGCAATTAACTTTGTCTAAAAACTTTCGATAGTATCTGCTTTAATAAAATGCCATTATCAAGATAAAAAGATAATTGATATGCTCCCGACATCAAAAAACATGAAACCATTTAATTGCCTATTTTTTGCTAAATGGAAACTGTAGATTCTTTTCAAAATTAATTAATTGAAGAAGATTTAATGAAATTTCTAATTAACATATATATAAACTCGTCCAAATAACACATTTTACGTATCACACATTCATTTAATTTGGTATTTTTCATTTTTAAGCTAAGAGGGAAGTGAGGCTCATTAAATCAGTCAGTCTGCATGGGTGTATATGTATTCCCCTTAATAACTTTTCAACCGCTAGATGATTCTTCATGAAACTTGGCATGCTTATTTCAAGCCAAGTATCGATCTAACTTTTATACCGGGTGATCAAGAAATAACAGGTGTTCGGAGCCCTGTAGCGTGTTATGTACTATAGCCTGTAACATATAGAAGACAAATGGGGACCACTACCTACAGAGCAGATTTCGGGTCCCCAGCGGACACAACACACAGAAGAAGACGAAAGAAACAACCATGCCACGACCGGGATTCGAACCCAGGAACTGGCGCACTGGTCGCCACGGCTGGCCGCCGCCGAGACCGCACGACCACGCCAGCACGGCAGCGTGTTATGTACTAGACGAAGTACTAGAACAAAATTTGCCCACCATACACATTAAAGTATGCGGTTTCGATTTGTCAAGAAAAAAAAAATTAGTACCACACAACGCCGATTCTGGGGAAATTCTGGCGCTGCAAGCGCATAATATGTGAAAAAAGAATACATACTGTCCGTTTCGAAAAGCGAGAACCACGACAACACAGACGATTCTACCCCGCAAAGGGGTGATACGCTGACATGGGCACTTTATTAAGACCTGTTTTTCTTTTAGTATCTGTTATTTTTGCAGTAGTATTTATTCTTTCCATAATTCTTTCCCGAAAAGCGCAAATAGAACGCAGCTACTAGTAAACTAACGCTGATAAAAAGTAAATGGTAAAACAGCAAATGTTGTGGTAAATGATATATTTGGTAAAAAATGGTAAAATATCAAATATTATGGTAAATGATACATTTGGTAAAAAATGATAAAATAGCAAATGGGATGATAAAATGATATATTTAGCAAAAAATAGTAAAATAGTAAATGGTAAAATGATACATTTGGTAAAAAATGATAAAATAGCAAATGGGATGGTAAAAATAATATATTTGGTAAAAAATGGTAAAATATCAAATGGTGTGATAAAATGATACATTTGGTAAGAATTGGTAAACTACCAAATGTTATGGTAAAAAATAATAAAATAGCAAATGGGATGATAAAATGATTTATTTAGTAAAATATGGCAAAATGGCAAATTATATAATGAAATGGCAAATTAAATGGTATGGTAATTTGTAAATTATAGTAACAAAATGGTAGAATAGTAAATAGTTAGGTAAAGTTCCAAGACAAAAGAAAAATGGTAAATGGTAAGATAAAAACGGTAAATTTTATTAAAACTTTTTAATTTAGTTTACTTAAATTAATTTAATTTACTTATACAATATAAAATATGATTTTTACAGACTCTTTTTATTGCAAATTTACTTTGAGGTCTGCTGGAAAATAATTTTTCCAATGCCCATGAATGGAAGTCGACAACTGTTAAGTTTAAAAGGATATTTCGAAAAACATAGATTTTAAATCAATAATTAGGGGAGTTCAAGAAATTTGGTTTCTCACAGAAGGGAAATTTGTACTCTAAGTTGCAAAGAGGCACAAAACTATAGTGTATGGATTATTTGTGCTTGAATAAACGCAAGTAACTGCTGCAGAGAGTTCACCAGTCTTCCATCCAGGTTTAGAGGTCAGTGATTCACTCACCCTTGTGTAACAGATTGCTGCAGAAGTTTCAAACTTCGCATTAAAATGGCCCTGACCTGTTCTCAGATATAAAACAAACTATTAATCAAATACTTTGTTTTTAGCCTAAGAAAAGTACGGAATGTGAAATCAATCTGTCTCTTCTCTCACCATTTTAATAAATTTTGAACCACTGAATGAATCTTCCTTAAAATTGGAATGCTGTGACATTTATGGACAAACAAATTTATCTAATATTTTACATTTTTTTCCGGAAGGTTCCTTGGCCAGAAATTAGCGCTGGAAAATAAAAAAAATCCCAAGATTACAGAAAATTATAATCCTAAACAGTGGATTTCTAGCTTAGACAAGGATATTAATCCGTTTATTAATCATATTAATGTCATGGGAGCTGTAATGTGCAGGGATGAATGTTCAGAATGTGTTAGGTATGTGGCGTACACCCTCAAAATCAAGACATAACTGAAATTATAATTTTGCATTTATTCCTGGTAAAGCCTTCTCTAATGCGTGATGGCATGACGTGATTTCTTAAATAAAATACAGTGTGGGTAATTAATTTACAGAGCTAAACTGTAACCCATTTTACAATAATGATGACTGCATTTTAAAAGCAGCAATATAAATAAACAAAGAAAACAGATCAGTGGGTTTATTGTATCTGCATTGTGTTTGATGCATTGTGTTTTGATGCACAGTTCATAGCGTTCCTCCATTTTTCTAGTCAAATTACCGAATAATGGCCGCTGCATGTTTTATATTATTTGAAGATTTTTTTCTCTTTCAACTGCTGCATCATCTATGGTTTCCCTGAACACCCACTTCTTCAGCACGCCTCTTACATATACATCCGGGGATCAGGAGCGTGGGAAAGGTAAGAAAATCAGTGAGACGTGAAATTACATTACTTCTGACGCCTTGTGTGGCATCTGATGTGTGCATGCTGCACCGTAAAAGAACTGGCCATTAAAAAGGTTTCGTGCTTTGCAAAAGCTTATAAGGGCGGCAGTAAAATGTATGGAACCTGATTGATGTAACTTTCTTGGATAACTTAACTGGACATCCATCCTCCCCAATGATGTAAGGTCCAATGAGCCTTTCTCACTGTGTAACGGTACTTTTTAAACGACCTCCTGTTGCTGGCAGTCTATAAACCTGTTCTATGCCTGTCTATGTGACCTCACAGATGAAAGTGAACATGTCGCTAAACAAGATGATGTCATAAAGGACGGATTGTCATATTGCAAGCCAAGGATCATGGCACAATAATGGCGTCTCGCAGCATAATCACCGATTACTGGGCAACCTGAATCACTTACGAATAGGCATTTTGTATTTTCAATATTTTGGACGTGAACGTCGATTCTCATCCAGTTTAAAGGCAGTTCTCCGTTGATTCTCCAGGTGATTATATAAGTTGATTGATGGGTTCAGGATTGTAAAGGTATCCAGAATTTTCGGATGTCCGGTACGACCTTTCGCTTGGTTCAACATATTTCTGGTGCTACTTGGCTACAAAAAAAACCCTATGTAACAGAATTGCAAAGTACTCGTCTACCGAAGCGCTCTTTTTAGACAGTACACTTTGACCATTTTTGCCTTACTCTTCAGTAGGAGCAGAAATAATACTCCACTAAAAAGACCGTTCCTTAGACTGTTTCCATTATTTATACTATTTATGCATGTGGAATATAACGTAAGTCATAATCTACGGCATGATATGTGCGGATGTTCACACATTACAGAATCCCAACATGGTCTGCATTTAATCTCCGTTACACCTCCGTTACGATTACGGTTTTCGTTGTTCATACATTATTTTGGGATGCATGTGAAACTCCGTGCCAAATTTGGTAAAGATCCGTTGAGAAATCGCGGTGGTTGTTGCAAGATAAGTACCCAACCAAACAAATAAACAAACAAAGCAGACAAACTTTCGAGCTTATTACAGAAATATGTATCATTTATGCTTGAAAGTGTTTTATGTGTAGTTTCATTTCATAAAAGGCATTAAGTTTCTTTTAAGTCTGAAAATAATACCATAAACAATCCATTGAAACAAACAATCTAACGAGCCAATATTCCACGAATTTCGAGATATTCGATATTGTTTTCATTGAATTTTCTCTAAAAGCTTAAATGCAATACATGCGACTCAACTGCGAACTTTTTGAGACGTTATTTTTATTTTTTTGCTGTTGGAGGTTTTTGAAAATAATTTAAAAGATCCTTAAATTCTAAAAAAAACAGTCAGTCAGAATTTACAAGTGCCACAGCTCCGAGCATGAATGATATATTTTTCAAGAACGTATCTGCTCTAATATAGTCCAAAAGAAGATAGAGAAAGCAAACCTGACTGTCTCAAAACAATACCTACTTCTGCTAGAAGCTATCTTAGTTTGGGGACTATAAATACATCTGTCAAAATTTATAGAAAAGCTTCAATAAAATTCTTAATTCTAGTTTTCAAATTACGATATAAAAACAAAGAAGTGTATTTTCAAAATAAAGGCGATCATTAACGACAAACCATTTCATCTAATATCTGAAACCTGTTAGTGCAATGGATCTTGAACTTATTACTAATCTTTCAAAATTAAAAGACAATAAAACAAGGATTTTGTCTCGTATTGTGGACTGCTTAAATGCTGCTGAACTGCGAACTTTTTTGAGATGTTATTTTTATTTTTTTGCTGTTGGAGGTCGTCTCCTTAAAATTGATCCATCCCCGAAGTAAAACCGTAGGGTCTCTGTAGATTCTTCACTCAACTCGACTGTTACAATTTGTTTCAGATGGAAATTTGTTTGCTTTCTTATGTTTTTGTGAAATGTAATCAGCCTGATTGATATTCCCCATCTAGGTCAATGCGAAACTTTAATAGTGATTCAGTGTTAAGGGCTTAAGACAAGTTTTGGGAATTAAAAGTACAAAAAAAAAGCTAATCTTTAAAAACAACTACTTTGATACTGGAAACTCCATATATAACCCGAGCTATTTCGAAGGCTTAATCAGCTTTCTTCTTCACCCTCCTTCTTCAAGCCTTTTACATTATGGGACGAGAGAACATCTCCCTTGTTCCCAAAACTAAAATGCACAACAAAAAAAATTTTAGAAACTCAGAATTAACAAACAAACACGTGAAGCATTCTTTTAATAATGTCCGAATCTCTGACGTTTTGTCCAATTACTGTAAATAATGTCCAAATTGGTGTCTACAAACTTGTCTACATGTAAAAGGCTTGAAGAAGGAGGCTGAAGAAGAAGGCTGATTAAGCCTTCGAAATATGTCGGGTTATATATGGAGTTTTCAGTATTAAAGTAGTTGTTTTTAAATATTAGTACGAAGAATTCAATTTGTTTTTTAAAAAAGCTAATCTTATTTTATTGAAAGTCTCCTTTAACTATTAAGTTCTGCTGTGGTTAGAAAACCACAAATTCCAGAAAAAAAAACGTAAAGTCTATTATCTCTACAAAAAACCTCCTTTTGTAACCCCCATTTTTTTGGTAAGTTTTTAATATAACTTTTATTATGTTAAATTTGTGTAGGCTGATTCATTTTAAAAACCTCTTATCGCTACTGTGTTATTTGAAATTTCTTTTATCATTTGTCGTTAATTTTTCATTGGAGTCTCGAATACAAACACAAACGATAACAATTTTCTTTCAATTTATATTATATACTGAATACTAACATTATGATTAAAAAAAATGTATTTTTTTGAAAAAACTTAAATCTGCATTATCTACTTAAATTATCTTAAGTTTATTAATTTTAGTTATTAATTCCTATATTCATTAACATTTAGTCAATAATTCTTATATTCAGTCTTATCAATTTTTTTTACTCATATCAAATTAATGAATTAACTAAAAAGGGTTAATGATGGTAGTTTAAGAAATCGATTGCTTAGGTTCTGATGCTTTTTTAAAAACTTTTTATCACCTTGTGGTGCTAATTTCTTGACAAGAAAAGATTTGCTTTGCCAAGCACAAAAATGTGGTTGCAAAGTTTCAGTAACAAATAAGAAGTGGTTTAGAAGCTTAGAGGAGGGCCACACACAACCAATTCAATGAACCTCACTTTTCTAGAAAAATAAGCTAAAAAACGGTGGAAAATGACTTTATTAGCCTCAAGTTCGATTAGAAATTTTTAAAATCAAACAACCTTACTCATGACTCTCAAAACAGCAGAAGAGAGACTGTTAAGTATTGATCTACCTAAAGCTACGTAAATGAGACTCGAGTAAAGAAATAAATATTCTCGCCTATTTAATGATTACCTAAATTTTATTTACATATTAAGGACGGAAGAGGGGGAGGTAGAAACGTTGGACGGGATCGAAGAGACGACGAGAATAGTCTGCAGGCGTTTCTGCAGACATTTTGAATCGATCCTGGTTTGAAATGTACGTTGACTGGCAATTCCATTTATACGTTTTCAAAATGATTTGACTTTCTCGATCGGTCAGTGGCGGAATCCATGTTGGTTTGCGGCTCTTTAGACTGTTTTTTTCGCTCGTTTTGGATCGGAAATTTATGTGTTTTTGAGTTTCAGTGAGAGACCTTAAGTGCCAGAAAATCCCCTCAGTTCGGTACATTTTGTTTCCTATGTCTGAGAATGGCTTCTCCGGTACACATTGGCTTCCAGAAGAAGAAACGAATAATGCCGAAAACAGATACGTTTCACAAAAGAATAAATGTAAAACTGCTTTTACAAATGGATGGTTGGTGAATTGTAAATAACAATGGTCTTCTTTTTCTGTTTCATTTTTGTTGTTAAAGTTGGTCTTTTGGATTTTTTTGTCTTTTTTTCCTACAAAATAGAGAAAAATTAAAGTTAGATTGCAAAAATCTATTTCTTTCTGTTTTACTTTTTGATAGAGTATGCCAAGTCATACTATTCCATTGAAATACTCTCCTGTCTGTTTCTATGGCCATCACGCCTAAATGACTGGATGGGTTTTTCTTAAAATTTGGTACACAGCTTAGTAATCTGGTACAACTAAAAGTGTAGTGATTTATTTATTTATTTATTTTGGTCTTCACATCTCGAAATATCGAAAATGATCACCGAAATTTTTGGCGAAAACGGATGGGTTCTTTAAAATTTAATATATTTGTGTGGTCCAACTTAAAATATGAGACAATTACTTTGGTCTCCAGCCAAAATCTCAATCCTCAGAGAACTCTTCATTACCAGATGATAACTAAGCTTACATTAGTTATAAGTTTAGTTTTTGTCAATCGTTTTGTCTTCAAAATAAGATTTGAGTAAGAGGGTAATGGACAAAATTTTTAAATTTATTTGTTTTGTGAAAATGGGTCTGTTCATGCTTTCGTTAATAAATCAAAAATCTGATGACTCAGAAACTGTTAACTATAATTACTAGAATTTTAATGGCAATGACTTCCAATTTTCTTATTTTTCAAAGTTGTTTTCATTTGTTGTTTTGTCTGATACTGAAAGTCAGTTTTTATGAAATTACATCTTTTGTTGTTGTTTTCTACATGCTTTTTTGTTCATATTAATATACTTCTCTTGCGTTTCTTCAGAATGTGAGTTTCAAATTATGAAGTTACAACTCAGTATTGGTTTGTTTCATTCATAACTTCAGTACAAAAAATAAAATGTACTGTAGGTTCTGTTCGTTACTTATTATATTTACAATAATCAAATTGATGAAAGTTCATTTAAAAATAAGAAAATATTTTATTTCTCTAACAGATATAAGTATTATTTCTTTAATGTTACTTGAAAATGTGAAATACTACTTTTGATTGAAAATTACAAACTTTTTGTTGTAATTGACCTCGAGATGTGGCTTTTTCTTGGCATCATATTTTCTTACAGAGAGGTTGAACAAAAGAAGAGTTTTCTATTATCCCATCCATCAATATTATTATATGTCAAGCATTACAATTGGCATTAGTTTACAAAGTTTAAAAAGATAATCTTAATATATTAAAAGCTTAATCTTAATCTTCAAGAAACATCATCTATAGAAATGAATATCTTAAACTAAGCTTTTTTAATAACCTTTGATCTATCGGCACCCAATTGTGCCCAGCATTTGCCTAGAATCTTATGGATGTCTTAAGCTACATATTGTTTTGAGTTCTTCGTTTCTTGAATCTTTGTCCCCTATTCTTAATTATGTCTCAATGAAGAGAAGCCGCTATATTTAGTAATCGATAATATTTTTACTTACAAAGCTAAAACAGAGAATCACCATCCCATACGGTAGAGTGATGTAAACCTTTGATGCTATTTTGGCACAGCCGAGTTGTCATGTCGACAGCGTGCCATGCGGCTGACATGTCGGATCCTGGGTTCAAATCCCAGCGTCGACTTGAATGTTTCTTTCTTTCATCTGTATTCATTCTTTCTTGTTCTTAATCTCGTATCCTGCATCGTTCAGCCTCTGTCGCTCTTGCTTCATTAAAAATAGAACCAGAAATGTGTGTGCCATCAAAGAAACACCTTTGGTCGGATATCTCAGTTAATGCTTGTATCAGTATTGGATTCCCGTTTAGTTGAATACTTTTCTCTTTTTTCTGTTTGTGTTATTTCTCAGGCACATCTCTCCTTGTATCCTTCGGGTAAGGTCTTTCGATGATGTAATCTATAGCTTTTTATGAAAAACATTATTTACAGCTCAAAGACAGGTTGGCGAAATTATCCATTATCCTTTGTGTCTTAAATTAGCTCAAGTGATTTTATATAATTTTACTGAATTCGAAAATCAATTTCGTTTTTTTATATCAAATGTGGATTTGTGGCAAAAGCGTAATAACGATCATAAAAAATTTAACATGTAGAAAAATATACAGTTTAAAAAAGTTCATAAAAGCACTCAGAGATGAAAATATAAAAATTATTTACAGTAAACAATTTCTTTGACAAATCCATCAATATTCTCAGATAAAAGTTCAGGCACAAATGGATGGTGTTATGCATCATTTGATCAAGCGTCAAAATATTTTTTTGTTTTTTTTTTATTATTATTCTAGCGAAAGGTGTAAACTCTTTATAAAAAAAATATTCCTGCTTCCTATCTGAACCTAATTCTGCGGGAAATTAATTTTGGATAAATGATCAGAACTGTCCTGTAAAAGTACCTTCATTTTGATATAGAACACTCTTAAAAAAATTTTGTTTTTGGAAAAAAATGTGAAGTAATACATAAAGTTTTACGTTTATGCGAATTTCTAAACTTCGAATTTTGGCGCTTGGTCAAATGATGCATTACACCATCCAAATGATTCATCAGTCCACCAAAAGGCATCAGAAGATGTCATAATGCAGCAACAGGAACGTAATGGAAAAACGGGGGTGGCTTTTTTTTCCCTCTATTTCTTCGCCCCTCCTTATTTTCTTTTCACTTAAAGTGGCTCTTTCATCTTCTGCTCCCGAAGAGGTACAGCATACTGCATGACACTTTAAACAGACAACACTTCATTGTAGCACCCATTCGAACTAATAATACATAATGATTCCATACATCTTCTTATAAAAGTGCACCTTGCCCTAACAAAAATGACTGGATTGTCGTAATTAATCTTATAATGTGTTTCCGAAATATGAGCCGCTGTCAAATAAGTTTTATCACCTTCGTCCACCGCACTTCATGTGCTCCTTAACCTCTTCAACAATCCTCTGCTGATATTCTCTATGTAGAGACTTCGTTCGTTGACACAAGGCAAGGCGGAAATGACACTACTCATCTCCAACGGTTTCTTCTCACTATTAGCACTGAACTATTAGTATAGTGTTGTTATCGGACACTACATCAAGCTGTATAACAATGTTTACTAAAGCCGGATACAAACGCTCATTAAATGGAGCTCTAACGTAACCTTTTTTTACTTCTTTTTTTTTGGTCGCCGGCACTGATCACGTTCTGGCCGCACTCTTACCGCTCCTCAAATGTTTGTCAATAAAATCCGGTGAAAAATCATTCTGAGAATGCATATCAGTGATGAGTTGCTGTACTGGTGTTAGACCTTTAAATACCTTGAATAGCGAGATTTTGTGAAAATCCTATAAAATTAATTGAAGTATAGAAAAATAATAACTTAAATGAAATTTGCCATTTTCTAAATATCTATTAATCTTTTTAAGAGAAACAAATTATATGAACTACATTAAGTTTAAAAATTCATGGAGTGCGGGAGGGCAATTGGCTCTATTGCCCTTATGTGGGGTGCATAGGATTAAAAACAAAAGAATAACGTAAAAAATCTATGGCACAAATTTAAGATTTGGGTGTGGAACTATCAAGAGAGCTAGTACTTAAGCTATCCAAGGAATGGTATCAAGTCATATCTGCCGGTGGCGTGAAGCCTAGTTGCTAATTTCTTTACTGGTCTTTTGAATTAAGAGATCCGGATATCTGTCGGCAACATTCATTTTAGAAATGGCAAACCATTCCTTTTCATTTAGGAAATCCCATGGGTTTCTTTCTATCAAGAGCTAGGAACGGCGATTAAGATAATTCCTCACGATAACCTTCGTAGTTTTCTGGTTTCTATTGATGTCAGCAATCGTTTCAATGTTCTCCTCGAACGAAGATTGGATTGTCGCGTGTAATTGCGTAATTTGGAATTCTGGGAACATGAATCGTTCCAAATTCCAAAGTTGTAAAATGCTACGTAAACATTCTTAACAATCAAAAACAACAACAATAAGAATCCAATGGATTACGTCAGACTTTTTATTTGCCAGTAAACATATTGCGCAACTTGGTAGCGAATCTTATTTGGTAAATACGTATTTTTAGTTGCATTTAAAATTACTCTTAATTTCACTCTTAATTGTTAGGATTGGTGAAGATAAGAGTCGACATTATTTAAGATATAGATTATTAGTTTTTGCAGGATGTATCTGAGTAATAAAAAATAATCGACATCTTCCCTGATTTTGATTAAAAATTGAAAACTTTGGGATGTTAAAGTAGGTACAAAAAAAGTCATTCCCCTTTTTTATTAATAGGCTAATTTTTTTCCATCCTAAGCATTTTTGGCCAATTTCTATTTTATTTTATGGAATTTCAAAGAACATTTCCTGTTTTCTGAATGTAAAACTCTCATCAGCCAAAAAATGTGAAGAACGCCTTGTTTTCTTGTTGGCAAACATGTCTACATAAGTGCTATTCGTTTCTTCTCATTCGAATATAGATGTGATTGTTATAGCAGTAAGATCTCAAGAAAAACGAGTATAAATTATGGAAAAGAAACGGCAATAACCGTGATTCAGATGCAGGATTAATGGATAGAAGCCACTCACTCGGATGTAAGCGGAGAGATAGAAAATGGGGAATCCGCAGTGGCTCTTTCGGTGGATTTTCGCTGCCAGTAGATGGAGAGGCTATTTTAACCCTTTCAACGGTGCATCGTAATGCTAAATTAGCTGAAAAGAACCTTGGAGAATCGCAAGAGATAAATAGGCTTCTGAGATTTTCTATAATACAATTAGCTATTATGAATTAGGCATTTCACATTGCAAATGAGAGGGAAAGATTTATATCCTTATACTTTGCAAGTAGAAGATATGATTTATCAGAGGATTAACCTATTTATTATATACTTTAATTTATCGCAATTTTAAATAAGTTAAACTTACAAAAAAATGATAGACTAAAAATGATTAAAAAACTATTTACTTAAATCGTTTTAAATCGTTATGAATTTAATATCATAGATATACTTTGATAAGATTTTTATATTTCTACTAGCAAAACGACTTGTGCTTCGCTCGGGTTACGAAAACGAGTTGTTGTGATATGGATGACGAAGAAATTGTAATTGTGAATCCCTTTGAAGGTTTTCCAGTTGATAAAAAAGTCCCTTGATAGTTAAAATTAATGTTATATCATTACAACATTGCTTTAATTTATAACTTACATATTCATTATTCTAAAATATGTTTTTTTAGATACTGAGTATCCAATTGAAAATAAAACAAATGTAACAAGTATTTCTCTTATGATATTCAACAAGTTGAATGTCAACTAAAATTGCTTTTAAGTTAATAATTTTGTATATTATAGATAGTTAATTTTTTAAAGCTGAAAAGTAACCAAAAGAAGCCAGAATATACTGCAGGGTTCCTAAATTGACTTCGGAAATGCACCTTTGAGGATGGAGATTGGATTTTCATACAAATAAGATGGCGACAATGATGATTGACAACATGATTGAAAATAGTCCCTGGATCTCTTAAGATGCTGTCTCCCCAGTGACTTCACAGAAAAGGAACAGGAATCAAGGCACCTGAAAGGATTTCAGCAAAGCAAAGAGAGGATATAACTTTGCAACTGGTATGACATTGAAACAATCAATTTTTAAAATGATATCATCTAAATGTATAAAAAAATGAGTACATTTTTACAATTAGAAACAAAAAGTTAATGTGGAAACTATCAAAAGACACTATGCACACACTTATTGTTTATTGTTAATGAAAAAAAAAACAAAAAAACAATTAATCAAATCTAAATGTACTATTAAAAGCTTATTTATTTTTCAGTATACGTATGCGCCAAACAAACGATATTAAAAGTCACAAGCCTTTGTTGCTATTGCGCACCAAATGACCACCTCATCGAACGTCGTCGTGGAAACGAAAAGTATGCTTATGTCTGTTGAAGCTTGATAGATGTTCAAATGGTGTTAATAACTGATGAAAAAAAAAATATTGTGAAGCATTAACTTCGTTGATACGGAGTTGGACGTTGAATTAGGATCTATAGTAGTTTTCAAAAAAGAAGGGTTTGCCATAAATGGTCATTATGTAGCAATCGATTTTGTCTGGAACAAACGTCACCAGTCATGATGTCATCAACTTGAAATCCGATCAGTCAGTCCAAGATGGCGTCTTTTGTGATCGCATGAGCGTGACAAAGAAAGGACAAACTTGACATAGCCAAGCAAGGGGAATAGTGTGGAACATTTGTAATTCTTTCACTTTTAATTATTAGTATGTATTCGTAACTGTAGAAAATACAAAAACCAGAATGTTTTCGTATTATTTATCAGATTCAGTTACGGATTTTAGCAATAGATGGCGCTGTTACGTCCTGGAAGCATCAATCTATAAGGAAATTACATCATCAAAAGCTCTTCTATCATGAACTGAACTATAGTTTGCTAAATGTTGGTATAGCAAATTTATAAAGCATTTAGTTACCTATAGCATAATGCATTTCGAGAACGATTTCAAAAACCACCACCCAGAATATGGTTATGTTAGGCGTCATTAAAAAATTTCGCTCGACGGGTAGCGTTCTCACACAGCTCAAAGACTGCATTGGACATCCAGTTACAGTGATAACAAAAGCGAATCGAGGAAGGCTTCTCGAATGGATGTTACAATGTCCGGTGTGATGGCTGCACACGATGCTTTGATGGATTCTCGTAGCGCTTCCAGTGTGACTGGCTTTTGCCCGTAAACTTCATTCTTCAAGGTCCCCCTCAGGTGGAAGTCCAGGGATGTTTCATCTGTAGAGCGTGGTGGGTACTGAATTGTACCTCTGCGACCTACGCATCGTCTAGGCACAGTGGCAACCAAGTATGCCCTGACACGCGATGATAGTGACTTGGAGCACCATCTTGGTATAGGTAAAAATACCTCATCGCGAAAGAATTCTCGAATGGTAGGGAAAATCGATGTTTTCCGCATATGGAGATATATCTCATCAGTTACAGTAGCTTCAAAAAAGAAAGGGCCAATCAATCCGCGAGATGACAGACCGCACCACACATTAACACCTGGTAGATTCACTTCCCTGTCTACGTGAACGTGTGCATTGACAGGAGCCAAGTACACACAATTGTGACGGTTTACAGTACGGTTGATTTTGAACTGCTCCTCGTCAGAGATAAATTTCCCTACACTATGAACTTTTGAACAACATTATGGCGCAAGAATTGTACATCTATGTCATTTTGTTCCTGAGATATTGATTATCAAAGAGTGAGTACATAGTTCTGGACCCCTCTGTACATACATAATATTTAGTGTACCTATTTATATACATACAAAAAATACAAAACTATATGCGCATTTTCGACTTTGGACTAAACTGTGGGAACGGCCCTCGTTTGTAAGTTCGGGACTACCTGCATACGTGAAGACCATAATAATCATGTTGATGTTTTATATTGAGCTAGAAATAAGCATCGTAAAAAATTTAAAAGAAACCATTCCAGCCATTTCAGCGAGGGATTTCAGGGTCATTTTTGTGGATAAGAGAGGTCGAACCAAAAATAAAGGGGCTTATGTTTTAAGTTGAATTGTACATAATCTAAATATCAAATTTTGTGGAAATCCGTCCTTCCATTTTAATATGAAACACAAAAAAAATACAGACAGTGGAGCGGTAATACTTAAAATGCTCATTCAGTAATAATACAGTGAGTTAATAACTAGAACAAACATTACAATAACTTACCAACTTTGGCCATTTAAAAATAAAAATAATAAAAATGCTCAGGTAAACTTTAATTTTTTTGTTTCTTTATGTTTTTTATGTACCCAGATTTTAAAATTACATTCCTGGACTAGTTTGTTTTTATGACTATTTGGAAGTTTCCAACGCAATTACTGAAGCCCTCCTCATTTTAGGGTAGAAAAAATAATATTTTTCTTCTTCATTCTATCATTTTGCCTCAACGAGTGCTCCATTTACCTGGAAACAGTTGGAGTAAATGGATATTCATGAGCGCAGCCAAGATAAGCAGCACTGAGTTAACTATCATTGCGCACATTTTTACACTCTTCATTTAAGCCCTTTAAAGTTGATGACCCCTTGTACCTGTTTCTGAACTACCCTCTTCAGATCATAATGCATTAAACTTGAATTAAACGAACTTTAGTAAGAGGATAATTCTTAGGCCAAGAATACACTTTATTTTCTCTAATTTCAGCTAGAGGTTTATTTTAAGTTTCATTGAGAAACATAAAAAGTAAAGTAAAAATAGTAATTTTTAAATCTTTGTACATTTCTTTAGGACCTTAAAATTAAATGGAAAAAACAAATGTATTTTAATTGGTATTGACAATTTGAATGATTCCAAAATTTGGTTTTTTTTTTTAATTATTTTAAAGTAATACTGCAGCATTTTTTATAAATATTAAACTTGATATCTTAAATTGAACCTGTATTTGACCTGACAGCATTTCAATTAAAGTACAGAAGCCATTTCCTTTAAAACATGAGTTTTTCAGAAAAAATAGTAGTAAAAAGGAACTGGATTTAAACTGTGTAAAACATTATAAATGATATTTTTAAAGAAACATTTAAATTTAAATTATGAATGAAAATCTTGTAAATTGTGTGGACAGATGCTTTATATTTATTGTATTCGCGAGACAGTATTATCTTGTTGACAATAATTTTTGAACAATTAATGTGTTAAATCCTTCTTCCTTTGTTTTCTGACGTGTAAAACCATATTTAGAAATTTTTAATAACTATTTATTATAATCATTTCTATCTAATAAAATTTCATAAAAAAAAAAATAAGTCTTATGAAATTTTATTGGCAGTAAAATTCAATTGAATTGAATCTATATTTTAAGGACGAGTAATTTGTGGGGTAAAATATTCTGAAATAAAAGTGTTATATATTTCAGAATAATCATTTACAAGGATATAACGTAATCATTTTTTTACTAAAAACTATCTGTTTTAGTAAAGTTTAACAAAGTTACGGATCATTTCTACTATTTATAATTGTAAATAAAAGATATCTCATGGTTAAAGCAATAAATACAATTTTATGAAGCATTTTACATGTTTCACTTCTTTCTTAGCATATCATCAAAAATGTTATCAAATGGTATATAACATTTTGTAATAATAAAAGAAAATAATGTTCGATTACAAAGACCGAAACAATATATCTGGTGCTTCTGTACAGTGTCAACAAATGAACAGTATTAAGCTTACAATGGTAATTTGATGATTCAAATATAAACATAGCGCTAAGCTTATAACAACCAATGATGCCATTAATACTAGGAATCTCTTGTTTACAATTTATTATTTCACTTTTATATTTATCGATAAATATCGCTTCTTTTATAGATAACTTATTGCGATTATTGTCAGAACACAGAACCTTCATATCAATCCACTCATACACACGTGAAGGGCATTTTTAAGATGCTCTACTCTCGCCGATTTATTTAGGTTGTACTCTCGCTGTATACCAAGTGCTTTTCAGGCTCAAATTCATCTTTTGAGTGTTTCTACTATATTTGAATAAAAGTTGTCATTTGTCATTTGAATTTATCTTTTCTTACAAGTTTTACAATTCATACATAACCCCAATTAACTTATCATTTTCAATAGAATCTTTACCAGTCGATAACATGCTGTTTCATCTTACTTAACAAGTTGAACAGAATTTTGAAATCAAAAATTGGAAAGTGATGCGGCCATAACCTCAGAAACGTTTCCATAGAAAGAAAGTTTGATAATCTTGTTGAAATTATTAAGATTGCTTTTTTTGTTCTTTTATTGATTATTGTATCAGCTCATAATCTAGATATCAAAGGTAATGGATAATAATTGATTAAAACATTTTCTGTAGCCTCTTTGATTTGTTGATCTTTAAACACTTGTGTGGATGCTTTTTTTCTGCTTTCTTTTTGGATTTTTTTGCGGATAATTCAAAATGAAATCGTAATCCTTCCTGAAAATGTCGGTTTTCGAAGTAAACTTGTTTCTAATTTATCAAATCCATTAATCATTAGCCATTATCAAATCTTTTAATAACATCTAAAAAACTTAATGTAATTAGGCCTATTATTTTCTCTTTCAGTAGTGAATTTAATTCTGTCATCAAATTGTTCATAGTCTTGCTGAAGATTATTAAGATAGTTTTCGTCTTTGATAATGAAAATATCGCCAACTTCTTACATACCGTTTAATGTGTTTATGGAATTTTGTACAATATTATTTTCCATGCATTGTAAGAAAGTATTGACAATAATAGCATTAAGGGACAAACCCATAGGGCATTCAAAGACTTGTTTATAGATGTTGTTTCTGTAACTAAAATGATAGCTGATTAATAGATAACAAAGTAGAGCAGTTAAAAACTCAAAATAGGGTATCCTATCGATTACTGTATTAATTGCTATGATATCTTGTAATAAATCACATACTTTGTGAACATTAGACATTGTATCATTCCATTCTATTATTAATGTAAACAACTTATCATTATGTTATACGAATAAGAATTTCTATAATCTATTGTAGATTTTTATAGGAATATTGGGTTTATGAATTTTGAAAGACCATACAATTTAGGAAGCCATCCATGATTACAAATGAGTAAATTGTATGTAGGTTTATTGATATATTCTTTAGAGCGTCGTCTTTTTAACAAACTATTTACCTGCCTTTTTATCTCAATTGCTGGCTCATTAACTCATCATAGTTATTCTTTTTACATTTCAACTATTTTTTATGTTTGTTGATCATTTAATAAGTACTTACATTTTACTATCATACTCTTTTTGGTGAATGACAATTAGCCTTATCAGCCTTTCTGAATATTAAATCTTGGTGTTTGTTGAAGAATTTGTAAAACTCTTAAATCTGTTAAGGTCCTGCATATATTTTTAGAAGAAAATTTTTTGTCAATTTTTGGTTTTGCAGAATGTTCTTGATGGAATGTCGAATGTAATCTTTCTGTTTGTCGTTCAGGTTATTATTATCTTATGACTGCTTTACACGCACCTGAAAACTTGCCTGAAACCGGCAAGTGGCTCGAATATCTACCAACTGTCCGAAAATCACGCCTATTGCTCTAAATAAAACAAGTTCGAAATTCAGACAAATATTAGAAGCAAGTCGACACCAATGCTCTTGGTGGTGAAAAAACTTATTAAAGACTACGACAGTGTTTACTTCACGCTGAAATCTGGATATTCTTTGCTCGTGGTTTCAATCCATGGCTTCATTCACCACATTCTCTTCCTCCGGTATCTCTTTTTTTTTTCTTTTTCTTTATCTCTGCTGTGAAATGAGATGAGAACTAATAGCAGAATAAAGCTGCGAAATCAACTTTTTTGTCACTTCGTTGACAAGTATTGTTGATTACGATCTAAACGAGAGCAAAACGCAATTTGCCACTCACACTTGTAAAGCGATCGCTTTTCAGTCAAGCTACAACTGGCAAACGGCGTATTTTCGAGAGCGTTTTCGGCAATTTTTCGAGAGCGTGTAAAGCAGCCATTAAAATCCATGCTCAATTTTCCAATCTTCTATTACTTAAATCCAACTTTTTAGGAACTGGAAAATGTGAACCAAGTTCTAAGAAGGATGTTATCCTATCAGGAATTCAATGTCTGATAAGCTTTTTTTATCCATCGATCGTGAATTTCTTTATTCTTTGGAAAATTCTTTGTTGAGACTGTATTTATTTATTGTAAATGAACACTGCTTTTATTGCAGATGTTGCAATCTTAGTTAATATTTCCGTTGAAACCACTTTTATTTAGTCGTTGTTTTTAATTTCATATTATTTCTGATTAATGTTTGATAATCTTCATTTTGAGTTAACATTAGAGAAATAGGCCCAAGTGAAATCAACCTTAGCTTTTGTCTCGTTGATTTCGAGAGAGATTTCGAAACCGTATCTAAAACTTTTAAACTTTCCTTTCGGAAGAAGTTTTAAACTTATGTTTATAATAATGTGAAATTTGAAGGGTCTGGGAGATTAACTAGATTTCTTTGTATCTCTTTAACAATCCATATCAATTTATCTTTTTATTGTTGTTTACCACTCTTTTTGATTGTGTGTTTTGCTAATTGCAATATGAAGTCCATGTTAACTTTTTTTAATGTTTCTGTTAGTATACTTTAATTTTTGAGAGTGATTTCAATGAATTTTGGCACCATTTACCTAACTTCATTATGTAACTTAGATAAAAGTTTTTCTTACAAGTAAAAATTTGAAACCTGCATTCAAAGATCTTTGTTTTTTCTGTGTTGTTTTTAAATTATGAAAATAATATAAAAATGTCAGTTTATTTTAAAGTTATTAGATCTGTTGAAAACAAACAGTTGAAATTTTCTATCTTCACCCATTAATTTCTCAGAAAGAACCCACTCGAAAACCTTTTCACATCCAAAAGTTAAATAATCTTCTGTTTATAAATATCAGAATACACTAGCACTACATGAACGTAGGCTAACTAATTTGCTGAACTTATTTTCCTCGAGGGGCTAAAAACTTTAATAAAACAAAATCCATCTCTACATAGGATAAACGTTTCATATTGCACTTTTGGTTTTGCAAATGTTTCTTGTTGTTATTGGAAAATCTAGCTAAACACAAGACTACGTTGATAAGTGGTACAGAGTGAAATAGCCTGAAATAACGACTAAGTCAGCTGACTCAACCAGTGACAGGGATTGTGTCAAATGTACTAACAACACTTTCCTGGGTTGCGGTTGACGTTAATTGGATGGTAGTTAATTTGGAATTACATTTCAAGGATAACTTTTCAATTAATTTTATGAAGTCAATCAGATAAATTTTTGGTAAGCCACTAATTTGAAATCTGAACCAACTCAGAAAGTAACTAATTTAGTTGTTTGTATCTATTCGGCAGTTCGGAAAATTCAGGGTTCGTATATCATATTTGTTTCTTTAATAATAATAAGAGGTAGTTTGTGGAATAATCAGGAGTATTTGTTTTCAGTGCTTCCACGTAAACTTGTAAAATTTTCAGTTTTATTAACTTAAAATCTGAATTTAATATTAACTAGAGATAACGATAAATTCAGTTGCAGACAAACTTTTAAGAAATATTTTTTCCAAGCTTCATCATATCCGTTTGTGGGTCTCCTTCTCGCAGACAGTTTTAAGACAATTTATGATGTTTTGTCGATCTTTTTTTTTTGCAACCGAGGGACCCAATGGAAACGGGACCCAAGTCACATCTACACGAATTTTGATTTTTTACTATCATCAAGCAGATCCTGCCGTCTCGTATCTATTCCATTAAGTAGGATCTACAATTATGCATACTTTCTCTGCCAGCTTAAATAATTGTAAGTAAACAACTCTTTAAAGGCAATTATTTTTTTCTAAAGGTTGTTTTTCTATAAAATTAATTTTGTGGCAAGTGTACCTTCTCCACTGAGCCCCTCAAATATAAAATTCAATTTTTAAGAAAATTGACTAATTAATTAGCGCCGGTAGTTCAATTGATTAGACGAATGTCTGCATTACCAAGTAGGCCTACGAGATTTTTGTTTATTAAGTTGTACGCTTTTCCACTTCACCCAGACCTTTGCCAAACGGTTTCTAGGTTTTCTTAGATATGACTAAAGGACACAAGACTAGCCATCTGCCCTCAGCACAAAAAGTCTTCAGCTGGTGATCACAGAAATCTTACCTTCTCCGAAATACGAAATGGTCTTGATTCCTTAACCTCTTACATAATCTAAGAGATCAGTGCAAAAGGTTTCCCAGTTTAGATAAATTTTAGAAAAAAATCCAAACAATAACATGAAAAAAAAATTAAGAAACTTTTATTAAGGAAATATTTTATTTTCTTTAACTATCCTTTCTACTTGAGAAACTATATTTTGTGACTATTTGTAATTCAGCTATTCCCTCAGCCAGTGGCTATTTCCTAATGAATCATTTCCTCATTTAAATTTCCTTATTGAGTTATGCGTCAGTAAATAATAACCCACTGAGGCATTAAATTGAGGAAATGACTTGAGAACTAATCAGATTTATTCGTGCTTTGACTGGTTACTACGGTTCTGTTAGGCAAAAAATTGTTCGTTAATTTATTCATTAAATTGCAGATCTTATAGTTTCAATGTATAGTTTGATCATAAACTTAACTTGTCCTTAGCTAGATCATAAACTTAATTATAAGTCGTCTTTTATATATATGTATATAAATATACCTAATCAAACCTTTTTTCAGATTTTGACTTCCTTATTTCTTTCTTATATTTAGAAAAATGCTGTTTTCTGAATAAAAATATGGCTATTTTGAATAGAGCATTAAGAAGTTCATGAAAGAACTTGAAGCCTATTATCTTTAAAATTATCTTTAGTTTTAAAGAAAAGTCGTGAAAACAAGCACTTCATACTTATTTTTTTCTTTTAAAGGTAAAAAGTTCTTTTAATTACATCTGCTGAATATATTCATTTTTTCTGAAATGATTAATTAAATTTAATTAAATAAAGACATTCCAGAAGATTACTCAGTGGATTAACGTTCTTTAAGACAACAATAGAAATACAATGTTTGAGTTCTAATAATTTTTTGCGAGTTTTTCTAATCTTATTAATAATTTTTTAACGTTTGTGATTTTTAACCCTATAAATGAAATTAATGCCTACACACTGAATTAAAAGAGTAAATACAATTTAAAAACTATGACCGGTTTCACTAGGGAAAAGAACGGTCTACTATCTTTACGTGAAATTCAAAATGTCGCTTCATTAAAGGTTGTCAAAAGGCTTCACTAACTTAAGACCACGTGATGTTAGATCCAATCACAAACGATCAAGTAGGAACAGTCGAAGTGCAGATAAGCGGCCGTTCGGTGTCGAGCATAAGTATTCATCGGAACAAATAGACCTTCCCAAGGAACATTCAAGGTGTTCATGATTCACATTTCGAATTCACATTTCGAAAGGCTATAACTAGAAAGGCTGCAGAACGACTTCATATTTCACATGAGAAGTCCTCATGGAATTTTGTTTGGCGCGAAAAAAAAATAATTTAGTTCCGAAGGTGGCAGCTACAGAGATATATGGCACTGCAATACTGTAGTGGATACACATGATTAGTTGTGTGTTACACAAGGATATGTTCGATAGCATTCCTCCCCCCCCCCCCCCGGTGTCGGCAACGTACTCAAATCGCAACATTGCATGCGCAATCACAGCACATAGTGTGTCACTCGTAATGTCTTAAGGGATTTGATTACTTAATGACAAGGGATTAAGGGACTTGAATAAGGCGTCCTCAAGTCCCCTAAGTTGGTTAGGTTTTCACGATGGGCAAGGTCTTTGAGATACTTCCACAGTCAAACATCGCAGGGAACATGATCGGCGAACATGCTGGTAATATTATACGAAAATGGCGGCTGGTGATTCTGTCATCGGTAAAAATAGCCCGAAGCAACAGCTTGAAAGGCGTGGCATGTGAGGTGGGGCGCCATCCTGCATGAAAACCGTTGCATCCAGACATTAACACTGTTGAAGTCTAGGATGTTGTTGGCTAACAGAGATGCATAAAGCTAGCTAGTAACTGTGTAGGTGACCGGATCCTCACGACCGAGCTCTTCGAAAAAGAAAGATCCGACGGTAAAGATGGATGTGAAACCACACCAAGCTTATGCATTTGCCATTTGCATTATCCATTATAGTATTACAGCACCATATATCGCCCTAGTAGTCATTTGCAGAAGTATTTTTTTTTTGTTTGCTCCAAACAAAGTTCCATCGCCACGGACATCCTCAGAGAAATATGAAATCGTTCTGCTGATTGATTCTCCAGTTATAACCTTTCGAAATGTGAACTTTAATTATGAATGAATCAGATGCACGAAACAGAAGTGTCACACTTACCTGCAATTGGACAGTTCCTACTTGATTGTTTGTGATAAATACCACGTGGCCTTATGTTAGTGAAGCCTTGTACAACTTTTTAATGAAGAGACATTTTTAATTTTTCACCTGAGGATAGTAGACGGTTCTTATCGCTAGTGAAACCGGTCGTTATTTTTAAATTATATTCATTATGTGTTTTAGCGTTAATTTAATTTATATATTGTTATAATGTTCTTGCTAATTTCTTGCAAAGATCCAAACGAAAAAAAAGTTACGATCTAACTAATGTATATATACTGTATTTATTAGTAAGATCGTCTTCTCCTCTTAAATGTGCATATCAAGTTTCAAGAAGATTCTTACAGCGGTCTAATATTATGAATGGGACATATATTCACTGACTGACTTAATGAGCATACTTTCTAGGAAAATAGTTAAAAACATTATTTACATAAATTGAAAATGAGAAATAAGTTAAGTATTTTATTTTTATGCAATATTTGCTATTATTGTAACTTTTGATTTCTAATACAGAAAGCTAAATTCGTTTTGTTCCAGAATACTTCAGTTTGAGTGAAAAATTTCTAGCACATACTAAAATTGATAGTAAATGATTATTCACCCAGATGCATTCTAATTCAAGTGTCAGTTCTGATTAATGAATATAACGTTGATGGTAATTGGACGATTGATAATCTGGAATTGAATTACGAGGATAACTTTGAATTAATTTTAGCCAATCAAACCAATGGACCATTAAAAACAGAAACTTCTCAATTGAAATTCAGCAAATGTACAACATTTGTTTTATAATATCCTTGCTTTGTTTTTATAGGTATTCATGAAAAGTCGTAATACGATTTTTGAACAGGTAAGCAATTCTTTTCTGACCGAATTCTTATCATGTAGATCCCTATGATCTTATGTGAAGTGTTTTAATGTGGACTAGACAAAAAAAATCGTCTATGAGACAGTCCGGATCCGTTTCGACTGTGAAATTTCTGTTACTAGGTAGAAAGTTGTTGTTAGGCCTACATTGTTAGAAAAGTGAGGCTCAAAACTTAGTTAATGTCTTTAAGTCGTGCATGTGCTGCTCTTCCCTAATACTGCTGCTGAAGGAACCTTCTTGAAACTTGGTATACACATTTAAAAATAAGAAACTGTCCAACTTTTATATTTTTTCCGGTCATTCCTGCACAGCCGGATGGTGAAGTCGACAGACTGCCATGTGACTGATACGTTCGAATCATGGTGTAGAGCTTGAATGTTTCTTCCTTCATCAGTGTTTGGTTCTCTTTAAAAGAATGGGAAAGTGTGACTGTCAGAGCAATGCTTCCTCAATAGCCATCCAAAGAAAGCAGTTTTTTTATGTGCATCGTAGATTACAATCTCCATGGCCTTAAGTATAAATTACATTAAGAGTAGTAATAATAATAATAGTAATGTATTATACTATCTTGAAGTACCCGGCATTGTGGAAGGCGGAAGAGATGTTGGTGAAAGGATGGGTAGTTCTGATTCTCTCCTTCTCCACAACCCTATCACATCAAACCCACCCCAGTTGTTCCAAAATAAAATTTGTGTGGTTCCCATTGTCGCCACCAGGTCCGTTAGCTAATTCAGAGATTTCATCTGTTTGCAACTCCTTGGGAGTGGTTGACCGGGTTCCAAGGTAGCCTATATTTTCCACAGGATAGTAGAGAAACTCTACGCAAAATTTGATTCCGATCAGTCTAATGGTGTAAAATTGTATCGAGAACTTACAAACACACAAACTTTGATTTTTATATGTATGTATAGATTTTAACTTATTTATTTTCTCCATGTGGATCCTTGTTAAGATCTTAGCTCCAGAAGATGTCAGAAATTTCCATGAAAAAGTACTCGAACTGAAACAGTGGATTTCTGGTATACATCTGTAACAATGGGAATTAATCCTTGTGATATTCCATTTGAGCCTAATAGAAAATGATTAAAATTAATCGACTTTATACATTTTAAGTACATTTTAAGTACATAAGATATTTAATCAATTTAAAAATGGAAAATTCGAGCTCTTTGTATTCAGATATTATAATTTGGAAATATATTTTTGCTTTTAGTTTGTAACTTTTTTTTTTCTTTTTTTTTCTCGACTTTAAAGTAAAAGGATTAAGATTTTGAGGCAAGTATCCTTCAAGCTATTGTCGAAAAACGCTTAAGTTTATATCTTTATCGAAACAGCTTCGAAACGGCATTTTACTATCTCAAAGTATAAAGTATAATACAGTGTTACCTCCGAATAACGGACAGTCACGGGACCGGAAGTTTCGTCCGTTATTGGGAGGTGACCGCTTTCGGGGAGGACTATCTTTTTATTCATTTATAGTATGTCATTTAATGAGAAATTACGTACAATCTAAATTAAATTTCTATAATTATCATTGCGCTATGAGAGAATATGAACAATTGCAAACTATTTACTATATTCCTTTTTAAATGACTGCTAATCTGTTTGTCTTACTTAAAATAATGACAAAATTAATTACAGTATATAGAAAATTAATTTTATTAACTAAAGTAATCAGTTAACAGAGTTTGATATTTCTTTTTTGCATTGAAAACATGTTAAGCTCATTAAGCTCTTTTTCATTTTCATCTGTTGCACTCTCAGATACCACATCGCTCGTATTTGCAATTCCTGCCTTTTTAAAACATTTTAGGATGCTCCCAGGTTTACCTTCTTAAGAGCTGACATGATCCAAGAAACTGCAATTGAAACGGTTACAGATTGGGCTAGCTCTTCACTAGATTTACAAGAGGAAATCTGTGAAAGAACATGCCTGAGAAGAAGCTTTCTATATCCTACGTTAAAGCTCAGGACAATACCCTGATCAAGAGGTGTAACATAGATAGGAAAAAGACTAACTTTAAATTTTTTAATTTTAAATCGTCAGGATGAGAAGTAGCATTGTCCAGGAAGGGAAGTATTTTTCTTGCTTGCTTCTTCATTCTTTTGTCCAAGTCTACTAACCAATCATTCATTATTACAGTCGCCATCCATGCTTTCTTGGTACAATTCCAGGAAACATTAAGTTTTCATACGTCAATGTTTTTAAAACATTTTTGTTTTCTAGCTTTTCCGGTGACAAAAGGAGTTTCAAACTCTCCCAGCATGTTGCAGCACAACAAAATGGTAAGACGTTCTTTGGAAATTTTGCCGCCACTACATTTTTCTCCCTTGAAACACAAGGTTTTGTTTGGAAGGATGCGATAAAATAGACCAGTCTCGTCAGCATTGAATATGTTTTTATCATCATATCCTTGGCACACTGATTCCAGTTTTTCAACCCAATTTGTAACATGATTTGGTTCTACGGATTTCTCTTCACCACAAATAGATTTGAAAGAAATATTGTGACGTGTCCGGAATTTTTCTAGCCATCCATTGGATGCCTTAAATGTGTCCAATCCTAAAGTTTGACCGACTTCTCTGGCTTTTTCTTGAATCAAAACACCACTTATAGGAATGTTCTTTGCACGAGCAGAGCGGAACCATTTCATCACCACTTCGTCGATTTTGCTTGTTTCAGATTTACGAAACTTCAAACTTTTTAAATTTTTGTTTGAATTCACCAACCACATTTTTCTAATATCATCTTTGTCTTCCAAAAGTTCACTTATCTGAGCTTTTTCAACTTTAAAACGTTCAGCAAGACATGCACACTCAGCTTTTCTTTTTCAGCATCTTCAAGAACATCAGTCTTTTCTTTCAATTTCTTTCAGTTTTCTCTTCCTTTTTGACGCCATTTTAATTCGCACTAAATTTAATCAACACGTTTATAGGATATCTTTACGAGGGATTGACATTTACAATGCAACTGCAGTGAAAAAAAGGAGCCTCGGATTCGTTCATTGAATCATGGGATACCGATACAATGTATCAATGTATGGGACACCGATGTAAATATAATCACGAAGTATTTGTGTAAACGATAAATAGCGGTTGTAACTTAATGCTATCTAATACATGTAACG
>JAFIDM010000001.1:37052534-37105025 GCA_023159025.1 Thereuonema tuberculata
CTCTTTCTGGAGGATTTAATTAATTTATTAAAGCGATGTATTAATTAAAGCATTAGAAGCCATTAGATATTCAAATGTTTCAGCATTTAATTTACGCTTTGTACATTGTTTGCAGCTGGGTTTTTTTTTTTTTGTATCTTCACTTCAGTATTTAAGAGCATCCTTAGATGTGCTTAGCGGGATTTGGTCCTTATCTTATGGTTGAAAACTTTGATAATCTTAGAATCTTCAGTGATGTTTCTGTTTTAAAAATGTTGCATTTTGTCACTTTTGACAGTAAATACAAGAGAAGTTAAGTATATTTTCTCAATATCAGTATTAGTATTTATTTTTATCGTATTCACATAAAATTTATGAAATATTCACAGTCCACATTACCTGCTGGTATACACCTTACAAGAAGGATTGCTATAGTGTTTTCATATGAGCTTTAAACAAGGCTGCAAATGCCAGAAAAGAGGCAAGAATTGTAGGAAAAAAAAGATAGGAGAAAAGATAGAAAAGATAGGAGAGAAAAAGAAAAAGATAGGAGAGAAGGAAACACATTCTTATCGGGATTTAGAACTTAAATAAAATAATAAGCCGAAAACAACCAATTCGCTAGAAACTCGTCTGTAATATGCATTGTTTGTGAATATTGCTGATATTTTGAATAGGACTGTATTTCTTTATTATATTGCTGTTCTGCTCTGTGGTTCTTTATTATCTAAAAGTCTTTTTGTTTTTTTATTTTGCTTTTTTTCAATTGACTTTCAGAAAGATTTTTTACTGTAAATTTTTCTGTTGCACTTGATTATCTAATTAAAATGGTGATTTTATTACTTTCTGATTAATTACAAAATGGGTTTTTCATAATAAACAGCATTACCATATCAGAGTTGATTTCAACTTGTCTTTATAGAAATCTTCAATATTTCCACATTTTCTAGATATACTTGTTCAATTAATGACTGCGATTTTAAAGGCAGTTTTAGACAAACTATTAAACTAAACAATCTGTACTCCATCGGTTGACAACGAGATTGCCTTCCTCCCTGTAAAAAAGAACGGGTTCAATTTTCAAAGATTGTCGTCCGTCTGATAGCTATTACAGTGACTTCATTACCCACAGTGGAGGCAATAGGGTTTAGCAGTATTCCACACGCCATTAACAGGCAAACTTTCAGCGGTCAATTGAAGCTACAGTGGTGTATTTCTTACGGTGTTGTTCAGTAACAGGAACTCACTTACTGTTCGAAAGAAAAAAAAATTGATAATGTGAGAGAACTGAATAGTATAAGTAATCTTTTCATTGATCTGATTCAGAAGGAATAAATTACTTTGAACAAAATTGAAGTGTTATAAATTTCTTTGAAGTCTGTTCTTTTATTAATACTATGATTAAGGTCAATAGGTTTTACCATGTACAGTGCTAAAAATTATTTAAAACTAATAAAAAAAAACCAACTTACCTTTGGATAATGTTAAGGAATTGTTCAGTCCTTATTATAAAGAATTTCATATCTAAAAATATTCTGTTTCCTTGGATTAATATTTAGACACCTGAATCATGATTTTTACAAATCAAAAGTTTTGAAATTTACCTTAAAATTATAAAAAAAGAATATCCACATTTCTTGTTATATTTATTGGTGTCTACAATTTATCGCTATTTCTGTGCAGCTTTTTCAACTGAATATGTTTTTTATCAGAATTAGGGAAATTTCACATGTTTATTAATAATTTATTAATATTGATTTGTTGCTAAATGTGTGCAATTCTGAAAACTCTCGTCCGTTATGTAGAAAATTTAGAATTATAGAAAAAATGAATTTTTAATTGATTTAGAAAATAAAAATTTAGCAAAAATTAAAAAAAAAAAAATAGCGATATATTTATTTCCCAAAAAATTACAGAAAATATGTCGATCAGAATTCCAAATTCCTAGTGATTATTGTGAGCCATAATTTCTGAAATGTCCAATTTTGGAGAAAAAGGAAGTTATCGTTTTTCCATTTCGTCGAAATTTTTCAAAAATTAAATTTAACAAATTTATTCTTATCAGTTATATCATGAGCTGCATTGATCTTCATTTTGTGGTTATTTCTAGCTGTTCTAAATCTATTAGATCATGCGATGTCTTTGCAGTGTTTTTTACATTATCAAGAAATCATTAGAAATATTTTGGTATTGGCATAAGGTTTGGACATATAAATTATCATTTTGTAACTTTGCGATTGGATGTCTATTTTATTTTCATTTATTTCTAAAATAATGCTCCAATATCCCTTCTATATATATTCCTTGGATTTTTATTAAGTTTAAAGAGATCCATGAAGTTGTCAGTTTAAAATAAAATAAAAGTGAATGGATTTTCAGTTCATTAAGTGAATGATTGTACAATATAGTCTATAAGTTTGCAAGTGTGTATCTAATACACATACCGTAAGTATTTGATTCAATACTTTAAATGTAAAATTATAAAAATACTTTAATACAATGTCAAATCTTCAGGTAATTCCGAATTTCGGAAAGTCTGACAATGTTAGTTATTTTATATTGTGGCTCTTACAACTTCACTAATTCATCCAAAAATGAATGGAAAGAACACCGGTGGGAATTGGTAAAAACCCGGCCGGTCATGGGCCGGTCATGCAAATCGCAAAAATTGGTAGTCGTTCTTCGTTATGGCCCATTTAAAGGGATTTGACGGAAAAGAAATTTTGAAAAAGAACCCAGCGGACCACATGATTTTCGAACGTTTGAACTCGATTTTCTACAAACAGTAATAGTTGGCTTCGTACATTTGACGCGATTAGGTTGATCTTGGGTTGACAATTTTACAAATGTAAAAAAGTTTTGACCCAACATCCCTGTTTCACCTATTTTTAGAAATGATCAGTTGGTCATGTGCCCAAAACGTCGAGAGAATGGCCAGAAACTAAATTTTGCCACATAAAGTAAAGTCGTGTAGTAAGGTACTTAAAACAGGATTTAAAAAAAAAAATCGTTCCGGTGGAATTTTTCAAAAAGCACATTTCGTTCAGCGCAAAACAGTGTTCACCAGAGGAAAGCATATGTTCGTCATCATATAAGACCGGATGGAGGGCTATAACTGGATGGAATTGTTGGATGCTATTCACATGTGGCTCCAATCTTGGTATCCTTGGGACAATTAGCGAAAATTAAAAAAATTAGCGATATTTCTCATATTTGTTTCCCAAAAAATTACAGAAATATGTCGATCAGAATTCCAAATTCCTGGTGATTATTGTAATTCACATGTGGCTGCAATCTTGGTATCCTTGCGACAGGAGCTTCAAGTGGATGAAGTGACAGCATCAGAGAAGCCTGACGTGAACCAGATGGACAAAGAAGATGAAGCTCATGAGCTGTTGAGCGTTGAAGCGATAATTAAATGTGAATAATTATTTTTGGAATATTAAGTGTTAAATAAATTATTAACACAGGCTTCAAACAAAAGATTTAAATTTATTATTTAAAATGAAATGTGACGTCATCAGTGGAAAGGTATTTAAATGAGAGGTGAGCCTCACTCTCGGTCAGTCAAAGAAAAAGCCCTGGATAGAACTGTTTGGAGAGGTTGCCCACGTCATCCTCTCGTCAGATGAGTTGCACGCCTGGACGAAGGAAGAATAACGAAGAATGCGGAATTATTACAGAAAATTTGGTCCCACGAAGAATAAATAAGAAGTCAATTCTGAAGCGTACGAAGAATTCACCGGTAGAAGATAATTAAAAGGGAATTCTGATGGAATTAGACGATACAAGTGGAAGAGACCAATCAGGACTAGGGAAGTCTGCCGCAAAACTGACAACACGCAAGCCGATAGAATCAACTAGTGGAATATTCCAAGTGACTTCACCGAGGAATGAACCGAAAACTGAAGTGGACTCGGCTAAATCTTCCTGCGCTCAGCTAAAGGCATTAATAAGTGAGTACAATTATTCCTTACCTTAGTAACGAAGATTATTGAAACATAAAAATTAAATTAAAGGATTCAACAATAAATTGAAAAGCGAGAAGTAAGAAGAATTATATTATTCATTGACTTTATTACGGCAAACCAAAAATTCAAGATTCAACTGTTACCGTTAAATTGCGAGAATGAATTATTGTGCGACTTATTAAAATACAGTGTGGTTTATAATCAAGTTAGATTATAATACTAATTGAATCAAAGTGCTCCTGTTAAGAATTAAATGCATAACTTACCGGTAGCGAATTATCAACGACCGAAGATAGAATATTAAAGATATTATAAAAGTAAAACTAGAAAATACTTACCGGAAAAGTGCTCGCTCCTAATTTGAAGATTACTTTTAGTGATATATTAAAATTAGTTAATTTCTACTGTGAAAACTCTAGTTGAGTTTAGATTTATTTTTGCTCTAATTATTAATTGTGATAATAATTAAACATTTATCTGTCCGTATATTTCAAGCACAGGATTCACCAATGAGAACAGAGCTATGGATCAACAGCTTAAGAAGTGACGTAAGAAGATACGAACTGTATGCTGAAAGTGACTACTACAAATCTGTGACTCTTTTGTAATTTCCGTTAAGCCCAATTATTTGTAATACAACAAATAGTGTGAATAAAAAAAAAAAAAAAAAAAATATAGCCTATTTGTCCTTCAAGCGTAATAGTGGGCATTTGTGTGATGTTGAAATGAACTGAAGCACTGTATGATTCCTTTATATGTAAGAAAGTGTTCTATGTTTGGCTCTCTGAAATAAACAAGTTTTTGCAGTAAAAAAATGTCTCTTTTGAAATCCTAAACTGTTTCAAATTAAGTACACTGATAAGACGATATTTAATATTAGAATGAAAGTATAGATCTCTAGAACAGAATTGTAGCTGGCGACGGTATTTGCAAAATTTGCTTTCATAGTCAAAATGGCAAAACGTCAGAAATTCAAATATTTTTTCGGATTGGAATCAAACTGGTGTCACACTTATATATAGCTTCTATTGATGATTAAGCTATATATAAGTGTAAAATCATCAATTACGTCACCTAAAAACCACATTCTTTCTAAAACAGGTTTTTTTCCTGTGACAAGTTGCACCGGAACGTTTTTTTTGAAAATCATATTTCAAGTAGCCTACTACAGGATCTAATCATACGTGGCAAAATTGATTCTGGGCACCCTCTCGACATAACCATTTTGGGCAGATGACCAAGTGATCATTTCTGAAAATAGGTGAAACAGGGATATTGGATCAAAACTTTTTATATTTATACAAAATCCTATACAAGGTCTATCTAATGGCGTCAAAAGTATGAAGTCAACTATTACCGTTTTTGAGAAAACTCGAGTTCAAACATTCAAAAATCACGTGGCTAACAGGGCCCTTTTTCAAAATTTCTTTACTGAATTGATCCTTAGGACTTTAATTATTTATTAAGATTTTATATTTGCTTTAGCTGACCTTAACTTAGAATTTTAATAATGCGTGTTTCATCTAATCATTTTCTTAACTTAATCTCGATGTATCAATCCTTGCTTCTTCTTTACGTGCCATCTCCATCCAGGAGGTCGGCGACTAAAAAATTTTCTGTCTCTTGCTATTCTGGAGCATTCCTGATAATTCTTGCCCGTCCAGTCTCTAATGTTGTCAAACCAATTCTTCCTCGGACTTCCTCTGGGTCTTCTCACATCCAACTTTCCCTCCAGCGTCAGCCTCTGCAGATCGTCTTGTCTCGTCAGGTGACAGAAGTACTTCATCTTTCTGTCCCTTATGGTCTTAATCAACGATCTCTCGTATTCAGCCAATCTCAATACCTCCTCATTCCTCATTCTTCTTGTTCAAGGAATTTTGAACATTCTTCTCAAAATCCACATTTCGAAACTCTCCAATTTCCTCTCTGTCTCTCTGCTTAGAGTCCATGTCTGAGATCCATAAAGGAGAGTTGTCCATATATAACATTAATCAATTATAATAATAATTATAATTAATTAATTGATAATTAATAATAATATTAATAATAATAATTGACAATTGATAATTAATTAATTAATCAATCCTTGCAATCTCGAAAATTATGTAATTTTTAACTATTTTTAAATATTTGTAATTTAAATTTAAGTTAACATAAATTTTGAGTATGTTATAATAGAGTATGTCATCTAACCACAGAAAGCGTTTTTAATTACATTATTTTTAGAAACAAAGTGTCCGTTTAATTACATACAATGTCTAGTTAAGTAGATTAAAGCATCAACTTTAATATTCTCTGAACTACATCTAGAATTTATTGCTGTACATAGTGCCAAGTCATTCGTTAAATTTTGGAAAAGCATTGTACAAAGTAAAATGAATGAAATAGTATTAATCTGTCTGTGTAGCTGCTTACAAAGCGATTTCATTGATTGAAGTGTTTTCTAATGGAATTGCACTGGGATTGCAAAGGGAATTGGGTTTTCCGGAAGGCTGGAGCCCATTTTCACTTCAAGTACCTTTTACCTTTGAAGACTCGAGAAAATTCTAAAGTCAGCCATTCAGGTCAATTGAATGTGGTGCCTTTCAATCTCACTTGAATTTCCGTTTACAAAAACAAAATTCCATGGTTTGTTAATTGATAAATATCTGAGAGGAATTGTTAATTAGCTTCTGAGAGGATTATTTTACTAGTGCAGTCTTTTTCAATCGCAGAAAGATGAAATTGCAAAAATATTACACAAATTTGGTATCCGAGTAGACAAACAGAGCTAAGTCGGAAAAGCATCTCCTTCCTTGGACTTAAGAAAACACTTCAGTGTGTTGAAGATTATCGAAAACAGCAACATATTATGATTATTTTTTTCATATTTCACTTTGACTTTTACAGAATTTATTGGATTAAAATAAAATAAATATTTCTAATTTAAATATTAACTATGGCCCTTTAATTTTAAAAATCAGCTATTGTGGTAAAATCATTGCTGTTGTCTTTATTTACAAAAGCCAGGAAGAAAAATAAAAATTCCTTCAAATTCTAAATATATATATATTTTTATAATAGTAATGACTATTTTAGAATAAGTTATACTAGAAGTGAAGCGTAGTGTCTTTTATAACAGTTAATGTAAATAACTTTTTATGTGATAAATACATAAGTAAAACGTAACACAAGCCTTGTCAAAGAGGTTTCAACTTTAATTTCTACTGTTTTCTTCTCCGTTGATTCGAAAGAATTCAACTGAAAGGTACGATTTTGTAGTCTTGTAGATTTCGCGAATGTGGATTATTGTAGGAAAAACGCTTGAATGGATTTTTCCTTGTTAGTTTTTCGCAAATATTTCTTCTTTGTAGTTCTTGAGGATTCACATTTTCTTCATGAAATGACCATTTTAGTAATCTCTAACGGCTAATTCTTAGTTTTGAATGTCGTACTCTAAGTGAACCCTGAAACGATTTTCACTTACGTTGCATTTGAGTATTTCGTTCATTCATTTCGCTAAGCCGTACATTGTATTTACATATAATCCTGCAATTGTACAAAACAGTGGTGAAATTATATATTCTTTTGGGCATCTTCATTTTTATTACTTCAATTATTGTTATCTTTTATTATCTTAATCTCAATTCCATAGATCAATGTGAAAAAAGAAAATTTCCGAGATGGGGCAAGTGCTCTAAGGTTTACTTAAATCCTGCGTAAATGATAAGAATTAGGTACCATTTTCTGCAATGAAATAACTAATTGATAATTAACTTCAATGATATTTTCATTTTTGATAAAATTAATTTTAAAAACTTATGTAAGTCTCCCATGTCAGGACAATCACAGCACATTTATATTTGTTATTAGTGCAGAAAATCGGAATGAATAATTTTTTATGACTTAAATTGTCATCAGGATTCCTGACATCTTATTTCTGAAGGCTTTACCACGATTCAGCTGATAATTTGAATTTAAAATATTGATTTTCATCGATTTCCCTTTGATCTTCATTACTTAAGTACTTATCACTCCCAAACAAGACGACCAGGCTGCCGTCTTCCAGAAACGATAAAACCCTCCATGACAATGTGTTTCCTTGACCATGGACTTTCTCAGAACGTGTCATTGAAATGCTACAAATCTCTCCGATCGAAGCCTGTATACTGAATATTTTCAGGACATGCTTCATTAATGCATTTGGATATCTATTTGGATACTCTTACAGCCTCTCAGAGAATACGAAGGGGAACAACGTTATATTCTTGCTCCAAATCCATAATATTAAGTGAAAATCCCATGGTAGTCAGTTACTTGTCAAAATATTATCTAGGGATTTATCTGTGGACAATATATAAACCAATTCAGCCTTCTCATCTGATATCTTCTTGGCAGTTTTTCGTAAACTTTCTTCTATTTTTCTAAATGAATTTTCTAATTATAGCTTAGCTTCTCTTTTGAGAATAAATGAGAAAAACAAGTGAATATAATTTTGCGCTAAAGGAAAAATTTAAGAATGAGCCAAAATAATAAAAAAATTAAAAAAATATTAAAAAAAAAGGAGGTGCAATAACGTAAGGAAAAGTAAAAAAAAAGTTAGGAAAATAAGAAAGAAAAAACACATGGAGATTGAGAAAAAAGACTTAAGAGTTTAAAAAAGTAAGATATACAGATTTGAACCGACAACCTTTAGTGTATGAGTCTGAAACCTTAACCATCATGCTGTAGCTGATAACTGAAACGACATGGTTACATTTCTAACCTTCAATTTAATAGCGGAAATCCAATGAAGAAAATGCCAAACATCTCGAACATGGATAAGGGGTGTTGAAAATACCTTACTTCTATTAAAAATATTAAATCCTTCGTATACTGAAACAAAACATGAAACTTCACCAATATTTGGTTCTTTTATTCAAAGAACTTCTTAAAAGTTTTATATAAGAAGAAAAGAAAACAAGACATCTTTCCTTTCTAAAATCGATAAATAAATTAAATAGAAATAAATCTTTCTTCTTTTTTTTTCGAAGTAAACGTGAATAAAAAACATAATGTTCACGATCTCACGTGAATAAAAAACATTTAAATAATCATATCTTAACAAATAACAATATGTAATTCAAGAATCTTTTATTGTTATTTAGTTAAGATATGATTATTTATTTGTTTTTTATTCACGTGAAGATCGTGAATATTGTTTGTTATTCACGTTAGTTCGTGAAAGATTTATTTGTATTTAATTTATTTGTTGATTTTAGAAAGGAAAGATGTCTTCTTTTCTTTTCTTCTTATATAAACCTTTGAATAAAAGAACGAAATATTGGTGAAGTTTGATGTTTTATTTCTATATATGAAGGATTTAATAGATTTAATAGATTTTGAAGTTATTTGGAACAACCTTACTCCTACGTTGTTTTGGCCTCTGAATACGATGCTGAAATCCGTTTGTCGATCCGACCTTCCATTCGGCAGTTGTTAGAGTTGGATAGAAACGGACGGACGGATGAACAGGGCAAACACAATAGCTACCGATTTGGTCGTTATCACAATAGCTCTCAAATGGATCTCTAATAAAGTCTTTCCTCTAATAGAAACGAGAATTATCAGTGCTTAATCTGCAATACTTTCATCAGATACTGAGGTATTTTCTTTGTACTAGCGGTTTTATCACTTGTCAAATCCCCTTACTTCAGTCTTCCGTTTACTTTGCAACCTTCATATTCAATCTCTTTTGGCTATTAATAAGGTAGTTGATGCAAATATGGCCAATGCTGGTAATATGGCCACATTGCTAACCTGCCGTTAATTGTTAAGGTATCCAAAAGATAATGCTTGAATACCAAACTATGAAGTAGAAACTTGTACATGGCTACCACAGTTTGCAGGATAATGTAGTCACTGAGTCCAGGGAACCCCGTCATTTGAGTTTTGACAACGAATCGAGAATCTGTTATAATATTGTTATTATAATATTATTGTTGTTGCTGTTTTATTTCCTTGCATGCAATTGATGATTATTGTTCATATATCACTTGCTACAGTTATTCTAAGCTCGTTCCAGACACCCAATGCTTCTTTAAATAAACTGATAATTAAGAGATCTTTCAAGATGGGCTGTAATCAGGTAAAATGGCCGCAGTAGGTCATATTACCAAAACGAGGAATGTATTGGACTCATAAAAGACGATAAATCTGTGTTTATTTGCTACACATATACCCATGATTGATATTTTCATATTCTATGAGCTTTGATCATTTAATGATTTTTTTTTCTAACTCTATGGATACACACATGATCTAAATTGTAACTTTGAAATAATTTTTGCTGTAGACCCCTGGAAAGTTAATAATTATCTGTGTGAAAATTTTAATGAAGTCAAGACACATTTACTTTCAACCCAAAATTATTAATCATTAACAAAAAAATATTTTCCTAAAATAAAGAGATATTTTTGAATTTGGCTACCTTCACAAGGGCATATTATCTGCACAGTGCAAGCTTTTTCAAAGACTGAAAAACGGAATCTTTGGGTTTTAAAAAAAATCTTGAAATATTTTTTTACATACGCCTAAAGAGCCAAAGTTCTTGTCTACACATTTTTTTTTTTAGTGAATACCGTAATCATGAAAAAAAATATTCAAATTAAGGTGGCCATATTATCTTTAGGTACCTTAGCTTCACCAAATAACAGCTAATTTCTACTTTTTGATTGTAATCGGACTTGAACTGTACATGGATTCAGTCTCATATTTTAATTTCATTCAATGAAGTCAGATAACTGTTCCAGCTCCGATGTAGCATTGCTCTCTATGATTATAATATATCTACTGCCAGAAGTTAGTATGTTAACATTTTTGTTATTTAATGCAATATTTCAGTATTTAGAAAACAAAATCTATTTATAATAATATTTAATTTTTATTTTTTGAGAGCTTCTTAAATATTGAGGAAGTTACTAATTTTGTTAGATTAACTTAGGAAGATACAAAAAGTTCAAAGGAACTTAAAGACTATTTGAAAGCAAGTTTAACGTCCGTAATTATTCATAAATGGAGAGAAAATCGCCAACCGGACAATAAATATGCCTTCCCGTTGATGTTGGTTCAATGTGCGAAGGCATATTTATTGTCCGGTTGGCGATTTTCTCTTCATTTATGAACTTAAAGACTACTTTCCTTAAAATGGTAATCCTTCCAAATTCTGTTTCTTTGTAAGTTCGTGAAAAAATACAAAATGATAGCCTACATTTATAGTCAAATTATAATAACTACTGAAACAAACAGTACTAATTTTCCATTTAAACAAAAATAAATGAAATCAGAATTATTTGCTGAAATTTCTTAAACCGGATCTTATCATAACATGAGTAATTGATTAAGAATTGAATATTATTTGTTTAAGATAATGAGATATTAAAAGAGGAAAAATTCATCGTTTAGATTCCAATGTTTTTCTCTGGGAAAATTCCTGTCGTCTTCTTGGGCCAGTTCATTTGGAAAAAGTTAGATTATTCCTGGTACTAAAGAGGAATACCAAGTTTCAAGAAGATCTAATCAGCAACTCAAAAGTTGTTAAGAAGAGGGAAATTTACTGAAAAGTAGACTAAAAAGGACTACCAATATGTATGTAATTTATTGAAGAAAACTGCAACATTTTCTTTTGAGTTTTTCGCAATGAGATGTCGAAACTTCAAGGAATATAAAATCCTGCTGCCTGTTGAACTGCTTTGTTTATTTCATAAATCTCAGCAGAATGTATGAGTAACATTAAAATAAATGAAAATATGCATAGATAAAAACTAAAGAAAAATCATTGAAAGGATACTTGGAAATGAAGAGTAATCTTAAGTGAATTGAATGAAAATCAACTTTGATTTACCAAGGGCTGGATTCTAGAAAACTAAGAAAAACAAATCCTGATAGCTGTTTGAACTTAGCTTCTTCAGTCCTCTAACAGGTGCCTTACAGTAAAATTAACAGATTCGAGTGTATGAAGCAATTTTGAAATAACAAACCCATGACTTCATGAGCGATGATAGACTAATGTTATTAATCCTTCTTTAAAGCGATTTCATTAAAATATGTTAAAATATACACTTTTTTGATTATTGTATTACATAACACTACTGCTTTAATGCAGACGAGTTAAGGATAACGATACTTCCACAAAGCAAAAAACTTTCATTTATCAATATACGCTTAGTTTTCCTTGATGAGAAAAGAATAATAAATAATGCGTCTCCAGAGATATTTGGTGGAATTCTCTTCCCACTTCAATAACACAGGTAACCTGGGGCTCAGAAGAAAAAAGTATCAACTAAGTCTCGAGGGATTCCCTGAATTACTTGATTAGCCCAAAGGTTCCCCAAGAGCGAGTGGCTACGAAGAAAGTTAGTGCTTTATCAGTCACGTTGTTGTTCCCTTGAGGTAGAATTTTCTTGTGCCATGATTTGTCCACGTCGTCAACAGAGAAGCATCTGTCACGAAAACAGAACTGATTGTAATCTGACATAGGAGTCATTGTTCATTGTCAAAATATAAGATAGAGTAAATTAGCTGCAAAACAATATACTTTAGTTAAGTAAAGCACAGAATTGCATACTGAGACTATCTGAGGGTGTTTAAAAATAATTGCTTTTTTTTATTTTAGGATTACAAAGAACTACTTGTATCATGTTCATATCCTCACCAACAAAAGTAATATACACAACCTAACAATCTTTTTAGCTCACTTTCTAGGAGAAATTAAGACAATCCATGTGGGACTTATGGGTCCTCGCAATATACTTCTGAACAGCTGGATAGATCGTCTTGAAATTTGGCATGCATATTTAAGAACACAATCTAACTTCTATATTGAAATGTTTTCTGTTAGTTGAGAAATCAAGATATGACTATGACAAAAATTTCCATGAAAAACATTAAAAACAAGACATTATTATTTAACATCGGATATTAATTCCCTTTATTTTTTATATGTGCGCCGCTTTGATACGGTTAACATTTATCGGATTTAGGAGCTTAAGTAAATATTGCAATTCTTCAGAATTCTGTTTTCAGCAGGTATTATACTATAAAAATAACGACGACATTTCGTTTATGTTGTTTTCACGACTTTAAAAAAAATTAAAAACGAAATTTTAAGGAATAACATTGTAAGAAAATAAGCTTTATGTTCATTCAGGATTATATTATGTCTTTACTTAACAAAGGCAAAAATGAAGCAAATTTGCTTCACAATTATTCAACTACGTAACATTTATACTACCTATTGAGCATGGAATTACAATGCTTTCATAAGAAAAGTAATAATATAATAAATATATCCATTCACTGTAGGATTTTTATATCTTCCATTCATTTCTCCGTTTCTTACGTAACTGAAAAGAAGTCACGAATTGTAGTATAGAATTATGAGATAACAAGTAAACAAACTTAAAATGTGTATTTTATTCAAAATCTGTCTCGATAAATAGAGATGTGAAAGGTTTTCCAAGATCTTATATTTTATTTTTTTTAATTCAATCTTGCATCTTGGTAATCTTATAATTTGTTTAAGTATTTGTCTGCAGTAATGTAGTAACCATGTTGTTACAGTTTTTTTATTTCGCATTTACAGATATTGACTTAAATATCACTTTGATATAGCCTTTTGATATTAAGAATTTAACGCAGTGTACATATTGGCGTTCTTGATGTAATTCGTGGACTATTATAAGATAAAAACAAATAGCATCATATATGGAGCCTTATCTTGAGAAGGAAATCTTATCTCGGGAGGGAAAAAAAGTATGTTAACCATACGCACAGAAATTTAGATCACAATTGCTTCTAAGATTGTGAAAAACTATTGTTTCCTAGCGATAGAGTATGGACTATTACCAAATCAGACAAAGTCATGGACTATTACCATATAAGACAAGATCCAGATTACTATTTTTTTATTCTTTAAAAAAAAAAGAAAAGACTAAAGAAGCCGCAGAAAGGAAGAAAAAAAAGTTTTGCAGAAAATCAAAAGGAACTCGATTGCAGAGTAAACAGCTTTTAACATTATGGATCTTACGAAAAGTATTGTATAGTAAGTGATAAAAATCTCAAGAAGATTACAGCTAAAATGAAAGATAATAGAGACAAAGAATCTAATAACAATTAGGCTGTATTATTTGGGTAACAACATAATGTTTCTACAAGTTACTCCATAATTCAATACATTGGCATGTAATGATAGAGAACACAGTCTACAAAACTGAAAATGCAAGACCGATCCTAGTGTCACCGAGACACAGACAAACTATACTTTCTGGGACAATTTTTAGAATATGTTGTCATCTTTAATTTTTCAGTTATTTTACGTATTTCCTTCTAAAGTTAATGTTATCTTGACAAAATGTTTATGTATTTCTTTCCAGGTTTTTTTTCTTTTTTTAATTTTTAAATTTATTTTTGTATAATGCAATGTCCCAAAGGATTTGAGTCCCTGAGCAAGGGCCCTGTATGTCAGGACCAGTCTTAAGGGCAACCCTCTTGAAATGACTAACTATAAACAGCTTTATTAGTTCATTATTAATTGATGTGAATTTGCTGAAGTTATTGTGATACGTAATTTATTGAGGTTTATGATACTGATTTCATTGTAGTATCAAAATTTTGAAAAGCAGTTCCAGTTTTCCTTAATAATTTTTATAATCAGTTCTTTTAGATTTCCTAATGTTTTATATATAATAATTTAAAATGGAACCTACTGATTTTTTTTTCCACAAATCTTTGCTGACGCGTAATGAAAGATTTGTTAACGGCAGGAATTGAAATTTTGATTGTAGTTACTAAAATTACAAATTGTTTTTTAAATTTTGAAATCGCTGATATCCAAATAAAAAATAATAAAAAACGGAATACAGAAACAAGTCTTTTTAAATTACATGCTATGTGATTAAAATCAGAGATCTCAGTTACATAGCTTGTTGTTTAAATGAGTTTTCCTTCCTTTTTTACTCGTTTCTTTCGTGTTGTAAATCCTTCTTTCTCTTCTGCAGTTAATGTACACAATGAAGATTCTTCCCTTAAACTTCTTTAAAAGATGGATTCAAAAGGGTAGTCACTGATTTTCATGAAATTTGATTATTTCGAGATCTTAACAAATTTACTTGGCCAATCCAATATTTCTAACACTTTCACAGAAATGCCATTGTTAATTTGGATTGTGAATCACCAAAGAGTAAATAATTTTTTAATTAGCGAATATCAGTAAGAAATACTTCACATAGTTTATTTTTGTTTCTATTTTCTTTTACTTTAAGAGAATGACTTAAACGACTATACTAAAATCAACAGGGAATGTTACATTTGATCATCACAACCTAGCATTAAAATTTCAGATAAAAAGTCAATTAAACAACAAGTTTATTTCAATATGAAATATCGTCATGGAGTAAAGATGCATCAATATGAAAATTTGTTTAACATTTGTAATTTGTATCGATACTCACTTTAACGGAACACATAATTAAAAAAAAAAAACCTATTTACAATTAAAAACACACAATAAATATGTATTTATATGTTTCATACATGTTTTATTTTAAATATGTATTTTTAATGATAAAAAATCATTGTAAATTTTTAATCATGGGTATTTCGTTAAACTAATTTTCGAAGTTTATTTCAAGTTATATTGAATGTTAACTAAATTTTTAGTGACTTTTGTTTCTTATGTCGTATAAAACGAATTTCTCTTCCAAATACAGAACCAAAGGCAACATCTAAAATAATTTCTGAAAATTATTCTCTAAATATTCAATTTCCTTTCCTTCATATAAAAAACAGCATCAGTTATAATCATAAATCAACTACATTTCGATATTTCCCATTTCTAGAAAATGTTCAACTAAATTTACCCACAGGGGATTTTTTTTTTCTTTCTATAAAAATAGACTAGCAACGAGTATTTGAAGCACAAAATTGAATCAAAAGAAACATCCTGAAAAAGACTAAATATCATTTCAAGTGAAGCATCGACAACACGAACTCCACACACACACTCATTCCTTCTTTCGACTGAAACTGGAGCTGTATGTAACAAATCGAAGTTTACTTGGAATGAGATCGTTACTAGAATATTGTAAAGAACATTTTTTGACATTTAATGATTTTTTTTTTCGCAACTTCTCTCGAGCAACTTCTCTCTCAATTTGTATAGGCAAGGGTAACTCTTTGAGATAGGCCTACACTGTTTTAAAAGGGTATGTAGAAATCACAATTGATCATGGCACATTTCACGGATATACTATTGTTAACTTTAGATTTTCTTTAAAATTAAGGAAACAAAAGCTTAATATCTAAAAATCACGAAGCTTTAATAAGCTGCAAACTACATATATTAATCAAATACCTCGTAAATAAAGTAATATATAACAAAAATATCTTAAACTTCTTTAATTCCACAGACCTCGTCTTAATTTCTTGATTGTCAACAAATTATTGTTTTTTCATTTCGGAAGGAGATAGATGGTTTTTCTTTCCCGTTAAGATGTGGGCTTCAAAAAGAAGGCCGGTTAGGCTTTCGAAATATCGTGTAATTGATCAAGTCTGTGGAATTAAAGAAGTTTAAGATATTTTTGTTATACAAATATTAATTTTAAAACCTTTAAATAAAAATTAATGAAAAAAAAAACCCAAAGAGTATCAACAAATTTCTTATTGGTTGACAATAATATATAACTATCACCATTATCATCGTTTCCTTCTGTCTTTTTATTTACTCTTTTTTAGCTTGGTTGTTTGTCAAATTCGTTTCCTTGAGAACGAACTCTCTTAATAATTTTATCTTTTACAAACTTTTTATTATATAAATTCGTTTCGTTTCGTTAAAGAAGTTTTACAAAGTGAATTGGAATGAATACCTTAATAAGGTAAAGTCGCCAAATACCGCACCCCACTTTGTTTTTTCATCGTAATTTTTCTAAATTTTCATATAAAGCTTCAAAAAAAACACCATTTGATTACTTATTTATTAGTGTATTAATAAAAAGAAACAATATTACGCTTTTTAAGCAAATAATTGTAACGATGAGCTCGAAACCTAAATAATAGTTTTCTCAAATTTATAATTGTGTGTTCCTAATGTCCCCCCGGGTACGGTATTAGGAACACATAAGTAATGTACTAAGAACAAATTTTGTACTGCAAATGTTTTTAATTATTTTCTATATTAAAGTTACAAAATCATGTTTTATCACAAAGTAAAGTTTTATTCTTCTATATTAATTCTCCAAGCATGTAGCACAAATGAACATAGGATTTTCGCCTTCTTCTGCACAGTCTTCATGGCATCAAGTAAAACATTTCGTGCATCTTATCCTATTTTTTCCACCTCGATCTTCCGAAAAGTTCTTCTCACAGAAAGGGAAAAAAAAAAATGTGTCGTTGAAAACACATGAATCATTCCTAATGTTGTGCCTAATACCGCACCCGGGGCGATATTAGGGACACCTCTGGGTACGATATTAGGCTGTTTGACATTTTTCCTTGACCAACCAAAACAAAAAGTTTACAAAATGTAACCTAAAATTTTGATGAATCCGTTTAAATCTTTGACAAAAACGTTCTAAAAATTTAGGTAACTATATTGTATTATAGACAAACCCTTTCACTATACGTTACTGCAAAGATTTTGGAAAAAAATTACATTTTCGATATAATTTTATTTTTCTTCTGCTGGCGACAATTTCTGTAGCTCCTTCCTTCACAAGTCAAAATGGCCGAATCACGTGACCTGTTAATTGGTTTCGCAACTGAATTTCATAGGGCACTGCCTGTTTTCAAGAAACCAAGGGGTACGGAAATAGGGCTGGGTGCGGTATTTGGCGACTTTACCTTATTGTAAAAACTTCTGAATGTAAGTTTTTTTTAGTCAATGAATAAAATAAGACTTCCTTTCACTTCATCGCTTTATTTTTGGACAATGAAGTTTAAATTGTATTGTTTCGTTCGGCAGCTGTAAGGGGCCAGAAGATTCAATTCTTTAATGCAGATTACACTTTAAAAAAGTAAAATATAAATCATAAAATTGAGGGGAAAAAATGCTTGTAGAATGGTGTATAAGACTAGTGTAGAGTTTAATTACGATTCAAATGCTAACAGTAGAAATAATTGATGTTGATTTTTAAGAAAAAAAATATGTTTTAATCTATATGTTAAGTTTACCATTTTAGTAAAAAGTCCTAAAGAGGAAAGAGGCGTTCAAATATACGATTGGATAGAATAATAACTTAATAAAAATACTATATATACTTTATTTGGTTCGTATTACTGTACGTATGGTTCTGAAATACATGAATACAGTTGTAATTAGAGTTCTAAAAGTGCTCTAATCAAAAAAAAAATCAAATTTTCGTAATCATAGACCATATCATTGTTTCTAAATATCCAATATTATTTATGTCCAAATAGAAAATACAAACTGGAGTTTCATAATGAAAAATCAAATGATCAAAAATAATATTCAAAAAACTCATATTGTTTTATTTTGGTTACTTTCCATAATGCCATAGGACTCGGACTTGGTGATTTTTATCAAAATCTTTACAAAAAGGAATCCGCCGATATTGTTTTGCAAAATTCGTAACGTGCTGTTGAGAAAAAGACAGAAACTGCCGTTTCATCACTTATAAGCAGACAGTAACGACCAGCGGGAAAGATCGCGGTGAAACATGCTTTGGTAGAATCATTTCGCTATCACTTAAATAGACAAAATTTAAGAGTTATAAATTCGTTGTTTTGTAATATTTTCACAAGAAGCAAATACGCAAACATTCAAAACTGTATAGATTGATTGACTTCTAAATGTTTAGTGATGATTTATTTTTAAGAAATTTAATTCTTACTGCAAATAATGGTACTTCTTTATTTATCATTGGTGACATTTCTATAATCTAAAGTGGAATGTAACTCGAAATGACAAGTAGTTCGATCATTGTTGAACAGGAGCCTTGAATAACAAAACAAAACATTAAAACAGAGCCAGATTGAAGGTGTAATTCTCCTGTTAGCTTTGACTGAACCCATCTGCTACCTTGTATTTATTGTAGCGCTTACAGCTAAATTCCTTGCATCCTCCAGAATTTATTAGATCTGAGCGACCAAAGCCCCAAGATAATGGAAAACTTTAGCGTTAATGAATCGTGAAGAGAGAGATCGATCGACACTAGGGATCTCAATCGATCTCCTCTTGAGATCCAGGAGCAGACGGATCTATTCTGTCTCTCCTCCTTATTTCTATACCGAAGTCTACTTACGCATGCGCTGAAAAGATCACTTCCGCTTTTTTAAATAAGATAAACACGAGTAGTAAAACTCATTTCGCTTTGAAGTGGGAAAAAAATTTGTAAGATTTAATTAATTAACTTTCTTCCTTTTTAAATATGGAAAAAAATAATAAATATAAAACAGAAGTTAAGAAAACAAGACAAAAACGGGGTTTCAAATTGTTCATGAAACTATATGGTTCATTTCGGTTACTTCAATTTTCTTAAAAAAAGTCTCTACTTAAAATGATTAAAAAAATGTTAAATATAATAATATCACACAGAAATTATAGATACTGTTGACATCAAACTTCTTCGACTAATGTTTGTAATATGTTTGTAATGCACAATATGTCGATTGCAACAAATTTCCAGTCGTCTTCAGTGTTGCTGACGAGACTAATAAATAACATAACAAAATAAAGTTAAGTTTAAATAAACAAATGATAAAACAAAGTAAGCATGAAGTTAAATAAAACAACTTACAACACCTAATTAAGCTAACTTATTATCATGTTTTGAAATCGTTTTCTTAAAAAATTAAATTGCTTTATTTAATTTCATGTTTACTTTGTTATATGTGATGATTCTTACTTTGTTATATCATTTGTTTATTTACATTTAACTTTTACTTTGTTATGTTATTTATTAATCTCCTCAGCAACTCTGAAGACGACTGGAAATTCGTCACAGTTTAAATATTGTGTATTATAAATATGTTATAAACATTAGTAGAAGAGAGAATATTATTGGTGTCAAATGTAAAAATATAATTAACAAAAAAATTGAGAATAAAAAAAATAACAAAAGGGAAAAAAGGAAGAAAATACTCCTATGACGTGACATGACGTTCCTATGCATTGCCTTCACTAGGTTTCGCATCTGGATTATTGCGGCCACAACTCAACTTACTTATTCGTATCTCATCACGGTCTGTAAGATGTTGAGACTATTCGGTCTTCAGTATTATCACGTGACCGGAATAGGAAGTGACCACAGACCGGAACTCATATTTTTCCATACCACTACAAGTCATAAGAGTTACAATAAAGTATCACTGATGTCTGTCCGACTGAGTTTGGGCCGTAGAGTGGCAACAGACAGAGGGACAAAATGAACATAAGAGCCCCTCTCCCGCATCTTTAGACTTTTGTGCACGAGTCGCTAATTTAAAAAAAACAAAAAACAAACAAACCAGTAATTCTACTTATTAACTTTTGGTATTCAGTTTCTTTTGGAAATAAGTAAATTGAGTACAAACACTCCTAAAATAAAAATTTGAAATTAAAATTTGCTCTAAGCAGACGAGGAAGATGAGAGAAACGTAGAAGGATCCTGAAGAAGAAAGCCCCATCCCATTTAAAGTATAAACCAACAATAAAATAACTTATTTTAATTTTATCTGAACTGAATTTGTGTGTTAAGTATGCATATTTAAATAAAACTTGTACGCTGATTTCAAAGCCTAGCAGTTTGCTTTAGAATTTCTAATTTTTATTTTTTTTTACTTCGAATTGAATAAAAAAAATTTCATTGAGAAGCTGAGTCAACTATAAATTACCAAATGCAAATGATCTTTTCCATTGTACTGGCTTCTTATTTCAACGATTGTCTGGCCTTATGCGAGGGAGTTTGAAATGCTGGAGTCACTTCATGTCTTACTTGCTTTGAATTACTGAAAAAAATGTGTATCTTTATAAATTTCATCTACTATGTGAATGTCTGTTTGGAAAGATAGTATTAAAGCAGATAAAAGGAAACAATAACTAATTTTGAGTTAGTTGTTGACGTTGAAGAGAGCCGTTAAGAGCTTATAAATATGTTAAGATATTTGAAAGATAAAACGAAACTTTTGAAGGATTTTGGAACGGAATCATCTAGTATGTCTAAAATTATAAGAAGTTCATAGCATGTCAACAAAGCTTCAATGAAGTGTAAATTTTTTGGGTGTCAGTATTTTAATGTTTTCTAATTTTATAAATTTATTGATTTATTTATTCAATTGGTAATTCGTTTGGTTGCGGCCTGAAGGAGTAGGATCCAGTCACCGACCAATTCTCCTCCAGATTGATCCTAGGGTCCACCCAGCAAAACGAATACAACATCGATATCTATAAATATTCAATGTTGCCTGTCAATTTCACGAATAATACTTTTAATTCGTTAAAACAATTTTTGATGATAATTTAAAAATATTATCCAAATTAATCGTCAAAGCACGATTTATACTTTTGAATCAATAATGGAAAGATGTTCCAATATAGGCCGTGCAGGCCCTTAGGAGTGTGGGAGGTTTAGGCTTCCAGCGATTCTTAACCAATCGGACTAGTTGAGATCGAATGGTCAGCCCGACGTCCGCCTGGTTTTCAACCCCGAATAAGATACTTTGTACCCAATCTTCAGAGATCCGGGTGAGCCCTAGGGTCCATTTGGAGGAGAAACAACTGTCCACTGCCGGGAATTGAACCTGATCTCCTCCAGCGCGCTATCCAGCACCGGACCAACGTCTTAGAATCAGTTAGTCTTATTATTAGTCTCTAAACATTGGAAATTGCTTTCTTAACCCTGAGCAGAAACTTAACTTATCTTTATTTTTCCTCGCGTTCTGAAATTAAACTATCTATACTCTTTGTCTTTATTTTACACCGCACATTTCAGTTCTAAAAAAGAATTCCAAAAATACGTGGTGGTCAGTTTACTATGGAAAAACTGAAACTATTGTAACACTTCGTGAATGAATGTAACAATAATGCAAAATTAATGATAGTAATTCATTGTACAATATTATTACAGTAAATTCAAATATCAAATTAATTTTTAACGTATACTTCATACCTTATTCGTGATATCTTCAATTCAATTATACAATACTACACCATCTTAAAACTCTTCTTTAATATCTTGGCAATATTTCGCAAAACTAAATCGTTATTATTGAAAAAAAGGTTTGAAAAAGCAAAACGAAGCAAAAAGAGTTTTAAGATGGTATAGTATTGAATTTTTAACGTATTATTTTCACGTGTTAATTGTTTTGTTTTCTTCATATTTTAAAGAAATGCTCCAACTTGGATTTCGAAGCTTGAATAAGATTTATTACCATTTCCGAAAAATGAGAAACTGTAAATGAAAAACAGCAATTATGAATGTAAAAGAAGACCCTACGCACATTTAAAAATTACATATATAATTAATTAAAAGATCACAACGTGTTATCAGGAATCCAAGAGCGATTCCCTTCGTCGGGCGATTTAAAATGACAAGCAAAAACAGTGAAAAGAAAACCAAGTGATGTTCTTATAGCCTTATGCATGAGATCGGGACATCCCATTGTTTTCTTGCATGTGCCATCCCTTCAAGAAAGCAATGGGATGTTCCAATCTCATGTCTAAGACTCTAAGAACTTAACTTGGTTTCCTTTTCACTGTTTTTGCTTGTCATTTTAAATCGCCTGACGAAGAGAATCGTTCTTGGATTCCTGAAAACATATTGCAATCTCTTAATTAATTACATTTGTCATTTTAAAATGTACCTAGTCCCTTCTTTTTCATTATATTATCACACTTCTGTATTGGAATAAAATAAGCGATTATGAATGTCGAGCTTTTATGTCGAACCAGTAAAATATAATTTTTTTACACGACAAAAGAATTAGAAACAAATATACTCAACCAACTGCCACTGTATACCATAAAAGCTAGAGTCATTGGAGAAGGAAGTGTAAAAAGATACCAAATAAAGAGTCAAACGTTTGAATTAAGTCGTGTCAACTGGATTTTAACAAATACTGTGAACAAATAGATGTTTAGAAACTTTACATCTTTTATAGATATCGGATTATAACTGAAAAAAAAAAATAAAATAAAAATCATCACAAGTCTTTATGCTTTTCTTTTCAAAAAATACTTTTTCTCCATGCAGTTTTTATGATTTTTTTTTTTAGTTTTAAAATGAAATATTATCGTGATTTTACTGTATATCGGTTAGTTTGTGGATTATTTCCAATTAAATTTTACTAAGGTTCGTACCGTAATCGGGAATGTTAGCGGGTCACAGGCTGCCTTTTTGACATCTCTGATGTTACACATGCATAAATAAAAAAAACCGTTGGACATGGGAAAAAAAAAAAGAAAGATGTTGGAAAAACTAAAAGTTGAACTCAGCTGTTTGAACATCAATAACAGCATTTCATTATTAAGTTTGCAATTGGTGAAATAGATCATAAATATTGAATTTACACTTCTGAAAAGGCACAGCTGGAATGGATCGATATTGATCCAAATTATATACGAACACTTTATTGATATCGGTTGCTGCAGGGATATGAAAACAGGAATTGGGATAAAAAGATAGAAGAAACGCAAGAAAATTGCATAAACAATACAATTTAACTTCGAGCTCTTACGAAGATCATAATTAATAAGGCCGATTCCCGACTTATATAGTCCCGAAATAAGTAGATCCCAAATTAAAAAGTCCGTAGAAATTAAACACAAAATTGGGTAAAATGTCCAGATTTTACTAAGAACATAGATTGTTTACAACAAAAATGGAATAAGAGCTACATTCGTAGCTAAAATAATATTCAGACAGTTTCTTGGAAGTAATCTCTCTTTGTAGGTTTTTTCCGTTCAGTCGGAGTAAAACAATGAAAAGTTTAATCTTTATTTTTCCTTCTCATTTCTGTGTGTGTGTGTGTGTCTTATCCATATTTTGATTTCCACAACTTATTCGCTATTTATTATGCTATTTATGCCATTAAATATCGCACACTGCATTGTGGATACGCAGAGGTGCCCCCCCCCCGACCTTATGGCTCACCCCCCTCAAAGATCTGACGGAGGGGAGGGGGGGGCTTGGCCCACATTTGCATTAGGGCCCAAAATTTCTAGCTACGTCACTGGTTGAGGTGCTGAAATAGCTTAGTTTCATTTCATTCAGTGGCGTAGCCAGCATAACTGCGTCCGGGGCACAATACCTTTTTGGCGCCCCCCCCTCTCCGAAAACCCGAAAAACATAGATTCTCCAAAATGACAACCAAGAAAAAAAGAATTCTCCAAATCAACGACCAAAAAAAAAAAAACCGACTTTTACATTCTTTTTGATTTTTTTGAACCCCCCCCCCCCAAAAAAAAAAATTTCAATGGCGCAGTCTGCGCCGTGACTCCCCCGCGTGGGCACCCCTGGGATACGACAAACTAAACAAGCCAAATGTAACTGATGGACCTACAGAAATTAAATTCTAGATTACTTTAGTACGGCTTTCCTTTGCACTATCACAAGGTACAACAGGACATGCAGTCCCATTGAAGCACTGCTCAGAATTCGCAGCTGTTGAAATGAATTTGGTTTCAGTGGTCAATCCAATATACTCTAAATCATCGCCATTTTAGGTTTGGGTAAATCGAAGAACCTCTCTGAACGATAAAATACTCTGGGAAAATTTTCCGACAATCTTCCGGGAACTGAATCCTTTTCCTTCGGTCCGCAGACCAGTTCATTTACTGCAGGACTAACAGACCCACTTTTATGATATGTGGATCTGTCAAATTTATAAAAAAAAAATACTTAAATTTTTTGTATGATTAATGTGATTCATGTGATTAATATTAAGCATACGAAATCAAATTATATTTCATTTCATCAAAAGTCAGGTTTCAATCATCTTATTAATAGGCAAAAGTTGTACGATCTTTGTAAATTTGTAAATTTGTAATTTGAAATAACCAATCACAGTGCAGCATTAGAACACGTCAGGCATGACGTCACGCCCATGTTTAAAGATAGCGTCTCTAATATTCGTCCACTTCACGGCGACGGATCGCGATTACACAATTTTTATCAGCGTATTGAAATTTTCTTTCCCACATAAATGAAGTTTATACTGAAATGCATGAAGTTCATGCGTCAAAATTTATCAGAGAGTTTGTAGAACCTCGGTTTTTACATAATTTCGGCTGTGTAGTCACTCGCTCACTAATCAACAAGTAGGATACAATGACGATGCACGTGCCGTCATTGTTGTCCAGACAGGATTATTGGTATTGGCTGTTGGAACTGGTAAATTCGTTATTGTTATTATTGATACTGGTAAATCAATTTTTTATTTTCTTTATTTTAACAAAATTTGGCTGATTCATTCAAATTATGGGCTGTTGCGGAAGTCATGGCTTTTAAAATATAAGCTTAGAACATCTTTTTCAATCTTGTCTTTTTCAAAAATTTCAGGGTATTTCAAAAATGTGGCATTTGTTTTACTTCCGTTAATATTGCCTCAATTTCGACGAGCCTATTCTTATAGGGCAGCAGGTTGTCATTATATTTCATAATGAGAAACCGCAGCGCTGGCTACCACGAAAGTGGTAAATCAATTTTTTATTTTTTTTTAGTTTAATAATATTATAATATTATTTTACAAATAAGACGATATTCAAATTTCATATGGGCTGTTGTGGAAGTCATGGCTTCTAAAAAAATTAGCTTAGAACATATTTTTCAATCTTGTGTTTTTCAAAAATGTGGAATTTGTTTTAATTCCATGAATATTTCACGGGTCGCAACTAGTGTTGTTTAAAAGCTCATTCATGATGTAACAAATAATAACACTACATAACACAACACTCCAGATGGCTTACATAAATTTTCGTAGGAGCTAACGCTCCTCTTATGTGATCTGAAGAAGTAATTACAATCCTAGAAGAAATGTTAGAAGGCAAAAAAAAAAAGGAGTGGGAAGACAGAGGATCAGCTCGAGTGGTAAGAGAAGGCAGTGAATTTCCTGACTTAAACGAATGTGCAAGAAATGCATAAAACAGAACCTACGGGAAACACAGGGTAGTCAAAGTCACATATGGGCAAACTTACTTACAGGAGGGACAAATGAAAACAAAAATTGTTTTGCAACCTGTTTACGCCCCTCAAAGACATACTCAATACTATGCTATTTTTTGTAGTATACTAAGTAAATAGCACACTACCTACTACTCAAAGAGGTCGTTGATATGGAAGCTTTTGTACGTCATATACTGAACCGGGAATGGAATGACTGGTTTGTTGCTGTGGTGGGTGAAGAGAAGGAATGTCAGGATGGCAATGTAACGAAACGCAACTCAACACATTTAAATTATTTATCTCACGGACTGGTTTGAGCGCATCGGCAGGCCGTGGTTTGCCCACCATGTCCTAGATGGAGAAGAATGTGACGATGATGGTTACGCAATGAAAAATACAGTTCTATAACTTTTTCAGTAAATAATCTAAAGAAGTAAAAGCGTTAGTTTAAAATCACCTACTTCAATGTAATAATCAAATGCTTACCAAAGTCATTTCGTTGTTTTCTATTTTGGTATAAAGCTTAGCCACTACAAGAAAACAAAATAATTAATCCTTTTAGACAGTGACAAAAGCAAAGCAGCCCCGTAATATACAAAATAACAATTTTATTAACAAACTTTTATAAACACTTTTGACCCCCAACTTCCGGTCAGGGAGTGGTTTTAGAGGTAATCTACTTTTTGATTCTGAACACAATGGTGGAGGTTTCATTCTAATATCTTTAACCGTTTGGCCGCTACAGAGTGTGACACACAGACAGGATAAAAGCAAGAGCGGTTCCCCAGCGGTTTTACAGGCAAGCTGTAACCTTGGGGCCGCTAAAAATATTGTAAAAAATGAAAACTTCAAAATGAATTAATAAATTTTCCCTATTAAATTTATAATTCTTAGGTTTTGTATTCATCATCTTTTGCTGAAACTATTCACTTATTTCTAACTAAATTCAACAGATGGCTATTTCATTCATTGGCATTCTTTCAAAAGGACTCCAATAGTAAAATATTTCCCTTTAATCCATTTGAGTAAGAAAAACAGCTTTTTTGAAAAACAAGGAAAAATAGTTTTTTTTTTTTATTATTTTTGTTTCTTTTATCTGTTGGCTGCCAGGAGAAAAGGAAATCAATTATTAGGGTCTTTCTTTGCAGATTTTTTTTTTATTTATTTATAGAGTTTCCTTTTGAAGATTATTTTATCTCAACAACACACGAAAATGATTTCTTGTCAGTTGTCATTGGACTTAAAAAAAAAAAAACAGCAACTCACAATTTACTCAATTGTGAGGTGTTTTTTTTTTTCTTTTATCCTACCATTTCTTTCTTTTCTTATTTCCTCAACTTCTTATCGAACGCACCTACCGTAGAATAAATGACCGTACATTGAGAGAATAGAGACCAAAATCATTGCGTTTCTCGAAATTCATAATTTCTAAATTTACAGACAAGTGCAGTGAGCTCAAATGTAGTAATTGTTAGTGAGAGTTCGATCCCGGCAGTGAAGGGATTTTTCCCTCGGTAATTTCTCCTCTAGACTGGGACTTTCAAGGGTTCATTCACCCTGTCTAAACTAGATACTAGGTTCTTTCTTGGGAATTAAATATGGGAGAGCATCAGGATGACCATCTGACTTCAATTTTGTTCCGTTACTCACGGAACGCTAGAAGGCTTTGCCTCCGCGATCCCCAAGGGCCACAAAGAATCTGTATTGGGATAATTCAACTTGTCACTTGCTTGAAGGGCAAGTGTCATTACTTCAGATCATATTATTGAGTTCATTTTTTTATTATACTTTTATATAAACAAGAACTTGAAGCAAACTTTACTTTCAGTTCCTGATAAATGATACAGACGAAAAAATCTGAGTTTTATTTTAATTTTAAAGATCTCTATAGTAAACAGAACATTTTTATTTTCTGTTTATTTTTATTTTCCGTATAACTTGTTTAATCTAATCACATTACAGCTCTATCAGATGTTAGCGGATTAATAATTTTTTAATAACATCTATATTAATCCATTCTTCCCGCTTTTCTATCATCATCTAATTGCTCTAACAGACGTAAAAAACTTAAAAAACTTGGCGTAAAAAATTTAAGACATAAAAGCAAGATCGTCTTTTCTCCTTAAATGTAAACGCCAAGTTTCAAGAACATTCATCGTGCTGTTCAAAGGTTATCAAGACCAGACCCAAGGACTGACTGATTTTGATAAGCCTACGAAAATCATCCTAATAATATTATCATAAACTTTTCCGCAAAACATAATAACAGCATTGAGTTTAATGCTTGAAATTGGATATTTTATTTTTATAACAAAATAAATATTGCCCCTAATGATAAAATGTTAGTGGCAGAACTCATTTCGTGCTAAAGCATAAATTTAAGGGCGACCTATAATAATATAACATTTTTAAAAATATAATAAAAAAGTAAGTACAATAACGTAAGAAAAAAAATTTAAAAAAATTAAGAAAATAAGATCACAAAAAAAACCACCTGACCCGGACATTGAGAAAAAAAGATTAAGAGGAAAGAAAACAAAAAAATAGGTAAGCTATACGGGTTTGAACAGATCACCTTCAGTATATGAGTCCGAAACCTTAACCATCAAGCTGTAGCTGGCAACTGAAATGAGATGGTTGCATTTCTATTATTTAAGCTAATAGCGGAAATCCAATGAAAACCATGTCAAATACGTCGAACATGGGGAGGCGGAGGCGTTGGCTCCTGAATATACCCCATTCCTACAGTGTTTGGGCCTCTCACCACAATGGTGAAATCCGTTTGTTGATCCGACCTTCCGTTCGGGAGTTGTTAGGGATGGACAGACACAGACGGACGGACAGGACAAATGCAATAGCTACCAATTTTGGCCGCTATCACAATAGCTCCCAAATGGGTCGCTAAAAATCGAATGGATTTCGACTTATATTTAGTATTTGGTAGTTTTTATTTTGAAGTTGATTTTTTGCAATATCTTATACAAGAATTTGATATTTATTTTAATTATGAATTTAAAATTTGTATTCGCAAATATTCGCCAGAGTTTATGTGGACCACTCTGAACTATTCTTTCAAAATTTAAAAACAAAAGTTCGTAAATTGTTTAATTAATAATTCTTTACTCTTTTTATAAATTAGCTAAATGATATACGAATAGGCTAAAATTCCTAGGATTTCATTTGATCAATAGAAAGATTTATATTTCCAAACTTTCCTTATTGTGTGTGTTTGGTCCTTCTTTAATATAATTGTAAAGGATTCATTTGTATTTGTTTTACTATTCGAACCGTCAAATTTTACAGAAGATTACCGTAAAATTGTCGTGTAAAGCCTGTGAAATTATAATTACGAATGACAATTGCATATGCTACTTGGATTTTCTTTGTCCTACAGTGAATCGCTAGTCTATAATGTACAGTACCCTTCATCCCGTAGTTGGTAGATTTACCTAATAAACTTAATTATGAATGTAAGCCTCCTTCAAATCCATTCAGCTGTTATTAATAAACAATTAGGTGCATGTAATAATTCATAGACTCAAATTTAAATGTAACTTTGTGTATGGATGATACCCATTGCATACAACTCGGTGAAACACATTATATGCAATTAATTTTTTTAGAGATATTGTATAACTATCTATGATAGGCATTGATAGATATACATACACATAGTTATACACACTCCCGCATATGGAATTTTATACATCAAAATTCTGCTTTTCTAGGAAGTTAAGTTTAATCGAATCAATGTGTTTGTATATATGTTTTTCAGTCCCTAAAATCTTAGATGAATCTCGTTGAAATTTGATAAGCATGCTTAAGGACGTCAGATGATTTAATGTTTATGTTTGAATCTTATTCTAGGGTGTGCTTGTGAAGAAATTAGCGCCATATGACAAAATATTCCACGTAAAAACATTAAAAAAAACAATATTGTCTAACAGTGTTCTTTCAAAAACTTTAGCCTCTTTACTGAAATGGAAAATAAATATTTTGTGTTCTTGTGAAACTTTATAGATGTGAATATAGTGGTTTATATTTTACATACATCAGTTTAAAATATTTTGATTGCATATATAACTATGTATTCTACTTTTATATTCTATCAGATGTTGGACACCTGTTGTTCATGGTCAACAAACTTTATTTCTTTTTTTCTTTATTTTTTTTATTTCTCAAATTGTGGCATGTTTTATCACTTTCAAACCATTTCTTCAATGGTTTTGAAGTCATATGTTGGATTAACTTGATAAAAGATGTTGCTTCCAATACAGTAGCATTAAATAACAGTGGTTGATTGAAATGGCTGATGCATTGTTAGTGATCATGTAGATAGACGCTATTAGGATTCCCGTATGTGTGAGTGTGTATTGCCCAAATGGGGAATCGAGCCCTATAAGTCGTACCTCATTGAATTCCCCATGACCTGCAGGTTTGTGAGAAACTCCGACTCAGTGTGGGCATTGCATGACTTTGAACTTGGTTCTTGAAACGACTTGAATAAGAAAGTTTTACGGTCCAATCAATAGTATTCATTTAACAATGCAATCGTTTGTTAGATTGCAAATTATTGTGGGTCTCTTGGTTTTGCGTTTACTGCAAAACTGTGGCACTTGTTTTCTGTCCAATCACACTTTACTGTGGATAATGCATTTTTTAAATTGAATCTTTTTTTGTATTTTTTTATTCTTACCCAATAAAAAACCTCACTATTTGTTATTGGAAGCTATAATAAAATTGTTGTATCGAAGCCCATTAGTCTTTTGTAACTGGGACTCTGCGCTGGGGAGCCAGTGGAGGAGAAAGCAATCCAGCTGACGGATAGGTCCTCGGAGAGGCAATTTATTGTTGCTAGGTAACAGTAACGTCCCTTCCTTTTTGTTGAATGACTAGAAATAAGCACTTCCTTCCATCGGCCAAGCTGTAAAAAAAATGAGGGTAGGGGAGGAGTTTGCTTTCTTGACTCAGCGCAGCAAATAAGAGAGTTGTTTGAACTTAAATGAATTAGATTGGAGACTGCACAGAAATTAGAGGCTGTAAAAGAAACACTTGTTTAGTGTTTGATATTATGACTTGGATTTAGGAGTAAGATTTAATGTGTTTGTAGTACGTAATATATGATACCAATTGGTTAGGAAGACAGTACATCTAATATGATATTACTATTGATTGGCGCGCAAAACCCATTTATTCAAGCCTTTGTAATTCAAGGGCCAAAGACAATTTCAAGGATGTTCACATTGAGTTCATTTGTGTCTTCATACAATACAATAATAATTAAATAAATAACTGGTCTTCTTTCTTTTCTACCATATACAATTAAATCAAAAAACTTCTATTATTTGAACAACATCTTTATCTTCTTCCGTATTTCTTCTTTTTTAGTAATTTTTAACTAGATAATTTTTCCTCGCTCCTTTCTCCTCCAAACGGGTCCCAGGGTCTACCCAGCTCTCTGTCGAATGGGTACCGGTTTCTTTCCCGGGAGTTAAAAGTGGGGGGCGTCGGGCCAGCCCCCCCTACCCCAACTTCGTCCCTTTGGCTTACGTCTGCCGGGAGCCTAACCTCCCGCGCCCCCAAAGGCCGGTGTCGGCCTAGAGTGGGAACTTTAACTTTAACTTTAAAAACTTCAAACAAGGATAGCAAACAACTTAAAATAAATAATTTACATTAATGATAATAAAAAATAAGATATCTCTTCAAATTGAAAAAAAAAAGAAGTTTGAAATACGGATGTAAGTAAAAGATAAAAAAATACGACCAAGATAAAAATAAAAAAAAAAATATATTGGTTGTGATTTTCTTACATAGGATGCTGATAATGAAAGTTCATCTATCTACAGAAAATAACAATTGTTGAACAGCTTTGAAATTTGGTAGTTTCCACTAAGGAAAGGATGTGAAGAGAATTAAGCACAAAGATATTTTAGTTCCAATTTTCGCCACCAGGCGAATATATGGCGCTGGTGTATAAAAGCATTCTCTCGCTGAGGGACGATCCATTATGTAATAGCTATATTATTAAAAGATCGAGTTGTCCTTGTAAAATTGTTTTAACACAATAGGAGCAGTAGCAATTCCGAAGATTGATAGGCTACGACGCGACGGGTGCATTGACAGAAAACGGTCGCCGTAAAATGATTTTAAAATTTGAAAGAACATGTTCTCTAGATATAACTTCTCAGCGATGACTAAACGTATTCCCGAACAGAAGGTTAAAGATGTTTCTGTAGCGATGAAAGAAAATTGATTTTTGGGAATTTCTGAAGTACAATGTGTCCCGGGATAATATCATTCATCTAGCGGATGTTAGATAAAACGTACAGTAGCATCTCAACTGATGTCTTGCGCAGTATCGTAGAAAATGCAGTTTTTCGGTTCCAGCAAGTTACAGATCAAGGCGGACACCGTATCGAACATCTGCTTTCGTAAATATGTTAGTCTTATTCATCTTTTGTATCTTAATAGGTGCCTCCCAATCTTAATAACCCTATAGTTCAGATATCCATATCAACACCAGCGCCACGTATTCTCCATATCGCGAAAATTGAAACTAAAATATTTTTGTGCGCAATTATCTTCCGCAACCTCTCCTTAGGATGCGGATCAAATCTCAAAGCTGTCCGATAATTGGTCTTTCTGTAGAAGCGCTGGAGTAGGTCAACATTAATTACAAGCACCTAATTTAATTTGTATTGGCGTTTCATTCACTTCAATCTTATTTATTCTTCTATTAAGTAGATACTTTAATGATAATAAAAAGAATGTAAATTATTTGTTTTAAATTTTGAAATGAATTGTCTTTTTTGGTTCACCTGAGAGCCTGAGACGACCGTTTCGAGCTTTTTGAGCTTTCGTCAGCCAGTGCAGAACCCAAAAGGTGTACGAGGGGCAGAGCAATTGGAAGGTGGTAAACATAATGACCCCTCAAGACTATAGAGCGAGATATAAAAGATGGCTTTGTTTTTAACCACCTTATTTGTTTTGTTTATTTTTGTTTTGATATTTTTAATATCTAAATTAAGTTAGTTGAATAAAACTACTTTTCATTTAAATTTAATTAAAAAAAATATTCTTAAATAAATTCCAAATCTTCTATTTAATGATTTATTACTTTATTTTCTTATTTATTGCTTTTATTCTTTGAATTCTTGTAGAATTATTTTTTTATCATATTGATGCCTGTATTATGCGGTGATAATATTAATTCACCACATGGTTTAACTTTTTAGTTAGTTTTCCATTTCGTTACCTAAAATCAGCAATTTCCTCTGCATTTCTGATGCTATAGGGCCGTTCAAGTAGTAGAGAAGTATATTTTTAGCCATTTTAGATCCCTCCCTCACCTTTTAAGTAAAAACAAGTAGATGCCCCACATCCTTTGGCTTGTGTAAGATTTTCCAAGTCATTAACAGTAAATACCACTGAACAATAAATTTTAAGTCAAAATTACATGATATTCACTCCTGAATTAAAACGTAACAAATTAAATACAAAATTAAAAAGTTTATATATGAAATAATGAGTCAGAAGTCTATCTGGCGCTGTGCACTCTCTCGCGTGCATGTTTGTCTGGTATTAATTAAGCATTGCTCTGACTCCCCCCCCCCGTTCCCTTGTCAGCAAAAATAAGCAAAGCTTGAACCCCTCCCCCATTTAATGCTGATGTAATACTTGAACAATCTTTTTAAGCATCGCAAGACATACTGCTAGTTGTGAATGAGGAAAAACAGATTCCTTAATTTTTTTTTTGCTACAAAACACAAAAAAGAGTTCCAATAATTTAATGGAAGATTCGTAGTAAGTTAAGCTCTATTTTCGAGTATTCATTTTTAGACCAGTGTCAGGGGAAAAATATTTTTCATGTACTATACTGTAAATTCAAGATGCTTTCCTGTCATGTATTTCATGTATTCTAATTCATGTATGTCGGAAAAAAAATCAATTGCGAAAGAAGACAGTCCCACTAAAGACAGAAATAGAAACCGGTACATGAAACAAAGCATTTTCATGGTGGATTAGATTTTCTGATTTTCAAAGCATTTTCTGCATTTCCTGTGAACCGTAGTAATCAGAAGGCCAGCCTGTGACTTGATAACGATTCGCTTTACTCGACTTTATAATGTTGTTCAGTAAATCACCAGGGTCTGTCATTTAACAGAAGAGTGATGTAAACAAATGATCCATTAATTGGGCAAACAAAGGACCAGACAAAGCGAACCACATTGGACCTTGATGAAAGCATTACTGGATTGCAAATTTCTATACGAATACAGCCTTAGGAGAGAACGAAGTTACATTGAAATTACTCATCGGAAATCAACTGTAACTGCTTTTCAGTTTCATGAAAAAGATAATTCGTGTTTTGTTGAAATAATTAGATTTGTATTAAAAATACAGAATGCTGTAGTTCCATATTCAATTTCATTAGTAATCTAAAAGCCTGAAAAGCATATTTGTATTATCTTAAAAGAATTTACTATAAAATGCATTAGCTTTTAAAAGGTTGATGAAATGCTCATCATACTGTATAAGTTTACATCATCGTAAATGTTTATTTTCAAGGTATAATCAAGGTATTCAAGGTATAATCTTTTAACATTGAAAACAAGTGACCGGAATGGAGATGCTCATTTCTTTTTGGATACTTGAAGTGTTTACATAAATATGGATAAAAGAAATTTTTTGAATAGGTTTATTGCTTAGTTTACAATAAAAGTATATGAGGTTAACTCGGTCATATATCTCAAAGAGTCAGAGCGACGGAGTCGGTATTTTTGATATGGTATTACAATATTTTGTATATTCTCCATTTTATTTTAACCTAAAAATAAATTCAGATTATAAATAAATAATAGAGCCTATGCAATCTTTAATTAAATAAATGTATTTCAAAAATGTAAACATACCTTTACGAATTCAGGAGTCTTTCGATTTCCTTAACGGAAATCATTGTCAACTGATTTACAAAGATTACAAAAACAGTTTGAAAAGTAATTGAAAATAAGCATTTTTTTATTAAAAAAATGAAATTGTTATTAGTAAAATATGAAATAATAAGTATTTTTAACTTATTTTTAACTACTATACAACTTTTTTTGTAACCTCTGTAAATCAGTTGACAAAGGATTTCCGTTAAGGAAATCGAATTTGTATTTATGTTTATATATTTGAAATACATTTATTTATTAAGGATTGTGTATAAGCTCTATTATTTATTTATATTCACTTACTGAAAATGGACATTAATCTATCTTATTTTCAGAAGTTCAGATTATGTTATTGAAGTATGAAAATTGCTGATTTGAACTTGTATCGTTTACCTTGCATCCATTTTAGACATTCCTGATGTCATGAAACTTAGCATTCAACATAATTAATAATAATGACCTTGTTATATTACGTAAGGCCTGGTTAAGACCTGGTTGTTTATAATGACTACTCTCAACTGATGATATGGAACTCACCGTGAAACAGCTGTTTTGGGATGTCACTTGTGAACACTAGGTCTGAGTTTTTATATTATATAGGTTATAAGTTGGAGGATCATTATAGTTTCCCTTAATTCCAATGAGAATCTGGGCTACTTAGATATTTATTAAAAATCAAAGAAAACATCAATTATGTATATATTTTTTATTTTAATCACGTTTTGCTAATAGAAAATATCAGTTTACATAGCTTGTAGCCATATACAGTTTCTCAGTTTTATCTATTTTGGTCAGCTTTACTTTGATTTTGTATTTTATAAAAATGCTAGCTTTTAAGATTTCTTCTCGGATCTCTTCCTAACTTTTAATGAAGGAAAATAATGATTCAACAATGGTTTTGCATAATTTTTTTTTCTATAATCCATCATAAATAGCAAACTTTTACATTTAATGTTTGATAAATGGAATCAGTAATATCTAAAGGATTTTTCTTGTGCAGGAATACATATTTTTTAATTCTTTCATCTACTATTTATAGTATTGTTTGGTAAAGTAGTTAAGGTCTTTTTATTAACATTTATTAGATGAATCTCTCTTATAACTTATGTTCATTATTGGTAGCAATAAATATCTGAGATATTGACACTTTTACACAATTTGTCAGAGCTAGTGATTTCCGCTAAATTTAAAACATATACTTTTTATTATTTCAGTGCCCTTCAATCTCTGCTTTTTCTTAAACTAAAAAAACTTTTTCACAAATTCTGCTTTTTCGGCAAATTTCCAGAAGGAGATTTATTGTGTTTTTTCCAACTTTTATTAAAGAAACAAGAAACAATACTGGCCCCCCTTTAAAATATCAAGTAGAAAATATTCTTGGAGTCTCGTGAAAAAGAAGAAACACATAAATCTATGTGCGAAAATGTTTTTTCTTCTTCGGACGTATTGCTTTCGAAATTGCCATTGAAAAACATTTGTCAATGGATTTCTAAGTTACACGTCGGTAATGCTGCAGATACCGAAAATTAACTTTAACTAATTTTGATAATAAATAAAATATAAACAATAATTGAGATTAAAGGTTTTGAAAGAGGTAGAACATTTGAATCAAGAATTGCATGTTTTTATGTCATTCTGAAAAGCTGTGTGGGTAATCGTGAAAGGAAGGTACCTTAATCATTTACTTCATTTTATTTCATTTGCAGTCACATTCTTTAAAGTATAAATAATACACAGTTTTCCTGCATTTAAAATACAGAAACGAAATGGTCTTTAAATGTATGGATTAACAAATCTAATTTATTTAGAAATTATCTAAATGCTTGATACAATGACTGTGTGCTTTTGGAGTTTTACCTATAGATACAGCAAATATAGGCTTTTAAATTCAGCTGTGAATTTATTAATATATTATTAGCTTGAAGAGTATATTTCATCTACTCAGTGGATGAGGTATTTTTGCAAGTAGACAAATAGCTATGAAGATTAATGAATCTTTCCCGGAAATCTCTTTGCAGATAAGACTATACAAGGAGCCAAATAAAAAAAAAAATTAAAAGCTATAAGCTTTTGATTAAACATTTAAATATATTTGTATTTAAAATACAACATTATGTAAAATATTATAAGAGAAGGTTGGCAGGTTTACATACAATAAAAGGAAAAGATAGATACAAGCTATTTTTGATGGTTTTTTCCAATATTGGTAAGAAGCTGGAAGTCCATCTTTTCGGAGTCTATGATGTTAACAGACTCTGAGAAGATGCTACGATGAAGACCGTGCTATTTTTTAATAATTTTAAATCATCTGTTCTTCCAGTATGCACGCTCCATTATCTCCATCATCTTCTTCTTGCAAACTGAACGATCTCTGCCACTCTGCAGTTCTGGGACATGACTTAACCAAGGATCTGAATTCATTTTTCGATGTCATTCATTTATTAAAACAAAATTTTCAGTTAACAAAAAGCGTCAATTTTTAGAATCAGCAACATGTACAATCATAGTGCAGTCTAAATAGTCTCATTATTTAGTTCTTTCTAATATTTACAGTTTGATTTCTTGGTTTTTAATGTAAATTTTATTATATTTAATAAGTTTCTAAATATGTAGTTCGTAGTAATCGTTCGTGAATGCTTTATAATTCACAATTTATCTTTGAAGTTCTTGTAAATTTTTAGGAAATTTAAACAAATTTACCAGTTAGCCTTATTGTTACTATTATTTTGTTATTAGCCTTTTATAGCTAAGCCACTAACTGTTTTCTTATAATCTTAATTTCTAGTTGAATTATTTAATCTTGTAATAGTCTTTTTTAAAAGATTAAGCACATTCACTCAGCTATCTGTATAACTCCGATTTCCTTGGAAGAAATCCGGTCAAGTTCCAAATTTAAACTGAACGCAGTTTCCACGCAAAATTCCGAATCTGTGCTGAAAAATATTTAGCATTCTTCTCTGCGAAGCGTCGTGTTATCTCTGCCGTCGAATTCCCAGAAAGGAATGTTGATGTAAAGGTAGAAATTCACTTGATATACAAAGCCAGCAACTCATAAAAATAATAAGATACTAATCTTTTAAGACAAGACCAAATAATGAAGATTTAGAAATTAAAACTTCAAACTCACAATTTTCAGAAATATAAATTATAATTAGTAAAGTAAGAAATAATTCTAACAAGCAAATGGAAAAATCTTAAAAATAGTAGAAACAAGAGAAATTATAAAAACATCAACATAAATGGCTTAATAAATGAACAAGTATTTTGAAACAACATAATACAAATTTAACAATAAACGTTATCTCTTGGACTATTAATAATAACATTAATTATCTAGCTTTTAATATTTTAACAGAATTATTCCAAGTTAACAGAAATTTATTGTCTCCATCTTGCGCTTATAATGCATAGGTTCTGCTAGCTTTACCTCGTTTATAGTAGCTTTCCCTAGTTAACAATATCTTTCCGTTAGTTATGATAGTTCTTTCCACTTTCTATTACTTACATATACAAGGTATCTCGAAATTTAACAAGAAATTCAGAAATCTTTCAATTCAAAAAAAAACTTTTGCACCCTTTAATTTTTAATAATTGTAAATTTTCTAAAGAATGTTCTAACAAAACAAATGAAAAACCAGGGGCAGCAGCAGAATAAATAAATTGCCTTTCTGATTCGATTATCGGGAAGGAATCGGTAACGGCCGTTTCGTCCTACAGGGGATTCATCAGCCCGATCTCCGCCTTCCCCTATAAAAGACTCAGAAAGGCAAGATCTATCTATGTCTGTATGAGACTGCTATCCTGCTGGAAGAGAAACGGGCCTTCCCGAAACTGTTGCCACACAGTTAGGAGGGCAGCGTTGTCGAGAATAGTCCGATACATCGCAGAGTTCATGTTTCTCTTCACAGGAACTAAGAGAACCATGCCAAACCACGAAAAACATCCCCACATCCTTATGCTGCCGCCATCGAACTTAACAGTTGGCACAATGCAGTCGGATAAAAAGCGTTCGCCGGGCATCTGACAAACCCACATGCGTCCATCGGACTGCCAGATCGTGAAGCGAGATTCATCACTCCACACAACGTTTTTCTACTCCTCCTCAGTCCAATGGCGGTGATCTCTGCAACTAACGCTTCGCATTGAGGGCGGAGATGTTCGGCTTGTGACCTACCACGCCCGTGAAAACCCAAGTAGTTTAGCTCTGGGCGAATACTCCTGCTGCTAACGACAATGTTATCACTACCAACGGAGACTTGCGATTTTGCTTCTCTACTCTCTTCACGGTTCGACGGCTACGGTCAGTCAGTTTTCTCGGTCTACCATTTCGTGCAGCTGTCGTTTTATTGCCTTGATGTCTCCATTTACAATTACATCACTTACAGTTGATTTCGGCACGTGCAGCATGTCCGCAATTTTACGAACCCGATTTCCTATAACAGTGGCATCCGATTATCACGCCAGTTCGAAGTTTCTGAACTCGCCTGACTTACTCATTTTATCGGAAACGCAGAATTATGACCGCTCAAGTCCCACCAACGCTTTTATAGCGTCCGATGACGCATCCGACCTCCTTTCCTGTCCCATCCACTTCGTCGGAAGGGTCTCCGGATACTTTTGGCCATACAGTGTATATGCAGTATAATGTATACTTTTATAAGTATGCAGTACATCCTGTGAAGAATGTTAAATTCTTCGCAGTTAAAATTGAAATATCGATTATTCAGCAAATGAATTTCCTTACATTATTACAAACTTGGAATGTTTTGCATTTCTTAAAGAACTATTCAGTTTCGCTTCAGTTAATATTTTCTCATCGGAGGAAATACTACTGTGTTATTTCTGTATTTTGTGATTCTTATTTATATAATTTTGATTTTTTTAATGCAATAGCTCATGTTAATATTGCTCGTTGTATGTCAGTTTTGTAGTTGTAACTTTGCCTTTAGATCCTAAAGTTATTTTCACAGCAAATGTCACAGTATGCTGTGAAATTACTCAGTTCTCGTGTTTTCATCAAACAAAAATAGGTTAACTAATGTATTTAAATCCCTTTATCACTTTAAACTAAAATCTCTTCATCTCTAGTCACATCCTTAGAAATTTCTGTCTTTCCACTTCACTGGCAATCCACAGCCAAAATATTAAAGTTTAACTGAATTCGTTGAATAGATGAATTGTTTTTCGGATGGTATCTTCAATAAAAGAGGCTTTAATAGGAATAGAATTTAGAACAAGTTTTATAAAATTTTGCAAAACTTGTTTAGGCGACAATTCCATCTAATTCCATTCCAATCTAAGCAAACTTAAAAAAAAAAAAAATATTCTTAAAAAAATATTAATTGTTTAATTTTGTTTGTTATAAAAGAGATCCCTTAACAATGACTGTAAATGTAGTTATGGTTTTCTATGCATTTTTTGGTCACAATGTTTTCGCCAGCACGTCATCAGGCTAAATTTTCTAAAAATTTCTTGTTTTGTCGTGCACTATGTCATTGGGACTTGCAATGAGTCCAACTATTTTCTGTAAGTGTTATCGGCTATTTTCTGTAAGTGTATCGGCTATTTTCTGTAAGTGTTCTCGGCTATTTTCTGTAAGTGTTGTTGTAAGATGAAGTAAAATTTAACGTGTGTGGTTGTTCTACGATGAATAAATGTACTGTGCATGTGTGCAGATTGTTTCTGCTTCGTAAACTTCAGTTACCAAAAAAAAAAGCGAATTTCTGGAATCTTAGCGACCATCACCACAACAGGCCCCGCACGTGCTTGACTGCTGATAACAATTCTCAATATATGGTTGAATCTCAACGGACGTTCATGCCTTTTGCAGCGCCTATGATATGGAAGGAGCTGACAGATTACGTCACAGGGAGTTACTTCTTCATGGCACCAGCTACTCGGAAAGGGATTAATAATGCCAATCCGTCAATTTAATCTCTTGCAGTGTTTAGCATCCAAAAAATCTATAAATAAATTTATTCCTTTTGGCTAACAAAAAAAAAAACGCAAAAGTTATTTTCACTGTATTTTCAGTTCCCTTTATTTAAGTGTCAATAGAATAAAACGCAAATAGAAGAGAGAATTAAAAATTTTGTGTGTAAATAAAAGTTTAAGTTTTTTTGTTGATGTCCGATTGACAGTTTCCGATTGAAACAGACTCCAGTGATGTTGACAATGAATTAAAAGTTCCGAAAATAAAATCAAATGCGTTTATTTCCTTTGAAGGTTCTTGCCTTGACAATTCTTGTTTTCAAGAAAAAAATTTCTGTCCACATTATTTTTATCTTCTCAATGGAAGCTTCCATTTTGAAATGCACTTGTATCTATGAAAAGATATCCGGAAATGACATAATTGTCATTAACAAATATACAACATCTGCACAAAAAATATTTATTTAGCAAATTTTCAGAAAGTATTCCCTCCATTTATTCCTTGTTTCCTTTATAAAGCATTTTTAAAATTGAAATAATTACAGATGTCTACAGAATAATTGGTAATTATTCCAATTTTTAAAAAGCTTGAAAAAGGAAAGAAGGAACACTTTCCGAAAATTTGCTTAATAAATATATTTTGTGGGATATATTAATTGTGGAGATGTTGTATATTTGTTAATATGATAATAAGTAGAAAGGAGATAAGAAAGAAAGAAGGACTTAAGGTATATTGTTGTTATCACAGCCACTTTAGAAAAACCGATAAGCTATCAAGGACTCATCAGTGAAGTTTTGTTAGATTGTGTTTGGTGCACACTAATTTTTCTTTTAAAACTGATTAAGGTTAACAGCTAAACAGTTGAGAACTGATTTGACAGAGGATTGGTGCGTACTAAGTCTGGTAGCATCTGGCATCGGGTCAAAACGGAAGAGAATAGCCAGGGAAAAAAAAAAACTCGACCTCCTTTTCTCCTCCATTTTAGATAAATGCCTGTCGATTCTCTATTTACTACAAGCTGAAAATTATGAAGTAGAAATAATTTTACTTATTAGTCGTAGATATATTATAATGTATGATAAAAAAACAAATAGTTTTTCAAATTATTTGTTTTCTATCATACGTTATAATATATCTACGACTAATAAGTAAAATGAATTAAAAGGAATTATTTGAAAAAAGTATTTTCATCAATTCTTAAATGGAAAAATAAAAATTGTATTTTGAAGGGATGAATTTTTTCTTATTAATATTATTATCATTGGAAATAAAACATGTATTGTTTACTTATTTTAGATTCAGTCCTTTCAGAGTTCGAACTTTTATTTCTACTTTTGAGATAACTGAACAGTTTACTGAGGAGCATGCATGATTATCATTTGTAAAGTTAATTATAGGGATATCCCGGTTATAAGACATTAGGACCAGAGCATTAGCCAAAATCGTCGAAAAAGCTAAGTATATCCTTTCTTTAGCTTAGTCAATAAAACCATACAACGCACTAAGCATCACATGCGAATGCTAAATAACGCTATACGTATATAATCACTTGCGAATGCGTACGAGAGCTAAGTAATGCCCTATAAAACACATACGAATACTAAATAAAAAAATACGAAAGCTGAACAAGGTCCTGTATAACATGAATGCGCACCAGGGATATCGCACTTTATGTAACTTTATGTAACTTGAGTATGCGTATGAAAACAAAACAGCGCACTATTATTTTGAGATAAATATATTATCACAAGCACAAAACTATGAGACGCAATTTCTATAAACAGAGTAAACGAATTAAGATGGTCGATTGAGAGAAGAAGCGAGCGGTCGGACGTCGAAACATAACGAAATAGGTTTTTTTAGTTAAGCAAGGCTCGCGATCGATTATATAGGTATAGTAATAAAGGAAACAGATATTAAACGAAGTGTCGAGTGCAGGGTACATGTGTAGGCTACTACCAGTCAAAAAGTTTAGTTTTTAATGGGCTTGTTTATGTTTTCATCCACTTTGATTTAGATCACTTCAGACTTTATCTGTTTATTTTTATTTTCTTCGATTAGAAACAACTGAAGTAGAAATCAGAGAATTGTTAATAAACTTTCAATCTTATTAAATTATAAAAAAAAGAGTCTTTATTTTAGTTTTAGAACAGCTTCTAAAAGGAAAACAGGAAATACTTGAAAAAACTCAAAAATCCTATTTTCCTAAAAAAATAAAAAATTCCTTAATGTGTTTTTTTTTTTAAATTGTGAAAACGATCAAAAAAAAATTCTCTGTAAAATTTTAAATTATAATTTTTATCTGTATACAGTCAGTGTATATGTTTTAAATCAACAAATATTGAACGTGCTATAGAGTAAATTAGAGAGGCAAGATCTCTTTCTGGTGGCCACCGACCAGCCTGGCTGTGACCCTCAGAGCAAGAAAAACAAGAAAATTAAAAAGTGTGTAAACTTTCACAATTAATGCCTTATTCCTCCGAAGCGGAGGCAATGAAGTTATTTAACCCACTAAAAACAGGAAAAAATATACAAATTAACAAATATTTAACGTGCTGTAGGATAAATTGCAAACGAAACAAAACCAACACAAATCTAAGTAAAAATTGAAATCTCTGGTTGGGTTATAAGGGGAAGGCGGGGTTGAGCTGATGAGTCCCAGAAGGACGAAACGGCCGTTCCCAACTCCTTCCCCATAACTAAACCATTAGTTGCAAAACCTAACTATTAGATGCACTGGAACAGAAAAGTAGATTAAAATGACGAATTTCAGCTACATATAGAATAGGGAACTAAATTTACAATTAAAAACTGAATTTTACTGTTGTATGAAGTGCTAAATTCAGAATTTTTATTGCCTAAATGGAGGAATATTTTACATAAGTTCAGAAGTGAAATACGTTCAGAAACCCACAGGCTTTACATTGAGAAAAAATATCCAAGATTTATATAATCTTGAATAATTATCAAATTTGCTGATATATCTCCACTTTCTTTGGTTGTAATTTTATCGTCAGAAGATGTTGTTGACATTTTATTGATTTTTGGTCAGAGAGAGAAAGAGGTCCGTGAATTTGACCCTAGGTTTCTGTGATCATAGAAGAGATAGAATTCCACAAGAACCAAAACGGAGAAAAAGTTAGAGGCGGCCAACAGTAGGTGGCATTTATAGCTTCTCCACTAGAAATTACCTTCCGTTCTATGGCACTTCCTTTACTGCGTGGCTTCTAGATAAGGAAGATACAAGAAAAGTTAACTCCTGCCGTGAAATTGCCTAAGTTTCGGAAAAGATAAAAGCATTCTATTTTTTTTAAACATTAAAGGAAGAAGAAAACACTGAAAATAGTAATTAAAAATCCCATAATACTTAATGAATTTAGAAAATAATTATAAATTTAATTATTGAATGAAAAAAAATGAAAATACTCAAATTTATGAGTTTCTGTTCTTGCATATAATAATTACATTAGTATTACATTAGTACATTAGTATTTCTGAAGCTAAGAATACATCTTCTTATCTTTTGTCTGTGATATGTAAGAAGTTTTTTAAGACGTTGGATCGATAATGCAGTTGTCTACAGTTTTCCCCAAGGATCCAACTGGTCTGAAGAAATTACATTAAAAATTGAACAAAAAAAGAAAAAAAAAACTCGCAGTAAGATTCTTGAGGTATTTTTTTTTTCCTGAGAATTCATGGAAGAACTTTAAATCCGTTTTCATTGATGCCATTCCGTTAGTTTTGGGTTTCTGAAGACAAAGTTTCAAACAAAAGTTTCAAAGCCTTTAAGATTTGAAATAATTTTACCCAGGATGTTCTGATGGTCTGAAAATATTTTCTGAACTTCAAAAGGAGGTGATTGAAATGATGAAAAATAATAATTGGCATTCCAAGTTTCAAGAAGATGATTCGAAAACTGTAATGGAAGAAACGCTTAAAAGCAGAAGAACTGGAATCTTTGCCTTTTATTGGAAATTAGCCTAAAAAGGTTATACGGATTTTAATATTTCTCCCACGATAAAATTTTTGAACAGACTTGGATTGAAATTAGTAAGAATTGAAACTGGATGACCAATAAATATCTAAGCTTGCTAAGTTAAATATTTGTTGAGTTACAGTGATCTAAAAGCTGAAGACCTATTTATTTCAATTTACAAAATAGCCATGCATAAGCAAATTTAACTTTCATCTAATTAACATAAAAAAATGATAAATAAAAGCGTGCAAATAGGTTTCCTTTCACGCCTTCATCGACGGGAATCTGGAACAGCTGTTAAAGGCGTGAAAGCAAACCTGTGTGCAAGCTTTTAGTTATCATTTTTTGTTATTTTGCTGCACGTTAAAAGTATAATATTTAACCAAATTAACCAATACTTAAGCAATTTGGTTCTTGTCTTTATTTTTTCCTCGCAGTTAAAAACCTTTGGTTCCTGAAAGTTTGCAGGCGAAGGTTTTTAGTTTCTGGCTCATCATCGAAGGTAAATCTGTATGATGACGAAACAGCTGTTCCAGATTCTCGTCGATGATAAGCTCAAGGCGTCAAAGGAAATTGTATTGCAAGCTTTTATTTATCATATTTTATTATAAATTAATCGTTGCGATGATTTAGGTCACCAAACTGTTAAATGTTTTTGTAAATGATTTATATTTACACTATGTTAGTCTTAACATATTTATGTTTAAAGTATGACTTTCAAACGAATACATTCAAAAAGATGTTTTATTTATTTTGTAAAAAGTATATAAAACAATTAAGACTGTATTAATTTACATGAATATCTAAATTAAGAGGTTGCTCTTAATAGAAAGGAAAACTACTACAGCCAAAAAAAAGGCATATAATTTAAGATTTTAATGATAAAAATTCGAAAAATTACTTGCCTTTATGGAAGTCAAAACTTGTCTTATATATTTTTATACTTGTCTGTAAAAAACTTGTCTTGTAAACATTATATTAAATAATACGAACCATTATTTGAAACATTTGTTTTTAATACTCCGACTATTAACATAATATACTGATGGCCGAGTGCACCAAACTTCGATTAACTTTGATGGCTGCAGTGTGGAGTAGCTGAAATTAGTGGGGGACGCTGTTCCAGAAAAATTTTAGTCTTTGTTTTAAAAATGGGGGGAAGGAAACAAACATGTATAAAAAGAAATTTATCAAGATTCTGAATAAATTTTCTTTTTATACATGTTTGTTTCCTTTCACACAATTTTAAAACAAAGGCTAAACTTTTTATTGGGCATCACCCCGAACTAATTTTAGGTAAGTAGTCATCAAAGTTAATTGAAGCTTGGTGCACTCGGCCATGAATCTTTGTAGTTAAGATTATTAACAAATCTATCTTACATTAAGCGTTCAGTTTTGGTTTTTGGAACAATAACCAAGAAATGTCATTGATATTCACAGCGATGGTCTTTTGGAGAATTTGTTTATAATGAAGAGTCCTTTTTTCCTAAATGAAGAAATAAAATACAAAAATCAAACTGTTACAAGCTCCCTCATATCCCATTAAACCTGCATCTCTCTTCCCCCCCCCCCCCCCCCCCCCCCCAAAAAAAAAAAAAAAAGAAAAAACTTAATCTCAAGAAAAACATAACAATTTGATTACTGCGTAACACCAAACTTAGTGACTGCAGATATCAATTTGATCTGTGACACAACATCGAATTAGTATTTACCTTTCGCTGATTTAATAGGATTCCCCTATCAAGCAAAGAAAAAGAAGATTCTAATTGTCTTTAAACCATAGAGGAATTTAACCAGAGCTGGCAAAAGAAATAAAAAAACGAGTCGTTTCATTTTTCCTTTCAGGCAAAAAAAAACAAAAACGGATTTCGTTTTTCGTCCATTTCGTTATACCGAAATATTTAGGAATGAAATACGACAGCGTATAATTACTTAATATAAGTTATTTACTTAATATACAAATATGTTGAAGGTATGTTTTACAAATAATTAATAGCATTTATATGATGTTTTTAAAATAAGTATTCGCACTTCCCTTTCATCACGACATCGTTACGATATACTTGTGAATAAGCTATTTAAAGAAGATAAGTAATCTAAACATGTATGACAATATTTATTTATTTGTAATAATGATAAAATGATCAACCTTAAATTAATAGATATCTACATTTATGTTACAAAATATATTTACGTATTTTATTATAAAAATCAATAAGGTTTTTTTTTATTCCTATTTAAAGGTATCTACTTTAAACAGATATCATGGAACATGACAGTATAAAAACATAAACGCATATAAAATTAAAAATATATATTTACTGGCTGTACCCGGCATGCGTTGCAATGCCATTCAAAGAAAGAAAGGGCTCGGTGAGAAGGGGCCCTAAATATAAGGTCCCGGTGTCGATCGGGGGTGGGACACTTAGGACCTTGTGTTGCCATCCCCCCATCCATGTGTGGTGTCCCTGCCACCCATTGGAGCGCGAATTTTTCCTTAATTGCAATTGACTTGGAGGGCCCGAGAAGGGTCCCGGTGTCGGTCGGGTGTGGGACACTTAAACCCTTATGTCGCCTTCCCCCCCACTCAAATGCGGTGTTCCTGCCCTCCATAGGAGAGCGAATTTTTCACTTTACACAATATTTCTGTAGTTCTCATATTCACCACCAGGTGGATATTGGGTATTTCAGGGATTTTATCCCTTTTCCACCCCTTGGGGGGGGGGGTCCAGGTTCAAAGGTAGCCTATCTTTTCCGCAGGGCCCTAAAGAGTAATTCTGCAAAGCATAGTCCAGATAGGTCAAAGGGCCTAGGAGTGTATAAAGGACAAAGAAAGAAAGAAAGAAAGAAAGATACATTCATTTTTATAATATGTATAGGAAAAGCTATCCTGGATTCCCGATATCAAAATATTAAAACAGCACTAAAATCAAACAGACTTATTTATGTGAGTTTATTTTTATATTGTTATTGTTATTTATGCACTTTAAATAATTTTGTTACATAGATTATACGAAACTTTGTGATATGGGGGTTTGAAGGCAAATAATAATTTTTAAAACAATATATAAATAAGCCGGATACCCACTTCGCTCCGGAAGCCTTGCACATGTAACGTAAAAAAAACCTCTTTATTTATCTAGCAAATTAATATCGAGATCGGAGAATGTACGACTTCCCAGCCCATTGTGGCCTTCTCCACACCTCTATCAACTTGAATCCTTCCCCAGTTGGTAAAACATCACGTAATCATTATCAATTAATGTTCTATTCGAAATGATAGTTACAAATTAATGCACCAAAAGCACGTAGCATATTCCGCCAGCAGAGGAAAGCATCGATTGTTAGATGCATTGGGGGGGTTTACCGACACTCGTTTCCAGGAGCCGCCACACGTTTAATAGTCATTTACCCCCTCCCTCTCCACAAAAATAATACAACGTTTGTTGTTATGCTTTTTATATTGTCTATACTATGGAATCTATCCTCATGTCATATTTCAAGTTTGTAGCATGTTGGAAGTATGCTAAACATTTCGAACAGTCGTTTCCCTTTTATATTGTAGATTAAATTAATTAACATTATTACATCAATTCAACTAATATTGTGGATTTTTTCTTTAAGAGTATTAAAGACAATTACGGAAGGATTAATTTCCGATGTATTAAGAGATCATCAAAAATAGTATAAAAAATATCGGATGATGAGAATCCTACAAAAAAATTTTATATCTCACTAAGAAATACGGAATATTACCAAAGCCACTAGAACACATGAAAGTGCCTTTAATGATTAAGAATAGACAAATAACTAAATTATTCAAAACTTAAGATGGGACATAATCGATGACCAATTAAAAGAATGTAAAAAGAAGCTGAACAATCTGCAAAACCAAGAACACAAGATCAACAAATGTATGAAGAAGATTTTTAATGAAGAAACATATGTAGATATTACGAAAGTTGACAATAATATACAGGGTGTATCTGAAATGTGCTGCCAAACTTAAAAGTTGTATTCAATCATGCAAAACAACGAATAAATATCATATAAACATGGGTCTGGAAATGCGTTATTTCCCAGATATGAACGATGCAACAATACAGAAGTGTTCTAAATCAATGTTATCCTGACCGTTGGATTGGAAGAGGGGGACCAAAAGCATCGCCTGCTCGTTCCCCTGATTTAAATCCTCTGGACTTTTTCGTATGGGGTTATCTTAAACCATTAGTGTACACCATACTGGTTCCTGTACGATCGCATAGTGGATGGGTGCAACACAATTCGACGTGCACCTGGCATCTTCGACCGTCTTCGGCAGTCGATGGAATGACGTTGTGTTGCGAGCATTGCGGCCAGTGGAGGACATTTCGGACACTTTCTGTGAAACTGAGCGACTGTATGGCCAACACCTCTGTATTGTTGCATTGTTCATATCTTGGAAATAAAGCATTTCCAGACCCATGTTTATATGACATTTATTCATTGTTTTGCATGATTGAATACAACCTTTAAGTTTGGCAGCACATTTCAGATACACCTTATATATTACAGATTACTAAATATACACAATCAGACTAAATAGAAAAAAATTAAAAAAAGTGGAACAACATCATCCAAACATATTATGAAAAATTTGCAAAGGAAGCTAATTATGTAATTAACCTACCTAAAAAATAACTGTCAAAAAGATGGTAGCACTGAATAAAGATTTTAGACTTCCAAATTATAAAGAACAAATAGAAATGTTCTTACTGAAAATGAAAAGTGCAATGATTATATAAAAGTAGGAAATGATAAATTATTTAGTATTTTGAGCTGTAATAATAATAATAAAAAAACACTGAAGAAGAACAACTTAACAAAAAGACAGATTGAAATATTGAATATAATAAAAGAAGAAAAAGTTAGAACAATGATACGATATCTTGCTTGATAGAACAATGATAGACGAATAATCAGATAAAGATAACCAGTTAGTTATTATGGATAAAGAAGAGTATGAAAAGAAGATAGAAGAACTGCTAAATCAGAAGAATATCAAGGGAACCCCACTGCAAAATTATATAAATAAAAGTATTTTCTTCAACGATGCTAAAAGAAAAATTGAAAAACAAAAGTTAATATAATAAGATTACTGAATTACGTTTTGAACCAAGACCAAAACTCTATAAGACTATATTTCATTACGGCCAGTAATCAATTCATACGGATTACCAACACAAGAATTGGCAAAATGGGTGAAAGAAAAGAATGGCAAAATGGCAAAAGAAAGAATGATTAAAGACGCAAGCAAGATATCGTGTAACAAAATATTAAAATTACTTGGTGAAATCAAAATTAACAAAAAAATAAGAAATATGTACAAAGAGAATGAAATTAAAATAATAAATACAAAAGATAAGAATTTAAAATCTTTATTAAAGGAAGAAAAATGGAAGTGAAACTGATATGTGAAAGTCAATGGATACCGTTTGCAAATTGAAATGTGCCAGAGAATCTATTTTTGAAATTCGGGTAGGACTTTGAAAGAGAGGATACATGAACATATTGCTGCATTTAGGAACAACAAGCAAAGGCATAAGAATGGCCAGAACATTCTATTAATGAAAATCATAAACAAGAATAAAGGTTATGCAGTTAATAGTAACACATTGTCTTTCTTCCAGAATTTAATGCGGAATAAAGACAATAAATGTCAATAATTGGTATAAAAAATTGTTTCTGTTGAAGGATATGGATTATTATTTGTTATTTTTTAGGGCATTGTTTGTGTACACACTGATGCTATTATTATTAATGTATCTATTATTATTATTTTAATTTTCGAAATTCAGAACTTGAAAAAGCAAAACGATGGCGTCTGTGAAATATCGTTGATAGTTGTATGAAATTTAGAGGTGACTTTGAAGAAGAAGTATATTTACTTAAGTTGTATAAATCGGTTAATTTTTATTTATATCAAACCGCGCGAAAATTAATGTATTAGCTAAAAAAGTATTAGTCTTATTAGGATTTACAGGAATTACTTAGATTTTAGATTATTTACCTCGTTTTTATTACGATCACAAGAAAACAGATGCTGTTGTGCTTATCCTTTTTCCTTTGTTATTTTCTGTCGTTTCATTTCATTATTTCTGGCAACGATGTTTATGTGGGTTTTTTTTTTAATTGTTTGTACAAGAAGCAGACGAAAGAAACTTAACCATCAGCTGATGATGGCTAATTGCCACCCCATACAGAAGTTCCTTCGAAGTTAATTAGTTGCTCTTCTCATTAGACCTTTAATGAAGGCCCTCGAGGGGTCCATTTCTTCTCCCAAAATAACCTGGGATTGACCATACGCCTTGTGAACCCTCTTAAAGAAGAAACTTAGTGAAGTTACGAAGATTCGCAATTAAAAATGTTAAGCTGCAACTGCTTGATAATAAGTTTTCCAAATTCAGTTCTTTCTTTTTTTAACTCTTGTTAATTTAACTAAACCTTTCATCAACATATCGAAAATAAATGCTAAAAGTTGAGGCTTTAAAGTTTTGTATGCAAAGAAATCTGTTGGATTTTATTTGCAAGGTTTTGTTTACATTCTTCCTTAATTACTTATTGTAATTATTTTTCATTATTTTTGTATTAATATCATTAGAATTAACAGTTGTTTTATTACTTGTCAAAATTTTTAGTAATCATTCACTTATTAATACATTCGAAAAATTAAGGAAATTAAGGACAGTTCTAGAGTTTGATGGTAGCGCCATCTTGTGTTGAACTTTGATATGTCAGTAGTTTGTGTGTTTATCAGAGCAAGTTAGCTGTATCTACGAAATTGAGACTGTTGCGTTACATTCAGTTAGTCATTGTGTAATTTTGGCTACTTCACAGATAAATTAACGAATTTCTGGAGTTACGAAAATCTTATCATTGAAATAATCAATTGATAAAATTTCTACAATTTAAAAGATAGTAAATGTTTTTATCATAGTTACTGTATATAATTGAAGTGTACATAAATTACATGTTCTGAAATTATTTTGAAAATATGAAAAACCATTTTTAAAACTAGATTAATGGTAGAAATTCACCGTTTGCTCATATCACCATTAAGATATGATCTTAATCTGGGCGTTGTGGGCTAGAGGAGATGGTTGTAATCTCGTGTTGGTCGGATATTTTTCATTGGTTATTTCTTCTACACGGAGTCTTAAAATTTCCGCAACCTTTTGTCAAGCATTACTAAGATCTTTCCCGAACGTTAAGGCGGACAAAAGTCGGATTAGCCCTTTGATCTCCATTTTTTTGCCCATTTAGCTGAAATCGCAGGAGTCTAACTCCAGTCGGTTAAAATTGTAATTGCTAAATACATTAAGAAGAATAGATGTCTAAAATTACCTTTTATTTTTAAATTACATGTGCTAATACACTCTTTGACAAAAAAAAAAGCTTCGATGAGACAAGTGTTCAATTTGAATGAAACTTCGTAGATATTATTTGGATGAAGAGCATTGAAATTGATTCAGATTTCACAATGAAAATACATTTTTATTGGACAACAGTATATAGGATAGAGCGGAGTGAAGTCAAAGTCATGATGTTT
>JAFIDM010000001.1:37105035-37136831 GCA_023159025.1 Thereuonema tuberculata
CTCCCATACCATTATATCAGAATGGCTGTGTGCCTCTCGCCAATACTACCAGGAGTGCCAATACTGCCAGGAGTTGAACACTGTCCAGTTCTTCTCCATACGTGGATATGATGGTCGTCTGCTGCAAGGCTGAAGGAGACTCGTCACTTAATACAGTAAGAAGTCATTCGGGAGCGGATCATGCCTCTCTGGCACGGCACCACTCCGTGGAGGAATGCTGGACAGCTCTGAAATCCTGGCAGTATTGGCGAGAGGCACACAGCCATTACTTCTGGTGTAATAGTGTGGGAAGCCATTTCCTTGCCAGAAGCAGTTTCCCAGGATAATGCACTTCATACACTGCAGACATTTTGCAGCAGTACCTCCAGGCAATTTATTCTCTTCCTTGGCCTACTAGGTCCCCAGACTTGTCCCGCATCGAGCATGTCTGGGACGTGCTAAGATGTCAAGTGCATCCATCATCATAAACGCGACGATTGCAGAAGCAGTTGCTGTAAGCTTGGCATAATCTGACACAAGACCATATCAGGACTTTGTTTCACTCTATGCCATGCAGTGTATCAGCATGCATAGCAACCAGAGATAGCTCAATATAGTACTGATAGTGTAACAATGATGAACTATTGCCATTGGGCGATATTTTATGCGCTATTTTATTGGTTTAATAAAAGTTTTTTGTTTTCTCTGTGAAATTTGAATCGATTTGAATCGATTGTTTTTTGTGAAAGAGTGTATTTATCTAAAAAAAATTTAGAGAATAAAGAAGATGCTTCTATTATTAACGAAAAGCATAGTAGCATCACGTTACGTTGTTGATGTTATAGATACATTAAGTTTACTTGTTGTTTGAATACTTTTCTTTTTTTGACTTAAATGATTTCTTTCAATTTCTTTATGACTGGATGGATCGTTATGAAACTTGGCATGAATATTTGTGACACGCTCTAACTTTTATATCCAACTTTTAGAGACGATCTGACTATTATATTTGATTCTTTTCTGATTTGATCTCCGGGAAATCGGAGTAAGAAGATGGCAAAACTTCCTGAAGAAATGGATAAAATCCAAACTTTAATTTCTATCGATGTCTTAAACCAGCGTTTCCGAACCGGTGGGTCGCGGAAGTAGCACTCTTCTTCAATATCATTTCACTTCTTATCCGTAACTCCTACACTTAAACAACTCCCATTCTTTTACAATTACAATTTCACTATATTTTCAAATACAGTTTCTAGTACTAAAACTAATGGCTATGTTTAATCATACACTTGGTAACAATGCTGCGTAAGCATTAGTCGTAATCTTTCGGATGACATTTCCGCGAATGAAACCTGCTGTTATGCCAGATAATGATAAATCAGAAAATACATTTCTTGCATTAAGCTATATTAATATTTTGTAATTCTGTAACTTGTAGTAAATGAATTGAAGTGATACTAACTATTGAAAGCATGACATGTTAGAAATCATCTACAACAGAGATCACACTTGAGTCTTCATCAGATTCTAAAAAAAAATAATTGTAAGAAATATATACAAATCAAACTTCTAAATGATCTTCATATAACTATAGACAAAAGATAAAACTCACACCTTCGATCCTGAAACCATTATTTTGTCTTTATAAACTTAAAGACTTTTTTCAAGGTTTTGTACATAAAAATAAAAATAAAAAAGAGAATTCCTCTTCTTCTCCAAAATACAACAATACTATAAAACAATTAAGCCATATTAAACTCTAAAATAATACAAACCAAACAATTTAACCTCTGAACAATAAAACATATAAAACACTAAAATGATACCATTATAATAATTTAATTTTTTTTAACTCTTTTGTTGCTTTTTAGAAATCTTCTAAAAATACCTAAAGATATATCATTAACTTTAAGTGATCTATCTTTATTTATACACCTGCAACAATTTATTATACAAGACTCCAATAAGATAGGGGCTTATATAGGAAGTACAGGAAGGACACTTAGAGAAAGAGTACAAGAGCATGTAAGGGCGTTTAATCAAGAATAAGAATGTATCAGAACGGAGGGACCATTGCTTCAAATTTGGTAACAATCCAGACCCAATTATATATATTGTTTTTGAGAATCAGGAAGAGTATATGAGGTTAATAATGGAGTCTTGTGTGATAAATTGTTGCAGGTGTATAAATAAAGATAGATCACTTAAAGTTAATGATATATCTTTAGGTATTTTTAGAAGATTTCTAAAAAAACAACAAAAGATTTAATGAAATTTTAAAATTATTATAATGGCACCATTTCAGTGTTTTATTTGTTTTATTGTTCGAAGGTTAAATTGTTTGGTTTGTATCAGTTTGATATGGCTCAATTATTTTATAGTATTGTTGTATTTTGGAGAAGAAGAGGAATTCTCTTTTCTCTTTTTTATTTTTATTTTTTATGTATAAAACCTTGAAAAAGTCTTTAAGTTTATAAAGACGAAATATTGGTTTCAGGATCGAAGGTGTCAGTTTTATCTTTTGTCTATAATTGTAAGATATGTTTTTTAAATCTTGATGTAGCCTGCAACTATATTGCACCAAACTGTGATTTTACTATTTGTTACAAGAATTGTTTATAACAGAATAAGCTTGGTGAAAACGAATTACATGTATTCATAATGAATTTTTATTGTTAAAAATACGAACAAAAATCCAAATGTAATTCTTAACTTTCAAATATATTTGTAATACAAAAAACTTCATGACATTCAAAGTTCAACATCAGTATGGACATTTGTCTCGAGTTGTGTTTCATACAAATTCAGACGATGGTTCTTCTTCAAGTTAGGAGGAGAAATCAATTTTCTTTCCTCAAATTTTGTTACCTGATGAAGTTTCTTGCTAAGAGGAATGAATATTGTCTAACTTAAAATAGGAGTTTTAATTATGTTGTAAAGTTGTTTTATATTATAAAATCCAAATACTAAAATTTCTTTTTTGAATTTCGTTTTTAAAAAGATATGTTATTACTTTGCAGTCTTCTTCTGGAACAGCTTCTTCAAGTTTTCTCTTTTAATTGTAAATGTACCACTGTTTCTTAGAGGTTTGTGCTGCTTGTTCTTTCAGCCGCTGCCTTGTTTTGTTTGGCGCTTTCCAGATTATCTACCATCCTTACTGTTCTGAAGATCCTGAAAGAAAAAAACAAAACATTCTATAGTACTTGTGGAAGCAAGACAGTATATTTTTTTAAAAAATTCAATAGAATGGTGAACATAAAAATCACAGAATAATATAATAAAATAAGTAACTGTATCTGTTGAAGTTTATTAGTAGAAAGTTGCAATTGCAATTAGGACACGGTGTCAATATTTGGAGGAAAGGTCAATATTTTGAGAGGTTACAGTATCGGTCTAAAGAAAAAAGAAATAGGTGGGCATGTGTCCTATTCGACAATTCTCGAGATAGAGCTATTTGAATGTGCAGTTGCAAAAGTAAAGATTAAAAAAAAAAGTTATTAAAAAAAAGATTCGATTATGTTTATAACAAATTTTCGGGAATTCCATTACCATTTTCAATGCACTTTGCCATTCATGCTTAAGACAGTGGCACATTACGGTGGGAGGGAAGAACAGTTCAGAATATAATACATAATTCGGAAACAGTTCGGAATGCGATACATGTTCATATAAACTTTTATTCTTTGAATAAACGTTACAATGACCTAGCAGAATATTGATGTTTTTCGCCTTGGACATTTTGCCTGTTGGACCATAATTTCCAAATCAGTTACGACATTACAAAACGCACATAAGAAATAAGAAATTAAGAATATTATATTCTTATAAATTAAAAAAAGTTTGGTGGTCATATACTGCAGTGTGGTAATTACAAAACAATAAAGTTTATGATTAATTTTGTAATGATTTTAGAGAAAATGGAAATTAAAATCTTGTGAAGTAACATTAACAACAAAAAGATCTAGATTGTGAAGAAGTTAACTTGGTTCATACTCAATTAGTTAATTTCTACCTTTGCCTTGCATCAGGAGCCAGCATTTGTCCTACAAGCTAATCCCTCCAATCCGTTTTTTGTCCAGGTATCGACTGTTTCTTCAGGAATTGCAATTTAATACAACTAATACAAAAACAATTTTAAAATAGATTTGATGTTATTGCGAAGTGGTTGTTGATCAATTCAACAAATCACTTTAATTTCCCAACAGTTTATATTAATTGTCAGAACTTATTTCAGCGTAATTATAATCTCAATATTTGATGATTCAAGTCAGCGTTGATTATTGTTAAACTATGAAAGGTTAGTAATGGCCTGAACTTTTCGTTCTCAATTTATTTATGAGGCTAATAATGCCGCTTTGACGAAAATTGATTTTAACTCTGCCTCTGGCTTTTATAAAATGTAAATTTAATATACTTTCATGAGAAATTGTGAAACAAGTACATTAATTTATATTTATAGTGACGTGTGACACTGACTCTCCTAAATCATTCATTAGAGATCATCAGTAACAGTTAGTAATAAATCAATATCTAAAACAAATTACTTTAAGCAAGATTTTTACGTTATTTCCGTTATAAAAGAATTCAAAAAATTGATCCAACTTCTATTAAAAACTCTTCTTTTTCTTTCATTAGATCTTATATTTCTTCATTTCTTTTTGAATAAATAAAATAATAAAAAAAATACCTTATTGAAAAAGACTATTATCAAAAAGAACATTAGAAAAGAAAACGTTTGAAAGATTTTATTTAGAAAAATAATTTTAAATTTAAATTTGTAATTTGAACTTTTAAATTGAACGTGAATGAGTCCACGTTCCTTGATTATTTTCTTGGATTGTTATATTATAATGTATTTAAAGCTTAGGAAAGAGAGAATTTATTTCTCTATTTCTAAAAAATTTGAAAATGGCCCGATGAAGACTTAGAAATAAGTCGAAATATAGGTAGAAGGTGGATGTTGTTAAGTAGTAATAAAGAATAGATTTATGGATTTATGGCATTTTAAGAAGTTTTAATAAAGTAATTATCCGGAATAGAATTTCCAATGTTGGTATAAGTAGATTATAATACTTTTATACAACTAAACTAAAAGACAACTAAAAGACACAGTTACCCTTGCTTTTCTTGTAAATAAAAAAATCCAGATGTTTATCTTTCTTGACAACTCATAAATTGAGAAGTTATAAGATCAAGTATTTCATGTTTGATACATAATACCGGATATCAAATTATCCTCCTTTTCATTAAATTACTACATAAATAAATATTACTAAAGTTCGTTTAATATATCTGTGGAGGCACGTGACAGCTCTATATATGGTCATAAACTGAGCATTAGTTACTCCGCGTAGTTCCGTTTACTGGTTTTGAACATGGCGGTCACTGAATACAAATCAAATGAAGTTACAAATGGAATTGCACATGCATAAAAACAAACTTTTTATGAAATCGAAAGTAAATAAATTTAAAAAAAATAATGATATTGTAAAAACCAACGAAAATAATAAATATAAAACATTGTAGCGGGAGGACGATACAATGCAAACAACTGGGGCAACCTACAATGATATTCCAGAAGCGACCAAGCAATAATCCTAGTGAAGAAAAGAAATGATAACGATTGGTTTGTTGGTGATCACGTGCCTCCACAGCTAAAGTGAATGGACTACAGGGTTTTAATTTTGTGAAATAACACTAATATTATTTTGAAAAGCCGTTTGAGGAAAGGGAATAAAAAAGCACAACTAAATATCGAGTAACTTTTCTCTCTTTAACTTCCGCATTAATTTACGTTCGTTTCATATCTCATTTTAGCAACCACGTATATAAAGAGTAGGAAAGGTGGGAGCTTTTAAGAAGGTTCTGTCCGGAACCACTTCCGCAGCCAACTAAAAGTCAAACAGACATGAGTAATTTCTTACGACTTTTAGATTCAGGGAAAAATACTAGTTCCGGTCTGTGGTTACTTTCTGTCATAGTCTGAGAAGTGACTAGAAAAGGAAGATGTCGCCACCTCTCCTGCGTAAGCTACAAGTCGGACAGATATAAGTGATATTAGATGTGGAAAATACGAGTTTCGGTTTGCGGTCACTTCCTGTCTCACAAGAAATGACCGAAAAATGAAACATCTATGAGATCGCTATGATTTCGTGGATATTATGAAACGAGTCCTGTTCTTGTCATTGTAATTTCTAAATTTATATTTTTATATTTTTTTTATATTTTATCTAACAATTTATTTCTGATATATCGTTCTTGGCGGAACTTAGCCAAAGATGCTTTTGGGCCATTAAAAACCAACCAACCAGTCCTTGCAGTGAATTCTTGTAAGAATGTAGTTTTTATAAATCATGCCTAATTTGGTCAATTTCAAGGTATAAGAAAGCTATTCTAACATTAGTGACATTAACAGATTTTTTTTTAATCTGCTTTTTAGTGATAAAATAAAGCTCATCAAGAATTATGAAGTAAACCAATTCTTTTCGTAAAATCCAAAATTCAAAAAATGGAATTATCTGTTTAAATACTTTTCTGGAGTTCAAAACACTGAGAGAAAGTTCAGTAATGGAGAAATTCTCACCTTATAACAACAAAAAAGTGTCTTTATATTTTGAGTCGTCAGATCTTTCGTAACTATTGCTTCATCTAAGAATGATGTGATTGCTTTATGTTATAGTTTTCCAAAATTGTACGTCGTAACCTGTACCTTAAAAACAGTTCTGTGGGTACTTCTTAAAAAGATGTGAAGTGAGTAACTTTATATGCTCCTGTGGAAATTTATAGATTTATGATAGAATTTGAGTTTTTGTTTAAAGTAATACTGTAAGTTTCCTTTTAACTTCTTTAATGAATTATGTTTAGAATTAAAATTTTAGTTACTGTTATTATAGTTATAGTTCCTAAAATTTAGGGCTGAAATTTTAACTGTATATTATACGCGTATACTATTATTATTTTAAATTTTAGCTTTTTTTTTTTTACTCAAAACTTCCTTCTTAAATTTAGGGTGTGTTTTATACGTCGATAAAAACGGGTGTATTAAATTAGAATAACAAAAAATTGGGAAATTGGGAAAATTGGAAAGAACAATTACAGGTTATTCAGTTGAATAATAATAATTTTATAACTTTTTGTGTTTCTTACCGCATATCAGCAATTAGTAGTTTAGTACGATTTGCTGTTAAGAAAATGGTGAAACAAATCTTGCATCAATAAGAACTTTGAGATTGTTCCAAAAAAGGTATTATCTACATTCATCTTTTATACGAAAAATCTATCTCAAACATCTTCTAGGGGGTATGGGGTTTTTGGCTGCAATATCTCTTCAAAGAACAGGTGTTCTTCTTTTTCTGTCATTGACCAGATTAATTCTTTTTGAAGTTAGTCTTCTTATTGGTCTTCACTGGTTTAATAAACCTGTAGGCAATTAAAAAAAAAAGGAGGATAATGCAGTGACTTCCCGTTGTCTTCTTCAAAGCTGTAGATAGCCGGAAAAGGAAGTAAGTTTCTGGGATGACAGCAGCAGACCTCTCCAGGCGATTTCCTCTTTCTCTGATGGACAGGAATTGTTCGACTCGGAAACCGTGCGATAACTGCCAAGTCTAAAAGATATTACAAATGTCTAGCGCGTTCTTTTTCTGTTGTGCAAGTTTTTTTGGAGGATCTTCCAGCTTTTGATCTTTTGTGGCAATTATATTTATAATTTGGAATTACAACGGCTTCTGAACTTACCAAATATTTTTGATAATTCATAACGTAGTACAGTGATACCTCGACAGACGAATTTAATTCGTTCCGTGACGATCGTCGTATATCAAAAAAATCGTATATCAAATCAATTTTTCCCATAGAAATTAATGGAAATAGAATTAATTTGTTCCAGTGATAGAAATTTACCCCCAAAAAAATAATTAACATGCTTTAAATACCAACTAAATATAGATTTAATATAAGATAAATACAATGTTTATTATATGCATGATATAAATGTACTATATTTTTTTTACTAAATGTACTATTTTTTTACTTACACTAAGACTAATCACTATCACTGCCACTCTCACGTCTGGCCCTTTTGGCCTCAGTTGCAGTGGGTGTATCGCCATTAAGGAAATGATCAAGAGAGATCTGTTTCTGTCTCTTTTTTAGAATGTTTCTAAAATGCGCAAGGCACGTGTCATTGAACAATGCACTGGCTCTCCCTGTAGATAATTTCTCCGGGTGTCTCTTTTCAACAAAATCGGACACTTCTTGCCACTTAGCAAGATATCACGAATTTCACGTGAAGATAGCACCTCCTCTTTCTCGACCCCCTCCTCACTGCTGAGTTCCTTCATCACCTCTGAGTGCGTCATCTCTTGTAACTTCTTCACCTCCTCCGTCGTGAGTTCTTCTGCATGCTTCTGCACCAGATCCACAACATCTAGCTGTACTAGCTATCGTATCTCAAAAATATCTTCGTATTTCGAGGCGTAAATTCTATGAAAATTTTCGTCGTATATCAAAAAAATCGTATGTTGGGGCATTCGTATCTCAAGGTATTACTGTATTACATTACATTGCTGTGTTGTTGTTTGATCACTAAATTTATCTAACGAAAAAAAATTAGATTAGGAAAAATTTTCCTGGTCTTTTCGGATTATGTTCAGAAATGATTCTGAACTTAATTTCACTTAATTTTTATATTGGAGTAAAATCAAATCTGTAACTAGTTGTTGTTGCAAACTTCTTTTACTAAATATAAAGAATGTTCATTCTTACAAAATAATTTTTATTTTATCTGAAATATCTACTTATTTCAAGAGTGAATTTGATAATTAAAATGCCAAGCCAGACAACAACGGAATAGTATCTTATACCTGTTCAATATCAAAAATGTAAATTTATATTGTATTAATCAATTTCTATTAAGAAAAATTAACCCTCTGTAAACTTCTGAATTGTTAAATAACAAGATATGAGACCAAGTAATATTTATGTAATTTAGGCTTATTTTTTAACTCTGAGGCTTTAGGAAATTCATTCAGGCTGATATGTGCCAGCACATGAATTCCTTTATTTGTTAGAATGAAAGAAACGCTCAACACTGTACATAACTTAACATTTACTGAAAGGAGCATAATCACAATGAATTTCGGCAAAATTTTCTCATTGCCGTTCTTAAGGGAATGTAACAAAGATTGACACTCATAAAAAAAAAACTATATGAAAATGATAATCTAAAATGAATATTAATGAGATGACGCGATGAGAGGAAGAAGGACCAATCAACTTCGAGAGATTAAATGCGCAGTACGACATCTGGGTGAACGCATTTGTGACAATGCACAAATTTTCACAATTTTATGCAAAGATGCTTAACTAAAATTTTGAAAACTAAAGTAAATCCTTAAAAGGTGGACCAATTCTTTTCCCTATCTTTAAAATAAATCCTCTTTAATAAGTGTTTGATATTACAAATACCGACAATGTATTGTCTTTGTATTGTTAATGTAATGTAGTGTTATAAAGTAATTTTTTATTTGATTTTTGAAGCAATTGCCAAAAAATTGTTTTCATTTTTTAGTAATTGTTTTTATGCCATTTCAAATATTCATAAATTTCATGGTTACCACTTCAAAGGAAAGGAATTCCTTTGAGTTTTCTTGTTTACGTCTATAAAACAGAATTGTCTGGTTCATGTCTTCTGAAAACCCTGGTGTTTAGTTCCACGTTCCAACTTTAAATTCGAGATACGTTGAGGTGGTTTGAGGTCGTGTATAGATTTTCCTCAGATTGTAAACCCTCCCTTGTGGTGTTCTGAGGCCATGGTGGAATGTTCATCTACTGCAGATTCACTTCTGGAGTTCACCACTGAAATGTTCTAAATAGATTATTCTGTATCGTCACAATTTGTTTGCAGATACAGTAATGAAAATCGGATAACTGCTGGCAATCTGAAAGAGAGTGCATATCTGTTAGTAGATCCTGTATCGGTGTCCTTTCATGTATTTTTGCCTATTTTTCTTCGTTATTTATCTCCTTTAGCTTAAAATTTTCATTTAGTCTTCAGTTTTGCAACTTTGGATTTCTTTAGTCTTATTACATCACATTAAGCTTACGATAAGAAAAGAAACCAACCTGCATTTTTCCGCGCAGTATGATTACATTACTTATTCAGCACTTCAGAAAGGCATGAGATAATGAGTGACTTTGAAAGTTTAGATAGTTTCAGGAAATAGGTTCAGAATCCACAAAGATAATATCATTATTACTTTAAAAAACACAGAGCTTTTACAAATAAAATTAATTGCCCCTCACGACTCGTGATTTCCGAATTATAAGCTTTACCTGAAAAACTGAATTGTTATTTACTGCTTTGCTGTTGCTACTCAATGTGCACGGTTACTTTCCTTTCACTTGATATAGTCTGATTTGCTCAGTTATTCATAACATGTGATTTTGTGCTCTTATTTATTGTCCATTATATCAATTCTTTATATATATAACTGTTCGACAATTATTTATTATCATTATCATTAAGCAGTCATTTGTTTACTTAACGTAGCTCTAAATTTATATCAGAATCAGATATCTTTATTCGGTATGCTTAATTTGATGACCTGTTAATCAGATGTCATGCCTTACTTGATCTAGTTATTCATCTATTGTCTGTTAGTTCAGGAACGTTTTTAAATGGAATACCTGATGTGTAGCATACGTAAATAACATGTGTGTAATCCTCTTAAACAAAACTTAAAATAATGAAAGATAATGATTAAGAGCAACATTTTAAGCATAACAAAATTTAAAAAAATCATGATCAGAAATAGCAAAGACCCATCGGATTCTGAAATCTGCTACTTACATCATAAATCACTCTGTATCTTTAGGTTTTAACAAAATTCCGTATTCTATTTAGAGATATGCAGTACAAGAACCTTATTAAATTTCCCACGGACTGTCAGTGACAAATAAAATTAGTATAACAGGTTTGTTGATAATTATTATAATAGATATAATTCTTCGATAGTATACCAGATGTAAAATTCCTCAAATTCCACAACTACGTTAAAGTCTTAAATCTTGTATTGAACAATTAGTAATCATATCATCGAATTAGTGATACTTCACAATTAAGAGAAGATATATTTTTATTAATTCGTATTTATATGCCAGACTACACATTCCTTTTAAAGATACTATTACTTGATACTAATTCTTTTTTTGCATTTATTTCAACCAAATGTTCCCATTTGTCTTTCAATTCTGACACAGGATAACTGCCACTAAATTTTCCTAAAATGATTAGATACAGAGAAGGGTGGATCTCGTCTCAAAACCTTGTGACATTGGACGCAGTTCGCAGAATAATCGATAATTTCTGCTGGGATCGCATGAACGCGTTTCAAGGGGTGCTGAACACCAAATAAAAGTAAATTATTGCCACATTGACACAGCTAACACTTTGCATACATTTTAATCTTAGTTTACACTAGCTGCTTACTTATCAGCAAGAACACTTACAAAATGTTTGCCATCCTAATGTAAGCATTTCAAAAGCATTTCAAAGCATTTCAAAATTTTTAAAATCCATTTTTTGTAATATTTTTATTTTTACTTTATTTTATGAGTGCTTAACACTTATAAAACTTTATTTATGGTTACATAATATGTATGTAACATAAATAAAGAATATTGAATGTAAGATTTTTACAAAATACTTAATCCTTAGATACTGTACACTAATTTATTAATCTTCTAATCTACAAAACGAGATTATTTATATATTTAAGAATTACAAACTTTAAAAACAAAAATGTATTATGGTAATTCTAAATTGCTGGGCTTTACCCGAGCTTTAATTTCTAAAACATCAGCTTCTGTGGAAATGTGACATTAAAAAAACATTGAAATTCATTTTTTCATTGAAACATCTAACTGATATTAATTTACAAATTAAGCAAAGAATTATTAATTCTTAAGTTGCTGCTTAAATATAAGAAAGAGTTTACAAATTTCATGCTTACGTATATATGAATCAACTAACAATTATTTACTTAAAATGTATGATGAAGTTATATAATACAAAAAAATAATAAACTTATTTAGAAATACTAGGCCATCCCCGTGTACAGATTGATCGATATAGATGTTTGAAGAAGAGATATGTTGAGATAGACGTTAGATGAGTAGAGTTCGGTTGATAGAGATGATATAGCGTGAAGATCACAGCTTGCATACGAATTGATTTTGACTGTTCTTTAGAGTAAAGATAACCAAATTCTGATGACTTGTGACTCTAGACATTTCAACATACAGTTGTCCGTGAGTGAAGACATCGTTCTCCAAATAGATGGCAACTTTAAATTATTTAGAGTCTGTTCTTGAGCTTTATTGAGAGACATCGTATAAGAAGGTCATTCCTTTTTGAATGAACTCATTATTTGATAGCGCGCGCCATTGTTGACGGAGAGAACTCAACATTTTGAAGTTCAACAATGCTCATTTTGAATTTGTCTACTTCCTCGCAACAATGATAAAAAATGAAAAACCGTTTTCCATTGTTAATATTGGAAATCACAACAATTGCGCTGGACAGACAGACAGACGGAGAAATAAAGAGATTTTATTAATACAGATTGCAAGAAATATCGGTTAGATACAACTTTGAAGAAATGCCCTACGGGATGTAGAGATGATTTATATTTTTAAAGAAGCACAATTTGACCCTCTACACAACGGAGAAAACCGCATCAAAACTTATTGAATGGTTCGAACGTTATGTGCGATAATTCGTATTAATTTTAGAGTGCAATAATTAAAATGCTCAGCGAAATTATGTTTCGATTTCGGTTTTCAAAAGAGCATTTTTTCTAATTCGTGAGAAAAAGTTTGGACGGATGCCAAAAAAGACGGTTTTAATAAAATCAGAGGAAGGGTGAAGCCTAGAATACCAAAGCTAGCCTGTGTATCCGAAGGGTTGTATATAATATTTATGTAATATTGGATCCAGATTGGTTAAATGGCTGAAGAATGTATACAGATAATATATAAATATATATACAAATTTAATAACAATGTTTTTTTTCCGGTTTACAATCATTATAGGCAGCTTGATCACAGAAGTCGATTCAATTCCCGACCTCATCAGAATTGGAAGCTGAATTTCAGGGCAATCCCGAATCCTACAAAAACAGCTGCCGATTTCACGACTTCAGATGTTAAATTTAATTTAAGAAGATGTAAATTATAACTACAAATTTTAGGTGCATTTTTGGCAGTGAGGAGTATTTAGTTTCCAGTAATACATCAGAACTGCTTTTTACTGCTGATAGTGCTTTCACAAGGTGATACAGCAGGATAGATTTCTTTAACTGTAGTTGAGCTTAAGCGATAATGAATTGTGAATGAATATCCTGATGCTATCAATTCTCTCAGTACCCGAAACTGTGAGACTAAGTAATGCAGTAGAAGATTCGATCGCCATAGATACAATTAATTCAAGTGGAATTAATGTTTTAATCCAGTGGTAAAGTTGGTCTGCGGAATGGCTCCTGATTGCCAAATAAGAGGTTTGTGGTTCGATGAATCCTATAGAGATTAAAAGGAATTTCGTGGCTGGAATGATAAAAATAAACTGAATACAATAGAGGCTTTAATACTATTGTCTAAATATAATAGCTAAAGCCTAATCTCAAAATTTCAGGGAGTAGGATTTCCAAATGGTAGTAAGCGATATGGAAACGAGATTTACGAATTGAAAACAAATGGATAAATTGTTTCCTTATATGAAAAATCATTTACAGTTCATTACAAACATACTATCTGAAAATCATACCTAAAGCGAAAGTGGTATCTAAATAATTGGCAGCTCAGTGAATTACCCCTGAATTCTTGAACACGCGAAGAATTGTTTATTCATTGATTATTCATTTTTAGGCCTCTATATAGGGTTGTGGATTAACATGTCGTGTAATTCACATTTCTTGAAAGTTGATCCAACGAATTTTTTTTTACTATAGAATGATTTTAATATCCTATAGACTAAATATCTATGTTTAGCGAGTTGCATTTTGTAATACTTCCATTGTAAAATCCCAACAATATAATATAAATAGGGTTAAGAAAAAGTGCATTTTTGTTCAATAAAATATTTTCGAAATTTTATCATAAATTTTAAGTAATTATTTAAATCATATATTGTTAATTAATAATACAAAATAAGTAATAATAAGGATTTTTTTTAATTATCCCCCAATTCAGTTTTCGATCGTTAGTAACATTTTTGTTGGAAATATCACTAGTTTTTGCTTTAAGAACTAAGGATACCACGAAACATCAGATGCCTGAGATTCTGTGATTATAATGATCAATATATTCTATACTGATTTATCTAAGAACATTGACTGTATTTTTTATCAATTGATTACTCAAAAATATGATTTAGGAATGGATTTTAGAATTCTAATACAGTTTTAAAGCTTTCCATCGAGTAAATATTATTTTTTTCATTCACGTTAAAAAGTTTTCCTATTGTGACTCTATCTTTCATCCTCTGAATACAAACTTCAGATGATGTATGTGTTGTCTTTTTTATAAATTGCATCAATAAAACAGGTTCGCAAATTTTGGCCACCTAGTTTAAGTAGGTGTGTGATGAAAGAGGTGCATCGATAAAGCGTCTGATTCGGGTTGCCTGTTTCCTTAATCTTTAGGGGTGAAATTCTCATCTTCTTCGCTCACGTGTCAGGAGGTAGGCAAAGGAGCCGCTTATTAAACTGAGGAAATGCAGTTTCGCTCCAGAGAAGGGAAACCAGTTTATTTCTTAAACACCTTTTCGCGTCCCAATCGATAGATCAACCACAGCATACTTATGACTACATCACCAATCGCATAAGCAACTCTGCTAGCATCTACGGCCCCTCCCACACCCCTTTTTCTCTTTTATGTCTAAACAAGCTACGCATTCTAAACTTGAAACGGTGCAAGCTTAGAAAACAGAAAAATTTATGGTAGATTTCTGAGGAAGTGTTTCTACTGATAAAAAGATATTTCAGTTAAAATTAAATTTAGTATGTACGATAAAACTTAAAACTTCGTTTTGAAAGCTTTTTTTATTCCTACGAAATTATTCATATTTAAATTTCTTTTTTTTTTGTTACGAAAACTTTCAAGAAAAAAAATGTAGGTCGTTAAAGTTTACTGAGCTCAGGATACTACGAAGCAAAACAAAAAATATATAGAAATAAAAAAAAGGAAGACAAAAATGCCGTCCATTAGAGGCTTTCTTTTTTCAATGTATTATTGTAGTCTTATGAAAAGCAGCGCTTCTGCAGCTAGGCTGAGTTATTTACACATTTTGGATTTTCTGAAAAAAAATATATGAAATTCTTATTATTTATTCAAAATTTTCAATCGGATTAATTCTAATGATATTAAAACCCATTATGAAATCTAATATTTTAGATTCCAATGCGTTTCTATGGGAATTTTTGTCGCCTTCTCGCTAATTACTCGACAAGGATCCATTTAGAAAAGAAAAAAAAATGAATTTAATTTTTGATCGGTTCACGAATTTGAATACCATGTTTCAAGAAGATCCATTCAGCTGTTATTAGGTCGTGGGAACACAGAATTACACACCGAAACATACATACAGATTGAGTGATTTAATAAGCCTTCGTTCCTTTTGGAATGTGATCTAAAAGTGAGTTTCCGTGTTTTGCGGACGGACTAATGGAGAGACGGATGGACGCGATCATAAGCCCTTGTGCAAATGCAGAAAATGAATCAACATACATAACGAACTTGCAGGTCTCTTCGCTTCTCTTCTTGTTCATTCGTCCGTAAGTTCGCATAACAGAGCTTTTGAAATGTGAAATTTTAATGGGAACCACTAACGTAGCATTCATCTTTGGACCAATAATTGAATCATTGAGGATATCTCCTTCTTCCGGTTGAGTCTAAGTTTCCGTCTCTGCCTGGGGGAGTTAGTCTGAAGCATTTTACTTTAATAGCTCTTCAGAATCCATGAGGGGTTTTTTTTTTTTTTTTTTTTGCTTTTTATTGCACTACATTTTAGTTTGAACCAATGCCAAGATTTAAAATATCAATATATATTATTTTTTTTTTATTTACGTAATTAGAGAAACTTATGACTAGTATTTATTATTATAAACTTAGGACTAGTAGGCGGTCTTCGCTTGAAGTGGTTGATTCGGATTCAAAAAATTGACCACTTGCAATGAATAGTACTTATAAAGCCAGGACTAGAAATTCTTAGAAAAATCATGAGAAAAATATATAATAAGGTCCTTAGCGCAGCTAAAGCAATTTTTTAAAAGGTATTTTTTTAAAAGTGAAAATACACCTTTATTATTCATATTTATACAAATTTCTTATATTACTTATTAAATTTCAAATATATGTTTTAAAACTTAATTTACAACTTCAAAAGGGTTCTGTTTTATCATTATTTAAATTGAATTTTTTCACTTAAAAAAACTTCAGTCCGGGCTAGAATGTTTCCTGGAATTTTATTTTTCATTTAAAATTGCTTTATAGCAAGATATCAAGTTCTTTTATTTAGGTTATTTAGTGAAATCCTATTTAAAATTTTAAATATTTTGGAATTTCAAGAATTGAAGCATAATTTTTTTTATAAAATAAAATGCTTAAAAATAATCAACTTATTGCTAATCCTGCAGTATCTTAGTGTTATGCTTTTATAATTTTTTATATAGAACAAACTTTAGTTATTTTTCCGTAATCTTTCATTTTCTTTCTTTTCGTTTTTCAGAGTAGAAGCATCATGGCGACTTTCTGCTGACATTTTAGTGTGTAAGTTCACTGCTATTAAGTTTTTATTACTATTGTTAATCATAAATTATGATGTTTATATATTATTCGTTCCCATGTTAGATTTTTTATTGCTAATCTTGTAATTAGCTATCTAATATTTTGTAATGTGTACTATTCCTATGTGTTTACAGCATACTGCTGATGTTTCAGTAATTTAAAGAACAGAAAAAAGGAAATTTTTAAAAAAAATTCACATCAATTTTTTTTTAGAATTTTTATTTGTCATTTGGGTTCAATTGACCAATCAGATCAAAAAGTTCTCTCCAATTCTCAATTTTGAAAAGCTTTGTGTAAATTCCCTTACATGAAAGTAATAAAAACTGAATGGAGCCCGCACACAACACTAAATTAATAAAAAGCATATATTTAAAACATAAAAACAATATAACAGCAAAACTTCGCTTCAACTAAAGCTACCGTTGTATTTAATGGGTTGTGTAGGAAGTTCGACCTAACACCTGCATCTCTGGACTTCAAGGTAGGATTTTCATCTAACTACATTCGCGATCTCCTTTTTAAGCTTAGAAAGAGCATTTTCAGTCACAGGATTAAAAAACTACATAGGAAGAAGGAGATAGCTGATACATTGCATTTAGAAAGGTTCGTGGTATCTTTCCCAACTCCTCCCCCTGGAAATACTAATAAGCCATACCATGAATGCTTTATTATTTGTATTAAAAATTAAAAGAATGCAATAAAAAGCAAGTAACTTACGATAAAAAAAAGAAAAGATGCTCAAAAAGGGTTCTAAAGTCCATATTTAAATAATATGATGCCTGGGATTGAAATACGGAGAAAGATATGTTTTTGTCTCTCTTTTTTATTTATTTATTTATTTATTTGTTACCAGCTCAAACTTACAGTCAGAAAAATTTTCTTATCCTAAATGTTATTTTCATTATTTCGCCGCCAGGTGGCGACATGGGACTCTTCAATCTAGAGTGACTTTTTAATGTCACTCTACTTCCAATCTACAGTGGCTTTATAAGACAATGTGGTGAATGTGCGTAAAACCGCCAATGTTCCTTTGGGTAAATATGGAGAAGTTACAGAAAAATCTATGGAGAAGTTACAGAAAAATCTTAACATTGACACTGCCAGTCTAAAGATTATTGAAAGTAGTTAGAATCCATTTTAAATATCTTAAGATCATCTGCAGCCACCTAAATAACGATACTGATCCATCCTTTCTTATCGAAAATAAACCAATAACATATGTAAAAATTAAATTTTACGACTTTCTAAAAAAAAAAAAACATAGAAAATCCAACAATATGTCATTGATAATCATTAATAATAATATAAAGAAGGTTAAAATTGCTATTATTAAGTACTAAATTTAGACAAATAATGACACAGCAATTACGAAAAGACTGGAAAGATGGCACAAAATTCTCAGTCGATGCTTGTTTTCTCTAGAATTTAATTGACAAACACATGAACAATTTTATTGAAGTCAAAATTATTTTTTATTTATCCATGAATTAATAAATTACTTTAAACAATAATAATAAAAATAGGTTTTAAAAATATTTTTTTTTCATATATTCTTTTTCGTATGATGCAAACAAAACTGAAAATCATCAAAAAGATTCACTTTTTATTAGACAAGAAAATGCAATTTTTTTTATCCAAAAATCTACATTTTCACTTCTGACTTTAATCTTATATTGAAATAAGTAAATGAGAAATAACAAGGTACCTCACTGTTTTTAGTTTTTATTTATTATTTTGTTTAAAGTGAAGAATATATGTATATTCTTTGTTTATCTTTGAGCTAATTTGGTATGTTTTACAATATTTTTTACACAATATTTTACTAGATAAATTTATGTATAGGCGAGACTTTCCATAAATGATTTTTCAAACTTTTTTTTTTCATTTAAGTCTTTTCAATAAAATAATTCTAATTTATAAACTTTTTTTTCACTCTAAATTGTAATATAAACACAGTAAAACCTCGTTAAGTCGTCACTCAAGGGACCAAACATTTTTGACGACTTAAGCGGAGTGACGACTTCGGCGGAGTGGGCATTTTGAAAAAAAAAACCCACGGAAATACAGTATTTTCATGAATTTCTGTAGGAGTCGTTGAGAAAAATAAGATTTTCAGAAATCAATACATGCAAATGAATGAATGGAAAGTAAAATAAAACACTTTTTATAGTTACCATATTTTAATCGTTTTAAGGAAAGGCAATATCTGTCTTTGAAACGTTCCAGCCAACCATTGCTGCCGTCGAAATCTACAATGTTCAACTCCTTAGCAATTTCCATGGCTTTTTCTTTGAGAATCACGGCAGAAATCGGCACATTTTGCGATCTGGCATGCTTTAGCCATCGAACTAAAACCTCCTCGATCTCGTTAAACTTCGATTTCCTCCTTCTCTTTCTTTTGTCTTTGCAGTCAGCTTCTTTAATTACTTTTTTCGATGAAGGAATATCGTTTAATGTAGTACTGAGAATATGGTGTTCTTTGGCAAAAGCTGTTTTCGAAACATTTGATTTTTCAAAAAGTGCAATTAAGTCTTTTTTTTCCTTTAAAAGATAACGAGGTAAGTTTTCGTTTCCCTGACATGTTTAAAAACGAAATCAAACCACGAAATTGCAAGAGAAAAAAATAGCCCTTATAGCGGGGCTTACTCGCTATGAAATGAAGTCACACTCAGGAGCGGTCAAGAAAAACTTCTATACTCGACAGAGTCACAGCGAGAAGTGTGCTTTGAATGATTAGCAGCGAAATTACAAGAACCCAAATCCCCCGAAGGGGTAGGAAAGGAATGAAGTGACAGGCGTGGTCGAAAATTCCCCGTAAAGTTTTGGCTTACCATGCAACACGATGGCATGCAAATTGGAGAAGAAAGATGCTTTTGGCCATTTTTGAGGGTGACGAGTTATCTGGAGTAGAATGAAATTTGGTAATGGATAAAGGAGGGTTATTTTACATTATTGTGTATGAGACCTTGTCGGGACCAAAGGAAAACGACGACTTAAACGGAGTGACGACTTATTCAGGGTGACGACTTAATCAGGTTTTACTGTATTTTGATTTATTTTCAATAAATCTGAAATGTTAAACACACACACACACACACACACACACACACACACATAAAACTAATATTTATATCCAGAATTTACATTAATTTAAATATTAACTAACGAAAAGAAGAATAAAATCCTTATCAAATATAAAATTAAACTTCTAAAAAAATTTTAAGTACAATTCCATCAAAGACGAGAAGAAAAAGCCACTATCAAATATTTAAAACAAAAAACATCATAATGATTTATTTAATTTAATACTAAATGTGTATTATTCTTCAATTCTAATAATCCAAATAATTATTATGATTTTCAGAAGCAACAAATTGATGACTTACAAAGATTTATCACATCAGAAAGTTGTTTTGACTATTTTCAAACGGTGGTTATCAAAAATATTAACAAGTAATTCGATTTTTTTTATAAAAATAACAAAATAAAAGCTGATTCTTTTTTTAAAAATTACTTATATAATATAATCATCTTGTGAATAAAATATTACGACAAAAAAACACATTATTTATGTCTATTTCTTGGTTCACAGCACTCACTGATTGATGTTTTCATTGAATAAGGCTGAATTTTTTATTGTAAATTACAACCAAAAGCAAAAATAAACAAAAAGGCCTTTTTTTTTTCTTTTTAGATAGGAGAGGCATTGAGTCGTTGTTTTACTTTTATGTCTCACTGAAATTAGAAATTAAAATCAAAATTTCTTCATATAATTACAAAATTAACTTTAGAACTTTCTTAAATATGAACTTACTGATTACAACTGACAACATTTCTTCTGCTCCCTATTTTTTTTGATTGAATTAATTTTTATCTTAAATGTTACATATCTATTGATTATTAATTTTTTTTGATAATGACAGTTTAAAATATGATCTACCTGTACACTTTTCATCTTGAGAATAAAAATGATCATATATCGATATTGGCCTTCTTATCAAATAAACAAATATCTCGTTTATTATACAAGTTGATGAGTATCAAGTTTTAATTTGCAAAATTGTTATTTACGAAAATCTTTTTTTATTACCATTGATGTTTCTTAAATTATTGTTTATCCTATAAAAAGTTATCGTGATTTATGACAATCAGAAGTCTTACTAAATTAAAACGGGTATCGTTTAAAGCGGTAGTATCATTTATACTATTCTGAAAATATTTTTTAATAGGAAATCTTTATATTGGATTTTTATTTTATTTCACAATTCCTGTTTATGCTGATAACATGTTAGACTAGAAATCTAAACAGATTTTGCTTCTTCATACACTTATGATTAAAAATACTACATATTAAATTCTAATATTTAATATTTTTAATAATTTTTAAAGCTTTTTTAAATAAATAAAATAATAAATTTTAATTCAAACCAGAAACGCACCATATGAACTTATGACATTTTATATGAAGCATTACATGTTGCGAGATGCCGTAATACATCTCTTCATCTGATGAAGAGGTGCTTCACGGCATCTCGCAACACGCAGTATTTCTTAATTTCACATTTCTGGTCTTATTTAGAATTTACTACCGCACGTTCAAATGAATAAAAAATAATAAATGTTTAATATTCTTAATTATTAATAAAAAAACGATAAAAATTAAATTAAAAGTCCAAATTTGAATGAAGATATTATTACAAATAGGCCTATTCTGTTTTCATTCTTTTATTTTTGCACAACAAAACCGCTATTTTTTTATCATCTTATCTTCCTAAATTATGTTGTCTTTGCTTTCTAAATGTTTTGGAAATTAGTGATGATGATCGGTTTTATTAATTAATTGTTTAACTTTATCTAAAGTAAAATACCTTATACTTTTGTTAAAAAAACAAAAACAAAAAAAAAACTTTACATAAGCTCTGCTAACATTAGAACTAGAATGAAACTTTAAAGATAATGTATCGTCAATTAAACAAATCTGGATAAAAAATAAAAACATTTAATATAAACTTACTTACTAACTTATATTCGATTGACATCATAAATTTACTGTTAAATGCCGAACAAATTCACTGAATTTCTCTCCTGGTAAATCCTATTTATTTGTTCTTTACTCTGCATGTAAATTATAGTTCTTAAGGTTCCTTATCTTTCACGTTGTGGCGACGCGACTTTCAATATAACGTTCGAACTCTCTGGACGGACATGATAGGTTTGTAGATTCATTTTTCATTATACAAGTCATCATTTACAAAAATATATAAAATGTTCGTTGACACATTTTGTGATGAATCTATAAGTTATGGCATTTGACTCGACTCGTTTCATCCCTAATATTTTGACGGAGCTATGTCTAAATATATTTACTCTTCATCGGCAATCAGTCGATATACGCATACCTCTCAATTAGTTTTCGGTTATTACTGGTCTTCTCAACAATAATGCACAGTTCTATGCGTATATCGTATACACGCTTTTGCATGGCTTATTGTTGATGACAATGCATCTCTTTACATTATGAGTAAAACAAATGATTAGAGTAAATATATTTAACATAAAAAAAATACATACAAATATCTCCACAACTTTAATGTAAGCATAGCAAAGAAAAAGTTGGGGCGGATAAATTGTATGGATAATTAATCTATGAATAGCAAAGTAAATTTTGAGGAGCTTTTTGTTTGAATTTACTACTTATACATGCACTAAAAAAGGAAAATAAAACAGAAAACAAAGCAAGTCTCATTATTCCACTTGAACATTTTTCTTCTTTTTTTAAACTGTCACATTGAAATGGCTTGCCGCGGCTGGACGAATTTCCGTAATCTTTGGTATATCGTTTATTTAGAGCTCACATCCATCGCGGTAAGAGTTTTGCCCACAGATGAAAAATTCATTTTTACTCACTTTAAAAACTGCTTTTACAACTTGGAGGTCATATCCGACTTCTAAGCCCTGCCCCCTAAAAACCCGGGAAGAGATGTCTACTTTTTTGTTACTTATTTGTAGTTAAGCCAATGCTCTAAAAGCTCTAAAACGTTTGTGGAGAAAGCTGTAAAAACAGCACCAGGATTAAGTCTTGAAGGTAGAAAAAACGTCAAAAGCGGAAATTTCTATAGGCCGTCATTTTGAAACGGGTGATCCAGAAATACAATACCAGACGAGTCCTTAAGGTACCCACAAAAGCTTTAGCCCAAGAGCTCAAAATGTTATCCCGTCACAGCTTTGAGGCCTGCTTCCAACTCCACTTCTAAGGCCCGCCTCCTTAAAACCCGTCAATAGAATTTGACTTTTTGATTACTTACTTGTAGTTAAACCAATGCCCTAAAATAACTAAAACTTTTGTGGCAAAAGCTCTAAAAACAATGTGAGTATAAGGTTTTTGTAAAGATAGGAAAAAAGTCGAAAAGTGGAAAATATATATATATATATATAGGTAAAAATTAGATAAGTGGCTAAAATGAAACACAGAAAAATATTGGAAAAAATTTAAGAAATATGCATTTATTAATTTTTAATTCACTTACTGTTAACTTATTATTGATAACAAAATCACTTTTCATACACTTCAGTAGATATTATAGCTTTAATATAGAATTTTTAAAAGTGGTATGCCAAAAAAATGAACAGTCTGACAGGAAAATGACGTCCCCTGACAACCGAATGACAAGATACAGGAAAATGATCACTCCCATTCTTATTAATTGGAAAAATCAAGTTCAATCATCTATTAACATAATTAAACTGTAATGTCTTACTATAAAAGAACAATATGAAGGAAAATCAACATAACAAAGCCTCTGATAAATCATAATTCTTAAGAAATGGAACAATGAATGTGATTTTAATTTGGAGCAGATAAATGACGAGTAGTTTTGTCCCCGCTACAAAACCTCTGAAATATTATCAAATTACATATTAGCGTACATTTTATTCTTCATGTTATGTTCTATAACATATAATAATTATTTTAAACCCAGATTTCATGTTCGGAAATAACAATATTTTAAATTATAGTGAACTAAAGGTGCGAACATGGAATTGTCACCCGGCAGGAAACTGCCTTGAAATTGTAAAGCCTAGTTTTAATTTTTTTTTATCTTAAACATACTTGATATTATTAATGAGATATTATAAATGTTTAATTTCATTTAATTTCAAACATTTAATTTCAAAAATAAACAATTTTTCCGGGTTATAAATGTCGGGAATTAGATTTAGCCACTTATCTAATTTTTACCCATATATATTCAATATATATCCTTTGTCCAGTTAGGGTTGAATGCAATAGTGTATTTTTTCCTTTGGAAAATACATTAAAACATGCGTTTATTGTTTTGGTCTCCACCTCTTTCCATTCCTCAAAACAGATCCCGAAATTTCTGGCTTAAACAGCAAGACGAATTTCTGTAAAATTTGAAACGACGCTCATTAAAGTCCAACGTAAGTATGATAACGAATATATTAGTCTGCATACATCACACCCCTTCAAACAAAGAATCCCCCGCGCTGTCTGGGCAGCCCTGAAAACCTGAGCATATATCTTCGTATTTATCCAGCAAATTTAAAATAACTGACAAAATCTTAATAGCATTAATCTAATAGCAACTAATAATTGCAGGATGCAAATAATTTTAATTAACTTAATTATTTTTTACCAATAGATTCTAATAACCTTGAAAGGACGAAAAAAAATCGTTTAACTACAAGTTTTCTTTTATAGATCCAATTACCCTTCTAGAAGATGTGAGAAAAGTTGCTAGCGTTGCTTAATGAATTCGGAAGATTAAGAGCTAGGGGAAAGATCGTGCTATAGGGGGCGTTCCTAGTAAGCTGCAAGACACTTAAAACTCAAGAAAGTTGCTGCTCTTTTTATCCCTTCTTGTTCTTGAGAGCTTCTTGTCCACTCCCTTTAAGGTTTTCCACACTCTAAGCCTATTAAAATACTCTTTGCATGATCCAATCCCATAATATCTAATGAAGCTTCTCTACCCCTCCTCTCATTCTACTGTGGGTTTTCATACCGCAGCAGTTAATGAAAGTTCACCTTCATTTCGAAGAAACCCTTGGGATTTTTATTGTTAAAGAGGCTCTTTATCTGCAGCTCGTCTGAAAACAGAAGCGCCTCCAGTGTTATGAGGGTGTACCGCTAATTATTGCATTGATAACTTTGCTGAGCGGAATATTTAGTAGCTGAGAACAGCGGTTCAGAATGTTCAGGAACATCAGCAGCAGGGAACCAGTATTGTTTTGCGAAGCTGATATCTTTTTATATCAACAACTAGGTTTCCAAAAATTAGTATAGTCTTTTTATTTGAAAAAACAAAACATTCTATTTTCATTTCTAACAAGATTAAAGGATTTCTGTTTTAGTTAATAAGCATTAACAAGTCATCCTGAAACTACATTTCCATCATTTATAATTGAAAAGGTTCATAAACCTAAAGGAATTGACATTTTAGTGTGACGAATTTCTTGCTGAATCCCAATAGGGTTGAAATAAGAAGTTTTAAGAACTTAAAGCCTACTTTCCTGAAAATATAATTTCGTAAAATTTATATTTATGTTATTTTTATTTTATTCTTTTAAAGTCGTGGAACTGCAGAATGGAATGCCTCTGATAATTTTTAAATTATTTTATGAAAATATTACAGTTAAGTAGAACTTTTCAATTTTATCAGGATAAAAATGAATTAAATCCGTATTCCCAACTTAAAAAAGAATGCAATTCGATAACTTATCATATCAAAGTATGCGCTATTATATAAAAATGATAATATTGATTGTTTATAAGATAGGTTCCAACTTATTTGGCCTACTCCCCGTTTTTAGAAAAAAAATTACTCAGTGCCCCCCCTCTCTGGAAATCTACCTTTTTAGCGAAGAAACAGAAAAATACAACGACAAATTTGCTTTCTTTTATGTATCTATATTTCTATCTACGTTCTACAACATAATAAATAAAGATTTTGTTGTAAATAAGACATCTTGAAGCTTGAAATGAAAAAATTATTTATTTAAATCAACATAGTTACATTCACATTACACACAGAAAATTTAGATAACGAAGGATAACATTAAAATAATAATTACGAATAACATTTAACTAACTATTAACAAAACAGACAAAACATGTTTGTTTTTCTTTCTTTCTGCTTCCACCACCCCACTCTTTTTTATTCAACGCCCCCAATTCCAACAATAACACTCTTAGAAAAGATTTCAAATATAACAGTTTTAACATATGTAGTCCTTAAGCAAGCACTCTAAATTTCAAGAAGGTTTATCCTCGGTTCAAAAGTTGTTCACACACACACACACACACACACACATACACATACACACTCTCAGAGATTTACACATGTACAGGGATTGACCTCATAAGGCTCTCTTTGCATGAAATTTTATCTTTTCATTTTCAATAGCCGTAAATTATAGGTAAATATTTATTTATTGAGCATATAACATGCAGGCATTACTTGAACAATTTTGTTTTCTTGCTTTCTTTGTATCTTTGAACGCTCATCATGTTGAACTGCTGGACAGATTTTCATGGAATTGGATACTTAGCTTATGTATAACCTAACTTAAAAAAATAAGCCAATTTTTTTTTCTTCAACTCTTCGAAGACCTTCTCTAAAATTATTTAACGATTCATATTTACTATATAACTAAAAATATCTGCCTGATTATTTTGTTCTCCACTCCTCTCCAGTCCACAAAATGATTAGTGTGAAAGCGTTCGCATATAATATCAGTGTGGCGCAAGATAATAAATTTGTGGCACATTTCCTAACAAAGACCTAATAATTACATTTAGATAACCAAAAGCTGCCTTTTCACAACGTTACTACATGAATCCTATGAATAAAATATCATTCTTCCAGTTCCCAGGTCATATTTGCCTCTACTTAACATTTGCCTAATCTCTAAGCAGGTCTTAGAATTATGTAATTGTTTTCTGTTGTTAAAAACTGAAACCATCCTGATAACTAAAAGCAATACAAATTAACCGAACTTCCTTGAAGGCTATCGCTGGAAGCTGAGTTTGGTTCTCATTATGATCAACTTGCGATAACATTAACGACTGCTGCTTTCTCCTCCGCCTTTATGAATATTGATGGTAATTATCTCGCGAATTACATTAAGGAAACAAGTTTTGAGAAGCGGCCAATGTTTATGGGTTTGAAGGGGATATAGAAAATCAACAAACTGTCATCGTGGACGCTTTAACTAATGAATTCGATTAACGTTCGCCGACAATTGTGGATTTTATTTTCCATCTTTCTTAGATTATCTTGTAAATTTAAAAGGAAACTTTGAAAAAGTTATAATAAAGAGGAAATTTGAAAGATTTCTCAAGTTATCCCACTTCAACATTTTTCTTTGTATGTCTATTTAGCTCTTTGTCTATTTGACTGCATTTCACACTAAAACGTCTGGGTGGATTTTCATAAAATTTGGAACATAGTTATTTATGATTCAGATTAAAATATTTCAGCACATCTATTTTGGCCTTCATTTTCCCAACCCTCCCAACTTCTCAAAATCGACCCCTGAAATCCCTCTAAAACATCAGGATCGATTTATTTAAAATGTGGTTCGGTATGCGGAATGTTTAATGGCACAGTTCTTTTGGCGATTCCTCTCCTCTCCCTCCCTCCCCCTCAAAAGTGAATACCAAATTCTGTAATATAGTGTAATGTAGTGTAATGAGTCTTCACTAAGCGATAGACTGCTGAGTTTATACCTAGTCAAGTTCATTTGATTTGTCTAGCCAGTTATGCTGCCGTGGAAGGTACCGTAAAAACTAAAGCCGTTGGTATAATGTTTTTATAATTAATGATACCGTTAATTTGCATGAGAGAGAAAAAAAGAGGGATTGAAGTTTTAGAATGTACTTTTCAGTCAAATGACATATTTTCATGTCCGTCCCATAAGGGTAAATCAAAAACTGTTTAACCCAGTAGTTGCTGAGGTTAGGATTTAGGTACAATTTCAGACATGCAAATCTGATCTTATACTGCAAAAATGTAACCAGATAATTCAAAATTGCGAATCTTATTCGGAATGAAAGTATATCAAAGCTCCGATTGCTGATCTAGTTATACGAAACGAAAGGTGCGTCCCAATTGTATAAATCCACATTGGTTTTTCCTAAAAGAAAAGGAACGCCTTGAAGAACAGAAACATATTTTTTTTATATAGGAAATTAATACAAATGCTGAATGTTTTGATTTAGATTTGGTTTATAAAATACAAATTGAAAAAAGATAATACAAGAAATCAAAATTTCAGTGTCCCATTTGTATAAAAACACTCTTTTTATATTCAATGCAATTTAAATACAGGACGATTCTAATAAGGAATAATTGGTAGATCGGAAGTAAATTAAATAATCGTAAGGGTAATCATGAAAATTAGATTATTCCAAAACTTCTTAGAAAGGAAACACAATTGTTGTTCTGATACCAAGAATTGTCGCCTTACAGTGTATGAGAAGGGGAAAATTCATGCCCTTCATGGTATTGGAGAGTCTTCTAGAGTCATTGCAGACACCATTCTGTCATAGGATCTTCACATACTGTCATTAATAATTCCTTAAAACTTCGAACTTCTTACGGAACAAAGTATGGTGGTGGCTGTCTTAAAGCTTTGACAAAACGACAGAAGAGAAAGATTCTTAGAAGAGCTAGTAATGCAGCTGATGTGTCTATTAGAAGTTGGCATGTAAATAAGACGTCTCCAAGTCAACTGCACATCGCTTGTTGGCAGGATGCAATACTCTGCAATATCAAAAGATGAAGCTTGTCCCACCCTCAAGGAATATCACAAGGTACTTACATGGGCCAAAGAACATATCCGTGGACAGGACAACGGAACAGAATCATCTGGACAGACGAAAAGAAGTTCAACCTCGATGGTCCAGATGACTGGAAATACTAGTGGCACGATCTTCGAAAAGATATGAAGATGTATTTCAAACGTCAGCTTGGAGGAGTTTTGTGATGATCTGGGCAGCTTTTGGATGGCGTGGAACATTGGGAAAAAAACATGCATTATCATGAAAAACATCTATTTAGAAGCTTGCCATCTCTGAAGCTTTCCATCTCTCGTCCTCTGAAACTTTCCATTTAGAAGCAATGCATTTTAAGAATACTGTATAATGTGATACACTTGATGTTCCTTAAGAAAGCTTTTTTCTTTGTACGAATGCTTACAGCTCCTCTTTTATAATTATTCAACTACGCTTTGTTCAGGCCAGTCTATTCTTCTGCAAATGCTGCAAGGATTTCTTATTGTACCATTCATTAGATCTGCTAAATCCAATATCTGTTTTTCATTGAATAAGTTAACGCCGACACACTTGAATAGCGGAAAACCAGTTATATACAAGATGGCCATAAAATAACTTTCCCTGTTTGGAGGCATCTGCAGCGAAACCTAATGAACGAAATGAAACCAAAATTCAGGTGTAGTCTATTAAGGGCATGGGGACATGCCCGTCATATTGCCTGTCGTATTTTAACAGCCCGTCGTATGTTATCTTTCAACGAATGCAGGTTTGTAACGCCACAAGTATACACAAATGATTTCAGGTACGGAATGAAACCACAATTCGGTATAGTCTATTGAGGCCATGGGGAGAAGAATTCTGCAAAAAAAAAAAGTACCAAAAGTCGCCTATAGGAGAAAATTCGGCACTCCTGTCACTATAAACGTAGATTATGCAAATTTTCTAGTGCAGAAGCGACAGCAGCGCTACTCAGTCTTTTTAAAAAGGGAAGAGCGAGCGTTCAGTCAAGCAGTTCGTCGATTGACTGTTGACTTGTACTCAATAGGCGGCCTACCTTACCTCAACGTATGTTATTTGTAAAGCTGTTTTATACTTAGTGCTCTTAGGGACTTTCGAAGGCTTCATAACCTACGTAAAGGTCCAATGTCTGCTGTAGAACTGCGAGCACTGCGATTAATAAATTCGAGGAAACTGTATCGCTTGGAGTGAGAGCCGACAGATGACGAAAACCAGTATCAGACAACACAGTAACAGATGTTGCCACTGCAGTGTTCGACGACACAGGGACTAGTAGTGGTCCAAGCGCTCGTGCAGTAGCTCGCCAAACCGATATGCCTTATGGGACTGTCTGGAAAATCTTACGGAACATGCTGCATTTCTATTCTATCCGTATAAGATCAGTCGCGTGCAAGAACTAAAACCTACAGATTATGAAAAGCGCCTGACTTTCGAGCTAACATTTCTTGTCCAGATGGATATCAGCAATGATTGACCTTGGAACATATTGTGGGGAGATGAGGCTCATTTTTTATCTGAATGGGTCAGTCAACACTCAAAACTGCCGAATCTGGGCATGTGAACGTCCCTCAGTGATTCATCAGGTGCCACTGCATTCTCCAAAAGTAAGTGTGTGGTGTGGATTCACGGCAGAGTTCATATTAGGACCATACTTTTTTGAGACTATGACTCCTACAGGTCCTGTTACCTGTACAATTAATGGAGAGAGATATCTGCAAATGCTGCAAACATTTGTCATTCCTGAATTGCAACAAAGGCAATGCTCACACTCAACATGTTATATGCAAGATGGAGCACGACCACATATTGTTCGTGCAGTACAGAATCTGTTACGCCAGCATTTCGAGAATGAGAGGGTTATCAGTCAATATTTTCTGATGGAATGGCCGTCCCATTCCCTGAACATGACCCCATGCGACTTTTGGTTGTGGGGGTACCTGAAATCCATTGTATATACTGGTGGCGTTGCAAACCTGCATTCGTTGAAAGATACGACGGGCTGTTACAAACATTCAAACTGACACTTTACGCGCAGCAGTAGAGAACGTCATACACCGGATGCAATATGCTGTACACAAGAAAGGTCAGCACATTGAAAAAGCTGCACGTGGTCCAGAGGACCCTAATGATTGATTAATGTCGGTAATGTTGATAACAGATTGTTAACAAACACTTGATGATTGAAGATTGTTGTTTAAAGATTATTGTTCTGTTTCAGAACGTTTTCTGTGAGTCTCAAACTCCATTCATTACTGTACTGTATGTTCATAAACTTTCGTAATCCTTGTTGCGTGCGTTCATTGTAATTATTCACCAATTTACTGGTTCTGACAGTGCCAAATTTTCTCCTGTCGGCAACTTTTGGTACTAAATTTTTTTTTTTTATGCAGAATTCTTCTCCCTATGTCCTCAATAGACTACACTTGAATTTTGGTTTCAGTACGTTCATTAGTTTTCGCTGCAGATGCCTCCAAACAGGAAAAGTTATTTTATGGTCACCTTGTGTTAAGCATGTAAAAAATTACAATTATAAAAACCCCACACAACTGCTTTTTGAAGCAAGACTGCTTGTTTCAGATGAAACAATTACAGTCGGGTATCCTTTTACAGTTCAAGATTAGAAGATAGACAGCTGCTGCATTATGTGACTTCTTGTCATCCTATTGGTCGGAATCTTCCCTAATATCAGTAGGTAGGAAATCACTGGAAACACGGCCAACATCAGAACAAAACGATGACGAACACATTCAAGAAAGGTAAGGCCAGAAGTGAACATTGAGCCATTTGGATGACTTCATAAGGTGAAGAAACAGCCTTTCTTGAAAATGTGTTGTTCCTGTTTTGTTTTTTCCCCGTGTTTCCTATGGCATTCTATCTACACATAATAGATAGAATGACAGGAAGTCACCTAACCCAATGGCTGTCTGTATGCTAATTTTGGACTATAAAGGGATTATCATGAGATACCTGATTGTAATTATTTCGCATGATGAAATGTGCACTCTTGCTTGAGAAACCGGTTGCAATTTTAATTGTAATTTTTTTAAATGTTTAAATATACAACTGTTTTATTTCATGTGTGTCCAAGTTTCTTCATTGAATAATCTATGCCAACACGTTAAGTATTTCAGCAGTCCAATATTTTTCTTTTTTAGCTGAT
>JAFIDM010000001.1:37151676-37164991 GCA_023159025.1 Thereuonema tuberculata
GTTGGGTAAAATTAAAGTTCACCAAAAAGTAGCCACCAGATGTAAAAGTGGCTACAAGATCATAAACAAACTGTGGGAATGCAATATTTTAATTCTTTTAGAGGGACTGTTCAATATGCCCACCGTATGCGTCGATGGCATGCTGGAAGCGCAGGACAGCGTGCTCAACAGTAGCACGAAATGTCTCTCTTGAAATGGCTGCAACAAGCCGAATGATATTGGCTTTAAGTTCAGGCAAAGTCCATATGCGTCCCTCATAAACATAATTTTTCAGGGCTCCCCACAGCCAGAAGTCACATGGATTAAGGTCTGGTGAACGGGCTGGCCACGCCTCTGGAAAATGTCGCAACAGAACACGATCATCGCAGAAGCGGGTATGAAAAAGTTCCTTTACTGGGCGATCTATATGCGGTACTGCGCCATCTTGCATGAAGACTGTTGTCTATAAACCCCCGCGTTCTTGCAAGGCTGGTACCACATGCCGTGTCAAGAGTCGACAGTAAAGTGCATTTTAACAGTGCACTGGACACGACCTGCAGGTGTTATCTCAAACAAATATGGACCCAGATTGAAATCCGTGGTGAATCCATACCATGCAGTCACTACTGGGAATGCACCATATGGTGGTTTGCGGAACCCCAAACAGCGCCGTCTAGCGTAAAATGCGCCTCATCTGCCCACAGAATGTTCCATGGCCATGTGTCGTCGAAAGCCATTTTAGCCAAGAAACGAAATGCGAAGTGTGACCGCGTTTGGGGATCTTGCGGCTGTAACTGATGCATTATTTGGACCAGTGGAGAATGGATCGCAATACCTTTCGCACCGTGGACCATGGAATTGTTAATTTACTTGCTACTGCTCGCGCAATGGTCGCTGAGTACCGGGCCACTGACGCTCTGGCAGCTACTGCACCTTCGTGGATAACGTCCTCCGCAATCGGGCGGCGTCCTCTTCCTGACAGCACACCTAACTCCCCTGTCTCTTCGAATTTCTGCATCATTTTTCGTAAACCCCTTGCAGTCATGGGTCCTGTTCTCAATCCCTTCAAACGACGATATTCTCCCAATGCTGTTACAGTATTGCTGCTGTTCTGATAATTGAGCTTCATCAGGAACGCACGTTCTTTCTTTTCCAATGGCATGGTGATTTCTGCAGATTGGTAGTTCACAGACACATTGCGCGTTTCATACAGCGCCACTTTTTGACCTGGTGGCAACTGTTAAGAAGTAATTTGTTTTTCGTTGGAATTCTCTTCCCCATGCTCTACATAGCTTATACATAAAGTTACATTAATATCCATGCAATAATGCGGTCTCCAGACCGCGCAGAAGTGGGAACTTTAATTATAACCACCCGGTATGTAAAAGATATTTTGATAACTATCAAAATGTAAATAAGTGAATACAACGAACTGCGTTGTCAGACTAATCTCCTGAGCCTCATAATGGTATACTGCAGAGCTCGATTAGAAAATGCTGATACATTAATTCGCGCAGGGAACTTTATCTTAAAATTGATTTTTGCTGCTATGAATATATAAAAACATTAAATTTCCCAATTTAAGCTCATTTTTTTTAGTTTTTTTTCTCTTTACATTGATATTTTTACTAGAAATAAAAGCCGCTTAATTGGGAGACTTTTCTTGTCCAAATTAAAAATATAGTAATTTTTCTAACAAAATAATACATTTTATTATTTTAAACTAGGAGGTTGTTCTATGTTGTAAAATTCCACCAATCGTTTCGTCTGTTAAATCCGAAATCCGTTAAATCGAAGGTCTACTGTACTTCAATAATTATGTACATCATAAGTTAACATTTTAGGTATAGTAGACAATCCCTAACATTAAAAAGACACGTAGAAACAATGAGTTTCTGATGGAACTTGAAACCTATTTTCCTTAAAATATTAAGGCTTTTAAAAAAAATTGTAAATGAAAAGTCTTTGTTTACTTGTAATTTCAAATGAACTACTCTATCTTTTTCTTTCTTTTTTTTCTCATTTAAAATGATTTACATTGAGCTTCGTATCCATGAAACCGAGACTGATTCCAATATTTTGATTACTAAAGATTTTTTTTAAGCAGTACAGGTTAAACTAAATTTACAAAGAAGCCACAGAATGCACGTGAGCATGCTATATTTTCCAAAATATCAAATTCCATTAACATTTTTCTTTCGCAGTCTTTGTTAGGGTTGGACTTATATTTATATGACATGAATGCTTGGTTCCTTACTCAAAGCGTTTACAATTTTTAAGCGATTACATTGTAAGGGAAAGCACCGCCTTTCTAATCTTCGCCGAGAATAGGGTCTATTTGAGTTTTTGTCCTGTTCTCATTGTTTCCTACACTCATTGTTAATTTAATATGCTATGTTCTACTGTATATTAGTTGATTTGAAAAGATATTGGACTAAATGTTTATGGCCGTCAGTGATCTCTTCACAAATTCCTTCTTACTAACTTGTAAGTTTGATCGATAACAATTTGACACTGGCTTTGAATCGATCTACTTCCTTATTTAATTTTCCTCATCAGTTTTGAAAGAATGACAGGCCACGGTTTTACTGAAAATCAATATCTCAAAAGAATCAGTAAAATAAGTTTTTGTTGTAGCCGAGATCGTCACTCTAATGGACACACCGGCTGAACGACAAGACAACATTGGATTTACCAAGGTCGGTCACAAGTCGACAAGATTTTGAGATACCATTTTCAGCATCTGAGCGACAAGACAGATGCTGAAACACATGGCAACATTAGTCACTGGGTGACTAAATTTAGCAGCAGCTCGGATGGTGTAAACAACGGCATCGTATTTTCTTTTAACTCGAAGTGCAAATGATTTAAAACACATAGTTTTAAGACTATTTTCTCTTAAAAATTGTTTGTGTAGATATGTTTTATTATTAGTAATAATTATGCATAGCATTGTAAGTTGAAAAATTTAAATGTATTCATAAACAATGTACATGAGTTGCCTAGAATCAAAACTCACAATATCCAAAAAATCGAAAATTGAGATAGCAGTGCCATTATATAAAACTCTGTGCAAGGAATGCATATAAAAGGTTATATTGGTCCTAAACTTACAACATCCCATTGAAAATGACTGCTGAATATGGCATTTGGCGTCAAAACTCACATTATCCGCGGGATATTGTGTGTTTTGTCGCCAACATAATTTCAGCCAATCAGAGAGCAGGAATCTGCTCTGTCTGGCACTCGGCGCGCTGATCACATGTTTTGAGGGGCAACCAGAACACGATTCAGATTGCGAGTACGTCGGTTTGTTTTAGCCAGAATTGAAGTAATTTTGTGGAGTTTTTGAAATGGATAGGGATAAAGATGGAGGTCAAAAGTGAAACGCATATTGATGAAGCGTCAAATTGGAGATAAACTTGTTGTTAAGGGCGAAAGTGCTTTTAAACTGGACAGTGGCATGTACAAGTCCCTGTTTAAAGCAAAGAAAAACATACAGCATTTCAATCCTGTTAGAATAGAAGAAAAATACGCATTATCAGAGGCAAAGAAAAAAGATGTCGCAAAACTTCTGAAACATCACTATGGAGAAAATTGGCGTACCGTGGAATCTCTTTCATTTTATGTGTCTGTGATTGATTCCAGTAATGATGACAAGACAGTAATGAAAATAAGTTACGAATATTTATTGGGGAAGAAGTAATACTTTCAATTTAAATAATCAGAATTCAAAAATGTAAATTAATATGTCATAATGTTAAAGTTAATGTTAAGAGTGTTGTTTATAATAAAATATGTTTCATTATGCATTATTTGTGCTGTATTTTATCACTCAAATAATCATTATGTAAAATTTATATTGACATTTTGTATCAAAATTGACATTATCCTCAGTCTTCAGAATGAAAACTAACAATATCCATTACTTGGAGTCAAAACTGTCATTATCCAATATTCATTCTTAAATATTTCATGCAAAAATACAAAATCATACGATTTTATTATAAAAATATAATTATAGATTCAAATTACACAAAATAGCAAGTTTCATTTTTTATATTGCAAATGGTAATTACCATCATATCAATTATTGCTCGATTACCAAAAAACGAAGTTTTGGATATTGAGAGTTTTGATTCACATGAGGCAACTCACATGTTTGAATATCTTCACTTGCGGAGAAGTAATCTCATATCTTAATCATCATACGAAATCATGACTTACACAAATACACTGCTCACAAAATTTAGGGGATATTGCGAAATTACTATAATATACCCATAAAACAGAGGCATTTGAGATTATTTATTAAAGAACATCATCAGATAAGCAATTGACACGAAAATGGAAACTGTCTGAATATGCAAATCTGATGCAAAACGTTAATTTGCATGTTTGCACACAAACTTTTATAAAGAGGCTGGCACTGCTGGGTCATCTTCACTTTTCTGGATCAACTACAAATGGTAGAATCGTGGAGTGTCACCTGAAAATGCCCCAGCAACATGATTTACCCGAATCTGAAGCAAGGAGAGTCACAGGGCTTCTTGAAGCTGCCCAAACAGTGGCAGCAGCGGTTGGAACCTCCCAAAGCGTGATTAGCAGACTCTGGAAACGCTTCAGAGAGACTGGCACAGTACGAAGAAGATCAGGGCATAGCCACCCACGTGCCACCACAGCAAGAGATGATCGCTGCTTGACGCTAACAGCACGAAGGAACCGGCAAACCAATGCGACTGAGCTGCGGGGAAAGTTTCTCGCTGCTACTGGACGTCGGATATGTACTCAGACCGTGCGAAATCGACTCCGTCACGGTGGACGATTGTATGCGCGGCGACCAATGGTATGCATTATGAACATCGCAGAACCGCAGAAGGTGGGCTGAAATGTATCCGTGGACCCGTGAAGAATGGTCAACGGTTCTCTTCAGTGACGAGCCAAGATTCAGCCTGCAGCCTGATAATCGCCGTGCCACGATCTGGCGTGAATGCGTAACACGGGAGAATCCACGTTTCGTGCAAGAAAGACATTCCTTTGGTGGAGATGGAATCATGGTGTGGGCATCAGCATTGGTGGTCGTACCGACGTCCATGTTGTGAGAAATGGAACGGTCAATGCTGTAAGATATCGGGATGAACTTCTACAGCCTACGCTGGTACCCTATGCTGGAGCAGTGGCGGCCAACGTCTTTTTATGGACTATAATGCACGCCCCCACCGTGCGCGTCTCTTCAACAACACGCTGCAAGAGGGCGCATGCACTGGCCTTGACGTTCTCTAGATCTGAATCCCATCGAAAACACTTATGATGTACTTGGAAGACGTGTTGCCAGTCCCCAATCACCTCCCATAACACTTCCTCAGCTGAAAGTTGCCCTGGTGCGCGAGTGGCCACGAATTCTACAGGAACTGCTGGACAATTTCCTCTTCATGCCTCATCGGTTGTAGCAGTGTGTTGTAGCAGTTTCAGGTGACGACACTCCTACTGAACAGTCAATGTGCGACACATTTTTCACGTTTGATATGTGAATGTTAACCTGTGTCCACGTGTAAAATCCTGCTCAATCCCGATAAATGGATTCTGCACCTCATTTGCATATTCAGACAACTTCCATTTTCGTGTCATTTGCTTCTCTTATGATGTCCTTTAATAAATAAACTCAAATGCCTCTGCTTTTTGGGTGTATTATATTTATTTCGCAAAATCCCCATAATTTTCTGAGTAGTGTACATATCATTACCATAAGAAGAAGAATCATTACCATAACTAGAAGCTCCATATTCTTCTTCTACTTTGTCGTTTGGGCCTACTGAGGACCACGGGGCTCATATCTTCTCGTCGCTTGAACTTTCTGTTTTCTCCTCTTCCAGTACTCCTTCATCGTCTGACTACGAGCCAGTTTTCTTTCCTCCATCCATGAAGGTCTGCTGACTCCTGTGTTCTTCCTACCAGTAAGTGATGTGGGAAAAATTCCCCGACAGATGGCCTGTCGGAACTGTTGACGGTCATGTATTAACTCATGTGGGATCCTAGATGGTCAAGATCCATCCTGACCGTAGAGAGAATCTCCATATTATATTCTTCTTTGTTCAAATACTTCGGAAATAGAATTATGAATGTTTATAATTGTGACGTAGACTTTATCATTATTATTGTTGTTATTGCTGTAGTGATTATTGAGAGTAATTAAGTTTTTCTGACGATTATTCGTTCCAGCCGCTGTTATTATTTACAAATTTAAGTTTTGCAGTATGTTATTCATTAGCGTCGATAATGTTTATATTATTTATTTTTGGTTATTTATTTGCAATTAACTTTTAAATTACATACATTAATATTAAAAGGACAATCTTCATTACAATGTCAATATTTATAATATTCTATTCTTTTGATATTCAAGAAAAGTCAAGGAAGAAAGTAATTTACAGTTCTTATTTTTTTAGCCATGACATCTTAGTAGCGAAATGTCCGCAATAGCGAGTCTAAATCACACAACGAAAGATGAACATTACAGCATCAAGAAATTGCTTTGTTATTTCATCATAACATCTTGCATTGTTAAGTTCATTTTTAACATTTACTTTACTATTTGGTATTTAATGTTTTCTTTTACTTTCAAACTTATTTTTTAAAAAGACGTTTACTCTAAAATGCTTTATATAAAAGGTATTATACCAAAGAATTAATTGTTTTGGTGAGAGGAAGATTTCTCTTTTCATTTTTTGTTACTTTATTTTATTTTTAAACCATCAAGCTAAACTTTGAAAAAGTTTTAGAAATTAAAACGAAATATTGATATTAATGGTATCTACAGTGAAGATGTTTGAGTTTATTTAGGTGTCTTGTTGGATTAAAGAAGATAATGGTTTTTGATGTACGTCTCCCAAATATTTCGTACTTTTCATTGCAGAATTCATCAAAATAAAATTTAGCTTCTAAAGCAATTTCGTTGTTGAAGTATTTGAAAATTCTTTATGAAAATTTTATGACTCAAACATTCATTTCGAATAATTGGATTTTCATTTGAATCATCCTGAAACTTTATTAAATTGTCGTTTTACGATCAAATGTTAATGCATGCAGAAACATTTAAGTGAAAGTTTTGTGATTTGCTGTTTGGATTTAATATTTAATACATATATTTAATACATTAGGCAAACATTCCATTTCGCTTTATAATGCACAATAATACTTTTCCACTTATTCAAAATCATATTTCTTTCTAATGGATTATATGGATTAATTCACTCGGAGTTCGATTATCAGCTAACAGTGGCCAATAAGATCCGCTGATAAAAATTCAATTTCCATTAAGAAAATGCCAAAAAATAGTTCTTGTTAGAACATTACACAATTACCACACTTTATTACCATGAATTTTCAATAAAAAATTTTGAAATTATACTTGAAATTGTCTGGAAATTTTAAGTATTACCTTAATTTCAGTAACAAAAGTAACTGGTATTAATGATTGTAAATTGTGCAGAATTATAAATTCTACAGAATTGCTAATAAGTTATTTAAAATAATTCTAATGTATTTATGTGTTACTAAGGTTAAAAGTTTTCACCTTTTCTCACTAATGCAGTAAATAAGGTTTTGTTCCAAATGAACCATCATGTAACTCCCGTAGTCCAATTGTCGACTGCTTTTTAGAGGTAAGACCCAACCGCAACATTCACTCGTTATCTCTGCGTCATCGATAATGAGATGTGACACATGAGGTTTTCATCAACGAAAGTATTTTGTGGGAAATTAGAGTTAAACAGAAATTATTTGCCCAATAAAAGGAAAGCAACGCAACCTAATGACAGTGAAAGCATAACAGGATTTTTTGGAAAGGGAATATATGTTATTACGGAATCTAATATACTAAAATCATGAACATTGATATAAAATATGATTATGCATTTGAATTTTTTGTAGGTTTCATAAGTGATAATTTATTGAACTTTGAAAGATATAAAAGAAGAATAAATTAGTGATTATTTGTTTGTTATCGTGTATCTTTTTTTTTCTTTTACTCGTCGGTTTATTAAGAAAGTTTAAAAACACAGAAAACATACTAAACTGAAGACAGGATGTACAGCAAATGCCTTACACTCAAGCCAACACTAATATAAATTTGAACATATGAACTTTAATACGAACTATATTAATTTGAATCTTCATTGTTGCAATCATAATTTGATTGATTTTTAATTCTATTTTTTAGCAAAAATAAAAAATCTTTAATTTTGATTAGTTCTGTGATCAATACTTGGCTTTTGATTATATGGGAATCTTTATCTAAAATGTATTTGCCTACATCTATTTCAAATTGATCACTGACTTAAATAAACACAATTGTACATAACATTATTATGGCAATTACAGCTTTTTATTACCTTTCTTATAGGCTTCTGAAAGTGCCTTATATCCCCGGTTTGTCTGTCTGTGGACACATATCCCACAATGCTTCGCAAAGGCATCTGTTAGCTCAGTTCTAGGTAGCCTTCATGTTGAATGTTGTAGGCGACCTGTTAGCTCATTTGGTTAGAGCGTCGGGCTAATAAAGCAAAGATCGTGGGGTCGATCCCCTCATGGGTAATTATCATTCTCATTTTTTTCTCCCCATTTTAAATCTTTTCACAGTTTCTCAACTTAAGTTTTTTTTTTAATCATTATTAGGAACTAAGCCATCTTCCGTGTACAGATTGATCGATATAGATATTTAAAGAAGAGATATATTTAGATGGATATATTGGTTGATATAGATGATAAATGAAGATCATAGCTTGTATATGATATTCTTGGCGACGAATTGATTGTGACTATTCTTTCGAGTGAAGATAACCAAAATTCTGGTGACTTGTGACTCGTTCTCAAAATAGATGGCAACTTTATTTAGTCTATCCTTGAGCTTGATTGATAGACATCGCATAAGAAGGTCTGATCGGAAATTGCTTTCTTATGAAAGTGAATGGATATTCTATTTAATAGAAATAGTGCTTCTTTCGTTCTTGACTCTCTCTAAAGATGATAAATGAAGATCATAGCTTTCTCCCCATTTTAAATCTTTTCAGTTTCTCAACTTAGTTATTTTTTTAAAAGCATTATTAGGAATTAAGTGTAATAACAAGGTTTGAGTTAAGAATGACAATTATTCTATATAAATAGGGATGGGTAAAACAGCATGGGGTCGCAAACAGGCTCACGCGAGCATTTTCTATCCCACACCGGCGCAGTCTATTCTGAAGTAAAGGTGACTCAGAAGCCATTGCGAAGCACTATGATTGGTTTACTAATCACTATCCCTACCTTGTTTTATTTGTGTCTTAGTTTTGTGACCTAGATCAAAAGAAATACACTGGATTCCTCTATATGATTATGAATCGTTTTAAATTTTGCATATTTCACTTCTTATAATTAATAACGATAATTGAAATTCGATTGAAACCTCATTGTCCTTCATGGTGGAAGAGAATAATTCTTTCTGTCAGCACAGTTAACCTTAGATTTCAGCGGAAGATATCATGAAACTTTTTAATTTCGGCAATTTTTCGTACATGTTTTGTTCCTAAAGTGTTCCAACATTGTCTTTACCTCAGACAAGAGTCTTATTTGCTTCGCCGCAAAATCGTTTGAAAAACAAAAAAAAACAAAAAAATCTCTTTCTGTGAATCTGTTTTCGTGGAAGTCTTTGAGTACCTTGTTTGTTTTTATTTTAAAACCTGCTTTTATTCAACCATCTGGTTTCTTTTTCTTTTCTCTGTAGATTTTCTTCTCTTCTACAGCACCAGTGAATTTTTGACTATTGTCTTTCTTCTTTTCTATTCAGAACTTCTTTAAATTGCTGAAATCTCTTCAAAGTACTCTTTAGTTTTCATGTATTGATTTTGCACTTACATTTCTGTAATCCTTGACTCAACTATCTAAGGATTTCTTTTGGAAAAAAGTAATTTGTAAAATAGCTTATGCCTATTCCAATGTTTCTTTAGCACTAAAAATGTATAAAAATCGAGACCCTGCATTAATAATAAGGTTGTTTTTCGTTTGGTTTCAAATTAAGATAATGAACTGAGAATCAAGTCCGTGAAATCATCCGTAAAAGAAGTTATTTAAGCTGCTAATTTTTTTTTATTCGAACTCACAAAACGATTCTCTGAGTTAGGGGCTCGAAATAATCTCCAAATCGTTTTAAAATAAAACTAAATTATTCAATCTGCCTATAAAATTAACATAAGATTGAATGAGGAATTTTTCTGTTGTCAGACAATGTTACTCAGTATTTCGACTCAATGCAGTGCGTCTTCTTCAAAATTGAAAACCACATTAACCCCGTGCCAGTATTGTTTTATCTTAGTATTTACGATGCTTGTGACCTTCTTTATCCGATACATTATAAAGAAAGGTAAGCAACATCTTCCCTCCAAAAACATTAGGATGAGCACAATAACAGTACGGATCTATTAATGCAATTTGAATTTCTCCTGAAGAAGGGTCAACATGTCGAACCAAAAAAACATTGAATAACATTACCTGGGGTAAAAAAATGTTTTATTCACTTTTATATTTTATGGTAATTAACACCATTCAGTAGCTCAGTGAATCCTGTAGTGGAGTGCTATCTCACTCCGTATCCAGTTCATTCTGGAGAAATCGAATGAAGGTCAATATTTTTTCCCGAATTAGATTCTCATCCAAATAGATCCTACGGTCCACCCAGCCTTCTAGTAATGGGGATAGGGATTCTTTTCTCAAAGTTACAGATAGTCAAGAGGAATACTTCACATTTATACTTTCTCCTCTATCGGATCTTAGTTGTAAATTATCCTAATAAACATTTATCTCTTCTTTAAAACCAATATTTATAAACACACATAGCAATAGATTCAACTATCTATTGATGTTACATATGACAAAATATGCAAACCTCAATATGAAAAATTAAATTCACATTACATTTTTAATTTCGTATTCAACTTCAAAATTGTTACAATCTCTTTCTTAATAACTTATTCATTGTAATAACTTTTAATGTATTAAATTGTATTTTTAGCGACTCATTTGGGAGCTATTTTGTAATCAGAATCGGTATCTATTGCATTTGTCCTGTCCGTTCGCCGGTGTCTGTCCACCCCGAAGGAAGGATCGGCAAACGAACTTCACCATCGTGTACAGAGGCCCAAACACCGTAGGAATGGGATATTTTCAGGGGCCGACACCCTCTCCCCCCAAGTTCGAGATATTTGACATTGTTTCATTATATCCCCGTAACAACTCCCGAATGGAAGATCGGATCGACAAATGGACTTAGCCATCGTGTTCAGAGGCCCAAACACCGTAGGAATGGGATATTTTCAAAGTCCAACACCCCCTCCCCTCATGTTCGAGATATTTGGCATTTTCATTAGATTTCCATTATTAGCTGAAATGTTAGAAATACAACTGTATAATTTGAGTTGTCAGCTATAGCTTGAAGTGGATGATCTCGAACTCATGGAAGTTTTCGGTTCGAATTCGTATATATAATGTTTTTGTTTTTTTTTCCCAACTTCCTACGTTAATATACTGTATTTTTATTATTATTTTTAAATTTTGTTATTATGATGGGTCGCCCTTAAACTTATACTACTAAATTATACTCACTTGTTATATCTACAATTTGAAATCTTCTACCTTAACAACTTCATTTCGATTCTATGGAACTAAATAAATGAGATCGTAATGAATTAATGTGATTTTCTTATATTTCTGAAATTTGACAGTATGTCCTGCTAAAGTAGGTTTAAAATGTGCCTAACAATTAGGATGGGAGCCATAAGTGGACCAAGAAATGTTAAGAAGCCACGAACTCTCTCCCCTTCTTAAAAAACCAAGATATTTTACAAATCCCTTTAACTGAATAAATCAGATTAGAGGTGGTTGGTCATAGAACTCAGAAGGACATATCTTGATCATAATTTAACATTCTCCTGGGAAGAGGAGAGGAAACAAAAGATTAAGTAGGTCTCTCTAAGTAAGTATCTTCCAAATGTCACGGAAAAGCTTAATAAAAGAGAAAATTGGAAACTGGGAGTTTATAGTCACAGTTACTTATAAACTTGACGAAATTAGTATTGACTGATTATTTTGAAGGAAACTTAAATAAAAGTTAAAATGCATTTCTTTTTTATTTCATTCATTTATTTTGTATTAAAGATAAAAAAAGGAAATAATAGGTCAGTTATAAAAAGAAGCGATTATTATTCCAATAGTTTATTTCCGAATATTTTTGCTTAACTAAAAAATTAAATGCATTTCTAAAGCGTCATTCTATTTTGTTATAAACAAAAAAGATAAATCACAGGTCAGTTATAAAAAAAAAGCGAGCAATTATTATTCCAATAATTTGATTTTGAATTTATTTTAATAAATAAATAAATAAACACGAAGCTTCTGAAAAGATTTAAAATCTACTTTTTTGAAAGTCCCGTTCCCTAAAATTTTATTCTTTAGACTTTTTTTTCTGCTTTTAAAGTCTTGAAAAATAATACAATCGAAAAGTAAAGTTACAATGTCCATGGTAATGTCAGTTGCAAAAATTTTCCATATCCTAAAAAAAAAAAAAAACTCCGCAAAACTATACAATATTAAATTCAAGTTAAATCTTATCAAACTGAGATTACGATATTTGCTAACAATTGTACGCAAATAAGGAAGCATCGTTAGAAATCGAAAGAAATACATTGTTTGATATGCGGTACAATTTGCAATCAACAAATGCTTGTTAAAAGTGACACTATTATTGATTAGAAGTCATTTATCCAACCGGTATAATTCAAGGATCAAATGCAATTACAAGCGTTCTCACATTCATTTCATTTACTAAGTCTTGATATTCGGACGACTACGAGTAAGTGGTCATGTAAAATCGGAAGTAGAAGTTATCAATTTCTTTCTCGATTCAGTCGAGATTTCGTCCCATTACCATCGTTATTCTGATCTGGTCAATTGATAAGACCTGGACCGGAAGTCGGGTTTCCCCCCAACGTCCAGACCTTTAGTCTGTTACGGACCCGTTACCCAAGCAAAAATGGGTTTAAGGTCGTCGACATACACATACAAATAACAAAAAAAAACAAAACAAAACAAAACAAAACAAAAAAAAAAAAACATCAATTCTAAAAACTAGAAAAAGACCGGTCATGAGGATAAAAACACCACACAATAACAAAACCATTAGAAAACAACAAAGCAACCACCGCAAAAGAAAGAGATACCAAAAGTTAAAGCAAATACAAAACCCACAACAAAACACATTACGACCAATCGTGTCGACTAGTGAAGGGATGCAGACGGCAGGACCGCA
>JAFIDM010000001.1:37165422-37190063 GCA_023159025.1 Thereuonema tuberculata
AATTAAAAGATTAACCAAAAAAGAAGCAACATTAAAAGAGAAAAATATATAAAGGTAAAAAACAACACTACATTGTAAGTAAGTTTTCGGCATATTTAGTAAATTCTTTCTTAAATTTTAATATATTATGATCCCTGCAGGGAGCAGGAATTCCATTAGTAATTAATAATTTTTCAAAGTTATTCCTGAGATGCAATCTTTGAGGATGCAAGCATCGCCAAAGAACGTGGTCGTCGCTCTCATCCTCCTGCATCTCGCAAAACCTACATGCAGCGTTGTCACTTAGATGAAATTTAAAAAGATAAGATTTGAAATCCCCATGACCGGTTAAAAACTGATTTAAATAAAAATTATTATATAAAGAACCCTGACAAACATTCTGAACATAAGAGTAAAGAGTGCGTCCCTTGAAAGATGTTTCCCATTCACTCTGCCACATAGTTGTACAATTGTTGAGAATAATAAAATAAGAGTAACTTCGAGGCATGGGCCGAAAAACAGTAAACGAATCCAAAGTAGTTGCTCTTTTGGCCTCCCTATCGGCCTCCTCATTACCTGGGTCACCGGCGTGTGCCTTAACCCAGCAAAGATCGCAATGCGCACCATGATTTGAGAGTTCCATAATGTCAACATAGGTATCCCGGGCATCCTTATGCAGATAGGAACATCGTGAGATAGATTGTAAGGAGGAGTAAGAATCAGAAACAAATGCTATTTTAAGTGATTGCCCTCTCCAGAAATTGGCAGCCCAGGACACCGCATTCCGAAGAGCGCAAAGTTCGGCCTGGAAAACACTACAACTTGTAGGTAATTTCTCTTTGATGATATCTATATTATTGCCGAACGAGTCTTTAATAATGATAGCAAAGCCGACCTGGTTATTAAACTTCCCAACATCCAGACCATGGGAAATCAAATGATGCATGATTCATGGAGCTCCGACTCCCGTTTCGGCAGTGAAGAGCATTCAAGCACACACACAAAACATAACCCTAATAGCTCCTTCCTGTTGGGGTTGTTAAAGATTTGATTTTAGTGATATAACTAATCCTTACACGTGGTATGTCTAAAAAATTCGGTGAATGTTCGAATATCTCGCATGCAAAAACTGATGATCGAGCAAGCGCAAGATCGTGCAAGATCGAGCATGCGCACGGACAGCCAAAGACATGTCTAGATGCGTCTCCTAGTGTGGAGTAATGATAGCCGGAAGTGTGGTGGCGCAGCAGTCATTCGAAAGCAGTCTATTAGAGAGGTGGCGTCACACAGCAATCTTCTTGGATGGTGACTCGCAGTATCTTTGCAATGCCCACTTCTGCTACCATTCGCAGAATCAGTCCCGTTGTCTTGCTGGCATACCAAAGCTCGATCATGTCGGGAGTCGTCATCCAGGAAGATCGAAAGCTTCATGTATATCGCTCTTCAAGGATCATGTAAGCGCAAGATTTGTTCACGATTTATGCCGCACATCCTAACAGACGATCAAAAAGCAAGACATTTGGAAGCTGCTGAAGATTTCATGACCATGTGTGACCAGGATCCGTCCTTTCTGGGTTCCATTGTCCCAGTGGAAGAGACTTGGTGTTACCAGTTTGATTCCGAATCGAAGAGGCAATCAATGCAGTGGCGTTCAAAAGCGTTTAAACCAGACGTAAGCTCATTTTTTAGTCACATTGTCCTTCCGGTACACTTGATCAACATTTTGTGCGTCTGCATTGCCGTTTTCCCCAATTTGAAGCATAACTTCTGTCATTAGTCCATTGCTATATGACGCCACCTCTCTGCGTTTGAATGACTGCTGCGCCACCACACTTCCGACTACACTAGAAGACGGGTCTAGACATGTTCCTGACTGTCCGTGCGCATGCTCGACTTTGCCGCAGTTTTTGCATGCGAGATATTAGAACATTCATCAAACTTTTTAGACACACCACATATATTTATGTCCAAAAATATACTATTCAGTTTAAAGGTGAAGAATGGTCTGTAATGAATTTAATGTTCAATACTTTAGAATAAATTTTCAAAGTGAAATTTCTCTCGCCAGTTGAAACTGATTAACTTATGAAAGCTTAATGACATCGTTTCATTTTACTAAAGCCGTGCGAACACCACGCAACTTTGCTGCAATTTAGTCGCGCGATTTTGACGTGACGAGTTGATATAGAAAGTGCTTAGCACTTTTATATGCAATTAATTGCAACTTTTGTCATCCGACTCGAGTTGCCTTGACACCTGCAACTCTAAAGTTGCAACGACGTCACTGGGGATTACCCAATCACAGGGCAGCGTTGGAACACGTCAGTTGTGAAACCACGCCCATGAAAAAAATGGCGTCGAAAATTACATCTGTCAATTCGTTTTGAAGACAGGCTCATACTCAATTAATATCAGAGTATTGCGAGTTTCTTTCATGCAGAAATAAAGTTTATACTGAAATGCAGTAATTGTATGCGGCAGAATTTATCAGAAAGTTTTCAAAACCTCGATTTTTTTCGGATTTTCCACATCGGGTTTGGCAAACGCGAAGGCTGCTTAAGCAGTAATGCAAAAGTTATGACGTCATTGTTTCCAGGGGAGCATGGTTTCTTATTGGCTGTTGGTCATTCGTTACTTTTCATTCGAAATAATAACACGAAATTAAATTCCATATCGGCTAATAATTTCTAAAAAAATATTTATCATATGTTGCAAATCATTCACTCTTATATTATGTTTGAAACTTCATAACCGAATTTTGCTTGACGTCACACGTGACGTATTTAAAATCTGCGTTGTCATGGGTCGGTTGCATTTTCGAGTTGCATCGTGTTCGCGCTTGACAAAAGTTTATATCAACTCGTGACGTCAAAATCGCGCGACTAAATTGCAGCAAAGTTGCGTGGTGTTCGCACGGCTTAAAGTTTGCAGTTCTAAAAACGTTTCTATTAAATTACCGTATTTTCAGTTCAGAATTGTTAACTGAAACAACTGCATATAAATATATTAATATATTAACTACCACGTAAATATATGAATTTGCATAAAAAAAATCAGCAGAACACTGAGACCATTAAAGTTTGATAAAGACTTCTAGGATTTCAGTTTTTATAAATAGGAGATATTCTTTATTGAAATTTAGCAGAAATATTGCTTTTTCTTTTGTTTTATGCATTTTCGATTACTGACATGAGGCCATAATAAGGAATGAACACATGACAAGCTATGAAGTTGGTTTATTAGGTAACTTGGCAGACTGTTAACATTGTGAGAAATTTAGTTAGTATTCACTCCAATTTCAGGTTGGATAAATGTGTAAAGTTAATTTTCCTGTACTAGAACGAAATTAAAAATAAACAGACAGTGACTTCATTTGATAATTTATTAATCTCGAAAAGAAAATCAGTAAGCTATATTAAATTTTGTTTTTAGTGACCCCCCCACACACACACACACTCACTCAGAGAGAAACTGTAAAGGATGTTCTGTCCATCCGTCGTTTTTAATCACTTCTACAACCCAAACTAAAAGTTTGACAGATATGCGACGTTATGTGAAATATTAAGATTTGCAGAGGTGAGAAAAATAACAGTTTCGGTCTGCGGTCACTTCTATCAGAAAGTGACGGTGGCCGAAAAAGAAACATGTACGGGTTCACTATGATTTCGTTTACATTACGATACCAGTTGTTTTCCTTGTTTTTTTTTTTTCTTTAAAGCTAGTCAGAGAAAATTGCATCAACTAGACAACTATTCCGCTATTAGAAATGAACTTTGATGAAATTATAAATTGAAAATTCTTTCTGTTGTTTCTGAGGTAATGGCTTCCAATCAGTATTTCCAACAAAGAACGACGTTGCTCAGATACATTTTATATTATGTGCCCTTACATCATAATTTTTTTGTCTATATTTCTCTGCCTGAACTTTTATAAATTTCATGAATCTTTAACGGATTATAATCATTTTTTTTTCAAGCTGCAAAATCGAGGAAAACCAAATTACAGGATTTATTCCCAGAAGTTGAAGGAATCTTCTAGCAAAATTCTATCGCTAAATATTTACTTTTTATTTGGATCAAATTTTAAAAGATAATTGTAAGGCAAATTTTGCAAGAATATTACGGTAATTAAATTTGGTCCACGAATTTAGGAGCTCTATAGTAAATGCAACGTCGCGTCGTATCCGATGTTCCACGAATATTCTTGCTCTTAAAATTCTGAAGACTGCTACCGAAAGAAGCCTATCAGACTTCTTCCAAAATGCATGCCTGCATCGCAGAACCCAGAAAGCAAGACTTCCATCAGTGGATCTTTGATGCTGAATCCATGTAGCTGTAAAAGATTTCTTTCTATAGCAACCATCAGAATTTAGAGCATTGGCGACGGACCTGAGCGAATGTCGAAATGCTGAAGGAAATTTTTTGTTAAATAAAAGAAGCTCTGTATAACTGAAATAAGATCTGATTTTCCTTGAACAAGCTTTATTATTATTATAAAAAATGATACGCTTACTATGTACTTATTAAATCTCTTATATATTACTATTATTTGTTTGATTCAATTTTAAGGAATATGCTTTTTTTTAATTATTTAGTTTTATTTAAGATTTGAATAGGCCTACGTAATGAAGCAAAAAAATTATTAAAACATTGAAAGATTTTAAGAATAAGTGTGTAAATGAATTACTAAAAGTAATAAGTTTTATGCCTTAATATTACATTTTAGTCGTTAACTGTGCATTTTATTACAAAAATACCCGAGCTTCGCGAACGTTACAAAAAAAAAGAGTTGTTCTAAAGTGGATGATGAAGAAATTGTAATTGTGTGATCACTTTGAAACTTTGAAGTTAAAAGGCACTAGTAGTTATAAATTGTTATAGATCTCCTTTCGTCGCGTCACATCGCTCCGAAAGCCTTGCGAACGTAACATAAAAACACGCTTTATTTCTTCAAAAACAGCATAGTACATCAAGTAAACTAAAATCTGAAACTTTCATATCAAATTTCATGCTTGCGACTCAAGCGGTTTCAGAGATACTCATGCTCTGCAGGAAAGTTTTCCACACACACTGTCCCCGTTTTCCTTTTAGGATCCGAATATCGGAAATTAGTCGAATGTACTCTAGATTTTGGCAAAGTGCACTAATGTGAATTTTAATTAATTTACGCAAAGAATAGCCGACGCACCTGCTTGTTAAATGATGAGAATTCAATAAAAAACTAAATTACAAACGACTTGGTTTCGAATTGACAACTCAATTCTTTAAGAAGCAATGGATTTATTTAGAGGCAGGTGACGTGGTTTATTATAAAGTGAGTATGGGAAATATGATGTAACTGCATAAAAACCACGTAACCTGCCTGTAAATAAATCCGTTGCTTATTAAAGAAGTGCGCTGTCAATTCGAAACCTAGGTCGTTTGTAATTAAGTTTTTTATTAAATTCTCATCTTTTAATAAACAGGCGTGTCGGCTATTCTTTGCATAAATTGATATGAGCAGCGCACGTGAAATTATAATTGGGATTAACACTAATGTGAAATTTCGTAATTGCAAATCTAGAGTTTTTGGAGATTTTAACTCAGTAATTTCAAAGTATTTTCGTTTATATTTTATGTTTGAATTTCATTTACTAACAAGGCACTTACGAATTCATCAGAGACTTTCAAAACATTGTTTATTGTGTTTAATTGTGATCCTCATTAGAAGTACTTGCAAAAGCAAAATTCAGGAAATGTGAAAGGTTAAAACTTGAATTGCCTTAAATTAGACAGGGTTTTTCTTTCGTAACTATTTGAAAGAACTCATTGTATCAGCTATCAATTAGCAATTGAAATGGTCTGTAAATTCAAGCAGTATTTTGGTTTTGCAGTATCATCTGACAGCAGGTCTTTTCACATTGTTTTGCTACTGTTTGTTTTAAACTAACATTGTGTTGCTTTGTAAGCTTTTTTTTTTTTTTCTTTTTGAATTGCTTTCATAGGATTTTCGAAGTCTGAAATCAAAATAAAAGACATCCTTTATTTTGTTTCAGTTTAAAAGAATCTGAGAATACTTTCCTGAAAGCTTTTAACAATCTGACCCAATCCTTCTAAATAACGCAAGATATTGGTTTTGTTTGAAATTTGCTTATGTCGTGGGAGAGTGGCAGCTGCCTGTACTTTGTGCCCACATTCGGATCGGCATCCAGAAAGGATTGTGGGAATAAATCAAAACCTCTGGAAAGAAGGAACCGATACGACGCCACAGGCACTTCCACTCTTTCAATTTTTCAATTCGTTTGCTCTTGGAAGTCGTTTACACGGGATGCAGTTGTGTTTTACTTTTTGATTTTGACGGTGCTGATGTTACTGTTATTTTTTGAAATCTGGAAAGCAGTTATTCCAAAAATTCTACTATTTAAAAAAGAAAATTGGAAATTGTCTAATGTTTAGAAGATCTAAGAACTTTTCAGTTTAAATACCTTTAAGGTGACCTTCGATGTAAAATATGTTTCTTCAGTGTGTTTCTTTTGATGTTTAAGTGTTTTCCATTTAAAGATGTGCAAAGATCACAGGAAAAGTTTTTCTAGTGGCATCGATTTATTATTATTATGATTATTATTATTATTATTATTTATTGAATTGACTCTGTCTTCCTTTGGGTTGGGAGATTGGAGGATTGTAATTAAAAGATAATGTCAAAGTGGTTCTTTATTCAAAATGTTTGGGAAACGCTTCATTACTTGTAACTATTTAGTTGGGTCTCTTAGGCGTAGCCGAATAATTGTGACAGTAAAGGGCTAAATCAAAGATGTGAATCTTTCGTTTAGATGGAATTTAATCAACAAGTATAAATTTTAAGTGATAATAACGATTAGAATGATTTTAATTCCTATTAAACTTTTGATTTAAAGCTTTGTGAAACCTCAAGGTGAATTTTGAAAGCTAACGTTATTGACTCAATTACAATCGGGTGGTTATGTTCATTGAAATAAAAATGAATTTTGTGTTCATTTTTACTTCAACGATTTTTAGTGAACTGATACACTTTTTTAATAAATACATATTTTTTAAATAAATATATATTTTTATTAAATTTTTAATAAGTATATATTTTAATAAATCATTTCAAAAATTTTGAAAAATAATTATGCTTTATAAAACTTTATTAACATGTCAACTTTAAAAATCTGTTTGATTTTTTAAAGTTGTTTGATTCCGTTAAAAACAACTCTCGGGTCGGTAGATGATGATGCATCCTAACCTTAATCAACCTACATTTGTGCGTTCTGTAGGCTGAAATAAAAAAAAAAAGCTTATTTAGGGATTCTATCATCTCCCATTCTAATCTAGAATCTTAATGGTTTCTAAAAGCTTAATGATTTTACTTAGTTATTATTATTGAATATATCAATAATTTTTTTCTAGAAATCTTCGCTTATCTACGTTTTTTTCGGTTGATTGTGTTCTGTGTGTGTATTTTGAAATCATAATCCATATTTCCTAATCCTTGTGTAAGGTTTTATAGTATTTTGCAAAAAAAAAAAAGGGTTTGCCACATATGGTCATTAAGGAGCGATCGAATTTGTCTGGAACAAACGTAACCAGTCATGACGTTTGTTGCCGCAGGGCTGCCGCGCGGTCGCTCTGTCAATCAAGTCGCTGCAAGGCGAACCTCGCACCTGAAGAGAACAAGCGATAATTAGCATTAAATGTAGCTTCTTTTATGAAGACAGCTGTAGGAAAGATTTAAATCCTTCTCAATAACTATTAGAATATCTTTTATTTTTCATATATCGTAATAGTGTACTAAATTTTAAGAAACACCACCAACATCTTCGTAACCAATATTTCGTCTTTTATTCTGAAAATAAATAACCCTTTTTCAGGGTTATACATATTTATATATAAATAAAAATAAAAATAAAAGCAAATAAAGAGAAAAGAACTTCCTCTCTTCGTTTCAACACTAAAATAATATTGAACTGTCATCAAATCAACAATATGCGTACAACCTCACTTAAAATAATAAGTAACAACAGTAACAAAGTGTTCACATAAAACAATAATATTAAATAATGAAACTGAATTCATTTTAAATATAAATATATATAACCTTGAAGAAGTCTTTTCAGAATAAAAGACGAAATATTGGTCATGAAGATGTTGGTGGTGTTTCTTCAACTATTGAGAAGATTTCATAAAGATTTAAATTAAAATTTGATTACTGAATCATTTCTTTATTCCTTTATGAAAATCCAAATAGAAGCATGGCTACTAAAAGGTATAATTCCTTTTGTGCAAAATTCTTTTAGTAGTACTGCCATTTGCATGGATTCATATTGTTAAACACTTCAAATGGATAACGACTCATATAATGAAGATGAAATAATACCAAAAAAATCTCAATTGTAATAGAGATAACCTCAATTTCCACTGTTCTTTTATTTTCAATGCAAATTCTATTTTTACTTATTTTTTTTTTACGTAATAAGATTTTATGTTAAAAGGTCAATATCATTTTTTTTCAAGTTTGTACATATTTTTTTTTTATAAAACAATATTTTTTTTCATTGAAATATTATTTTATCTATATGAATGATTCGATGATTTACATAAAGGGCATACTAAAACTTTCTATTTAACATAAATTTATATTAAATACAAGGGAAATATGTACAAACTACATACGAAAGCTTTCACGGCTATACTTGGAATTATTAGCATTCTTTCTGGTTGTGCCATGTATCTTGATGACTTAAGATCTCGACATTTCACCAACGTGGCCAGCATCCCGTGTCCTGAGCTACAGCTCAAAGCATCATGACACACAGCACAACCCGGAAGAATTCTTACTAGTTACCTACTACAGTACTTAATTTTGTAAAAAGAGTGCTTTTAAATTTTCTAGACTGCCACTGCACAAGATATGTTACTTTTTAGGTAATTCTTGTGCAGTGGCAATCTAGAAAATTTTTTATCTGGGCTCACATCCGTAAATTTTGAAAAGGAGTCACTATTTTAATTTATTATTTATTTAATTATTTCTAATTAGAATAAAGCATTGAAATTGAAGCTAATTTTCTTTTTAAAAAGCTGAAGCATTCGTTATTGATAGATAACACCCAGTATTACATCCTTAGCGATTTACGATAATATGCATTATTTTGTTTTTGTTTTGAATTTTGGAAGTACTACATTCCTTTTGACTTCAAGTCCTTCAGTCCTTTATTTCTTAAGACATATATTTTCATTATGGCCGCGCGGTTGGCGTTGTTGCTAAGACATCGGCCTCTCACCTCTGAGTCCCGAGTTCGATTCTCATGTGGGTTTCGTGATGGTGGACGATCCGCGCTGGGCAGGTTTTCTCGGGGTTCTCTCATTTCCCCTGCACTTCTCCCACCATACTTTCTCGGTCTTTCTCTCCATCTGTTCATATTTCCGTGGGATAGTACAATAGACCTCTGGTCGCAGTGCTTGGCTTCTGCCACCCACCTTCATTACATACATACATACATATTTTCATTATTATAATTTTACAAAGCAAAGATTTCAAGCAATCATTTGCAATTTAGAAAATTTAAAAAGTATAGAGTATAACAATAAAATTAACTTATATTACTAAACATATAAAACCGGACAGTGATGTGAAATTTGAAAAATGCCAATATGAAAATCATATCACTGTTTCTGTGAAGATACGGCCAATTTATTGTCAAACATTTTTAGAAAAGCAAAAACGGAATATTCTAAGATATTCATAGAATATTGCGTTTTTGTTTTTCTAAATTTTAAATTCTATTTCATTCCGCTTATGCAGCTGATGACGTGAGGATAATTGCCCGTATCTTCACAGAAACAGTGATGTGATTTTTGTATTGGTATTTTTCAAATTTCACATCACTGTCCGAATATATACAAATTATACACAGAGAGAGAGAGAGAGAGAGAGAGGCGGACGGAAATGTGGATTTTGAAAACATCAAATTCAAATAATCTGCCAAATTTCTGTTTCTGCAAGAATAATGCCAATTTTACCCTTGCTTCATCAGCGTCACCTAGTGTTAATTTTCAATATAAGTACTTCGTTATAACTTACTTCATTACTCGTATTTTAAGTCCTAATTTCAGAAATATCTTTTCAGAAATATTAATCCAAATATTTTCTTTTTCTGAGATCCTTTCTCTTGTGATGAAGACGGATGCTTTGCGTTCGTCAAAAAAAAACCTCATACACTGAAATGGAGAAGTTTCTTTTGTGTTTTTTTTTTCTTTCAATCGACTTATGTTTGGTTTTAGAAGATAAATCGAATTCTTTCTGCTCCATTGAATTCTGTCGCCAGTTTTGTTGTCGCTGGGTTGAATTTGTTGCTGGTTTTTAAAACACATACAAAAGTTACTGAAAATTTTATTTTTTCAGTGAAAAAAATATTATTGAGAAGAAACCTATTCATATTTCTAATTTTTTTAGTGAATTCGACTTAAATTTGGATTTAAAAATTGAAGTATTAAAACAGCAATAAAGTTTATTTGTATTAATTTGTATTATTTGATGGCAAAGGAGTCATTGTAAAGAAATGGGTGAGCGGTGGTGGCTTAACAATAAATTCTTTTAATGGGTTCATTTATAAATTACACACAGTTTAAGTTGCTTAATTTAATATAGCTAAATTTACATAAGTATCGACTTGATACTTGATATCTGTTTTTACACAAATTTAAAATTACTGTCAAAATCTATTTACTGACAAATTTATCTCACTATATTACTTAAATCTGGTTTGTCTCTTTGTGAAGTTTTCTTTCTTCATTCGGGATTCTGCTGACGGGTTCTTCACTCTTTATCGACACACGAACAGAGCAGGCCACGGTGATTTCTAACGCAGACGGGTTCTTCACTCTTTATCGACACACGAACAGAGCAGGCTACGGTGGCTTCTAACGCAGACGGGTTATTCATACCTTCATGAGCGACTAACGCATCATTCAGTATAGCGACCACACGCCTTGTCCCCGAATGACGTCTTCTAACGCAGACGAGTTATTCATACCTTCATGAGCGACTAACGCATCATTCAGTACAGAGACCACACGCCTTATTCGACTCGACGACACACGCCTCGTCCCCGAATGACGTCTTCTTGCCGACCGCATTCCGTTCACCCTTCTCTTCTGCCGAACTGGCCTCTTCCGTGTCAGCTATCCATCTCCGCTATCGAACTCCCGAACTCCCTTCTCCCTGCCGACTTGTAGCCGTCCATTTATATAGGGATTTGCCACTAATCTAATTTACATGTTCTAAGACTTCAAATTACTAAACATACATTATTTGAGAGATTGTAAATACACATAATTATTTAAATAAATTAACATAAATAATTATTACAAAAACCTTATTACAGTCATCCTAAATATATTAAGATTTCAAAACAATAAGTTCCTAAAGATACTTTCCTTAAGGTTTCTTTTCTTCTTTTTTTTGGTTACTTTGAAATATAATCGACTGTCTAACATAAGCAGTAGAATATTTTTTCTGAAAAACATATTAAATCCGCATTTTAGTTGCTTAAAGTCTATTAAATTTGATTGCATCAAATTGCGGTTAGATTTGTGGAGTACTAAACAAATCAATAGCTTTTATTTAAATAATATTGTTCAGTTTCCACTGCTTTTCTATGGAATTCATCAAGTGCTCATTTCTCAACAAAGCTCATCCCATTATTTTGCTACTAAAAGAGTTATAAATATACTTTAGTATTTTTAATGTTTTTTGAAGGTTTATTGCCTTTTAGGCTTCTGATATAAGCATCAGACGCCTTATATTCACGGTTTGTCCGTCCGTCTGTGAACAAGTATCATTAAAATCTCATTAAATTCTCATTAGCTCAACAATCACAACAATCGCAACAATTCTGCCTTTTGCATTCGCAACAATCACATTTGTAATACAGCTCATCAACAATCACAATGATCGCAACAATTGCGCCTTTTGCATTCGCAGCAATCACATTTATAATAATAAGGAAGCAATAATTAAACATAAATTACGTATCAAAAGCCACTGCGAAGCATTGTGATTATTTTACTAATCGCTATCCCTACCTTGTTTTAATTTAAAGAAACAAACCTTGTTTTAATTTAAAGAAACAAACCTTGTTTTAATTTAAAGAAACAAACCTTGTTTTATTTTAAAGAAACAATGTGCAGTGAATGCTATTTGAAATTTTCCATTTCTCTTCAAAAAAAGTAATAAGTCTAATGTGTCTTGTGAAAAATATATATTTACTTCTTATTTTCTTTAGATCTTTTAAAATTTCATTCTGAGACTCGTTTGATAGAAAAACGATTGCTATAATAATTTCATTTCAGCCAAAGTTATCCTAAAGCTACAATCAAAGAAACATTTTAATACAGTTCAAGTACTCTATGCCAACGCATTTTATCCTTTTTAACAACTCCGTAGAATGAAGCTATTAGTTTACGTGTGTGTGTATGTGAATGTCAAACCCTCTACAGTCCAAACAAGTCATTTCTCCAATGGCCTGTTTCGCAAAAAAATCTTGTGCAGGCCACTTCTGCTTTTAGGTGGTCACTGACCGAATCAGGAACAAAATGATAATTAGACAAAACTTATGGCTGCTTTACAAGCTCCCGAAAACTTGCCTCAAATGAGCTCAAATACTTCCCAGTTGCTGCTTGTTGTATCGCTTTACACGGGAATATTGTTCAAGTCTCGTTTTGTTCTCGTTGAGATCGCGAGAACAACTTCGCCGAAGCGACAAACAAGATGATTTTGCAGCTTTGTTTTGTTATTAATTCTCAACTCATTTCACAGCAGAGTTAAAGAAAAAAGTAAAATTGATCCCAGAGGAAGAAAATGTGTTGAATAAAGCCGTGGATTGAAACTATGAGCAAAGAATATCCAGATTTCACCGTAAAGTTAACACTGTCGTAGTTTTCAGTTTCTAAAAGTTTCTCGCCACCAAGAGCGCTGGTGTCGACTTGCTTGTAACTAGCAGAGCAACTGTAGATTTTTCGAGTAAGTGGGAGTTTTCGAAGCACTTGCCGGTTTCAGGCAAGTTTTAAAGAGCATGTAAAGCAGCCATTAGCGTATATCTATATCGAATCGACTAAGCTGAGAATGAATGTGGTACTGGTCACTCGTCACTTACACAGAACCTCTCGAATGGTGCAAAATGGGGATCAAAACACATTAAGAACTCAGTGCGGGCATCGCTTGAATTTGCACTTTCTCTTTTAATTATGAACGTTTGAATTACAAAGGTATTATTGAATAAGAGCTTTACGCATCAATATTAAATTAAAAACAGTGATGTTATATCGAAAAAACATTTTCGATTTTCAATAAACATTTTTCTATGGATTCATTAAACACTTTTCTGTTTCTGCGAATTAGGAAATATTAATTCAGTAGGCCTAATTAATAAAAAAGCTATTAATAAAATAACGATGAAACCGAATTCCTTTCCTCCTCGCACCTTCCTCTTTCATCTCCTCTATTCTATCCTCTATCAGTATCCGACTCTATTCCTACTTTCTTCCTGTTTCTTTTAGACCATACGTTCATTATGCATAGTACATCTAATTTCTTTGACCAAAATAACAATGTAAATATTGGCTGAAACTTCCGTAATTTTCTCTTTTGTATATAAGTTTCCTGTATTGTTTTGCTATACACAGGGTCAATCTAAAATAGGAGGACAAACTGCGGGGGCAGGTTCACACCAAACGAATTAAAAAAGGTGAGATAAACATGTGACCGGAAGTGAATGGTTGTTGAATTATTCCAATCCAACAAAACGAAACCAGAATACAATGGAAACAATGGACATGAACAGTATCTTTATTGATAGCACGTAGTTCGTAATACAACAATGTGGCCACCGCACACGTTATAGTAAATGTTCAAAATATCGTCTGTTCACATATATTGTTGCCATTATAGTCTGACTTTGTTTGTTTGGATTGCAACCATTCATTTCCGGTCATTTGTTTATCTGAAAGCTTTTTTTACTTCATTTGATATGGGGAACCCGCCGTTCGCATGGTTCGTATGGACCGGCAGTTTATCCCCCTATTTTAGGTTCACCCTGTATATGTATTCCCTTTGTTAATTGCTTAAAGCACGACGCCCTCTTGTTTTCTCAATGGATTTTCCCTTAAGTCAAGTTGTCAAAATCTCAGATATATTTGTTTCATAAAATATTATTTGCAATAAAGTGAAATTGAAATTTTTTAAGCAAGTGTTTGATAGATTGCACTTTGTAATTGTAACTTGTACACTTATCTACTTGTAAATCAGTTCTACGTTTATTTGCTAGCAAACAATAAGCTTAAGAGTTTAACTTTAGATTACTGTGTGCAATATATCCAACCTCAACAAAAAGATTTTTCTATTTTTTTCTAGCGAATCAATTTTTCTTTGTTATTTATTAATTCTTTTCCTCTTTTTTCTTTCATTCTTTTCCATTTTATCCAGTTTTTAAATTCCGTTTTTGATGGATTACCCGTTTGTTTCCAATTAGCTGTGAACAAATCTGACATATTGATTTTTCAATTTCCACTCTATATTCCATTCGTTTCCTTCTCTTTGTAGAAGAATGAATGATTGAGCCTCACTTCTATTATTTATTCCCCCACCCTCTTCCACCTTCTAGTTGCTCTGATGAATTTAACATTTCGCCTTCAGGGACCTCTGGCAGCAGAGATCAGGATTAGGGTTAACGACTTGGTCATTTCTTGATGAAGCTTCTAGAATGCAAAGTGATCTGCATTCGTAAGATCACAACTGTTGAAACACGATCTTCTGAACATAAAAGTTTTAATTTATCTGAAAACTAATATCTATAAAAAACTATAGCTGGCATTCCAATTTTAGAAAACAAACTGAATAAAGATTATTCTTTAAATATATTTTTTTTTCATATCTAAGAATTCAATTTTTATATCATGAAGAACTGATAGCCCAAACATTGCAATTCTTTTTCTGGAAAAGTTTTCTGAGATAATTTATTGACTTAAATATACTTTATAATACACTTAATGTTCATTCAAATTGTATTACATTTTATAGTGAAATTGTAGAAAGATGATATTTTGAACGATCTAAAATAAGTTCTTATTTATTTCTTTGGTACCCTCTGCATCCTTCTGACTCAAAATTTTGCTCTCATATAGGGATCAAAAATCACTTAACTGACATAATTATTACAAAAATACCAAAACTCTCAATTTTTGGACCGCATGGCTTAAATTTGAATCCGGAAATGTAAATAAAAATAATTTAATGGTTATTAAACTTAAACCTTCATCTTGCTTGAGTCTATTTTATTCAATATAAATAACTTTTTTTCCGTATTGAATCCCTAAATATTTTACAGCTGAATATAGCTGATTAAGTGAGGAGAAGATTGGGTAGGTATAGCAAATTCCATTAAGGGTCGAGTATATTCAATGTCTTAATATCTAGAAGAATTCAGCTGACTCAGCTGAAAGCGATTAGATCATCAAATCTAAGATAATTGTAATCTAGCTTTAGAAAGTGTTCTGTATTTAACTATTATTTAACTTAACATAAGTAAACTATTATTTAACTTTAAGTAAGTTAAGTGTTTCTGTATTTAACTTATGTTACTATTTAAATTAAAGTTTGCACTTTTTATTGTTAATATTGTTTCTGATAAAATGCATGTGTAATCGTTATTAATTAAAGGATTATGTTATTAAGATGTGGGCTGTTTGATTGATCGATTAAAAGGGCCCTGGAACGTTTCCTACTACAACTTCTATTTGACTATTGTTCAAACCCTACTAATTAATACTGGCCTTAAGGAGAGAAGAACGAGCAGAGAAACAGAGGAAAGAAATGCAGATCCGAGATTTGAATTTAGATCCTGCAAATCAACCAAGTCTATTAGATTAAAAGCTGCATGGTGTAGTACCTCAGTAGTATATACGACAAACATTATATCAACGCCAGTTTCTGTAGAACAATTTTAAATAAAAGAACAAAAGAACAGAACTGGCATGAATTCTTTTGTTTTGAGACAAATGCGACTTTGTCCTGATCAAGCATTTTCCTTTAATTAAAGTTAACTTCATCATTTTTTTTTGATACCAAACTCCTCTAACTTCAGCCTTGCTCTAAAAGGTGCTTTTTATAGTTAAAGGCGGTAAGACTAACTTCGTGACTTCTATTCTATCTATTTGTTGAGTGAGTAGCTTGGTGTTTTCTATTAGTCTTTCTGATTATTATTATTCTACCAAAGAAGATTACTTTACTCCTAAGATTACTCCTAAGATTAAAGTTACATTAAAACTTTGACGAAAGACAACTAGATTGATTTATGTACTTTAATTAAATTCTTTTTTTTTAATAACTCTTCTAAAGCGTAAAAAATGTGCAAACCTTAGATCAAATCGAGACATTTTATTTTTCTAATTTAAGCTTCACAATTTTTTTTTTTTTTTTTTTTTTTTTTTTGCACACAGTAAAATGGGTGGTTCTGAAATGGTTGGGCAAACTTGCCCGATGCAACATAGTAAAGCAGCAAAAAAAATCCACAATATGGGTGCAAAAATGATTTATTTAGATATTATAGATGTTACCCCTCAACCATTACAGAAGGATCTTGAATAGGTATAAGCAAGAGGTATCCGGTCTTGCAGTGTTTGAAAATTGTGAACCAGTGCAGCATATACTAGCGTACACCCCTGGCATGTTTGAGGTGTCCGACGGTGTGAGACACTTGTTTCTATTGGCGGAAACCACTTCGAACACCTATAACAGTGGCTACACCATAAACTACGTATGTGTTAATCATGCTGTAAAAATCTGAAAAAAAGCATTTCCTCATCTATGTTCATATGGATTTTTTTTTCATTATTTTTGATAAGTTGCATCGGTCCTTCAAGTTTGACCAATCATTTCAGGACCCTCTGTATATAATTTTCAACTGTCTAAAATAGTGGATATGTTATAAATCTTAATTTTTATAGTTTTTCTGCTTCCAGAAAAAACAAAATTTAAAACTAAAAATGAAAACATTTTGGTTCAGTCACATAATTTTAAAGAGCATTTTTCATTGAAAAGGGATCTTTTCCTGATAGGGCTAATTTTCAGGCTCTTCAACAGATAAAATTCATTAGTGAAATCTACTGTATTAATAACAAGTTAGTTAACTAAAAAACACTCCATTGTCTTTCATAAAATATATGTGGTTTTTTTTTTTCAAACAAATCAAAAACAATCAATGAAGATAATAAATAGTGTTGTAATGGGTTTAAATAGTCAGGAGTCAGAGTCCCAGATCAGAGGGTTTTCTTGTTTTGTCGTGGTTATGTTTTCACTTTATTAACAAAATCGTAGTCCTTTGGGGCCTTAAGGAAATTTGTTTATACTTTTAAACTGAAATAACTGAATTTCAGTGAAAGAAAAAAAATCTTGATCTGTGATTTTGTTTTCTCAGCTTCTTTATTGGACCTTTGGCCAAAGTACAGTTCAATTTTTAGGAGAAAAAGGAAAAAAGAGCTTTCAAACATCTATTTTTTTTCTGCTTTTTGACTGATAAAAACGCGAGAAACAAATTCGCACATCTTATAAGGGAGACTTGCCTTTTTTCTCCCCTTCTCCTCATTTTTCATACAAAAATAATCTTGCCTATAAATTGCCGCCAATATAGATTCTGGCTGGCAATTCTCTAGGCACAAATCCCCAGATGGTGGACAAAAGCTGTTCTCTCCTCCTCTTCCGTAGATGATTCAAGATTTGTAGTTCACTAGAATCTTAGGATCTTTCGGCGGCTGATATATGGAGGCCATAAAATGGGTGTTCAAGCTACCGTCTTGCAGGCAGGTAATGAGACTACTGAATTCTCACGTACAGACCGTCAATATCCCTTGAAATACGCGGTTAAGAAGAAATTAAGATGTTAGCAGAAGCTTCAACAAATTCTCTACAGCATCTTTTTTATCTTTAAGTACGTAAATGGGAACTTGTGATTTCAGATTTAAGTTCCTTGTAATGAATGAGATTAATTTTCTAATTTATTTTCTATTTAATATGTTCTTTGTCGAATGATGTTATTTCGATAGAGGAAAAAAAAAATCTTCATAAAGTTGCTTGTGAATGAAATCTTAGGAATTCGTTCAGTTTATGCAAAAGTTAAAAATCTTTTAATGGGTTGAGACGATGTACTTGACCAAATTCCGTTAAGTTGTTTGGTTGTACCCGAATGGTCAAGGGAGTGGTGCGCCATGGGATCCGGGTTATATGACTATAGTTGGATTAGAATTCCATTTATTGCTTGAATGTTTAATTTTTACATTTAAAAACACTTCTGTGAACTACAGAGAAATTTTGGTTATTAATAAAAAAAAATCGTCGTCCTGTGAAAAATAGTTTTCATTGTAACTGAATATCAAGAAAAGCAGTATTAGTCTAAGACAGATATCAAAATATGACTCTGAAAAGAAATATTTTGTATACATTGACAAGAATCTATTAACTTTTTCCCATAGAGTAGGTCTGCAAGTGATTCTTACTGATTGGATTTCCATGAAATCAAATGTTCTCAGCCCATAACCAAAATCTAAAAGACGACTTTTAGAAATATATCTACAATAAAAACTCGTTTATCCGATTCACAATTTAACCGAAAATCTGGTTAATCTGAAACGAGGTTTAGTAAATTTCAAATTTCACAAAAAATTTTCCGTCGCTATAATCAATATTAATAAAGTATACAAGCAATTATATAACTGTGACTGTAACTCAATTAATAACTTTAATGTACAGTAATTAATGTAGTTAATATTAATAACATGTGCAGAACATATTTCGGGTTATCCCAAATTTTGTTTAGTACATTCGGAAAGGCTGCGGTCCCATCAAATTCGGATAAACGAGTTTTTAATGTATTAAGAATTAAAAGCTTCATGAAAGATTTTTCTAATCTTGGTCAAAACAAGATTACTTTCTCAAAGCAAGAGCAAAGGCCATATTGTAATGATTTTTATTCAATATAAACATATATATATATATTCTCATTTATCTGTTTATAATAGTCCTATTTATTCATTGTATATTCTTAGTTATCTTACTTTTTCTAATTGTACTTATCCTAAATCAGCATTCAATTTACTATCGATTGTGTATTCTATTTTTTACTGTTTCTTATTTAATTCCATTATTTTATTCAAATTTTCCTTCACCACGCTTCTTTCCCCTGATTCGTTAGTATTTAAACAAAAAGACCGTTAAACATCAATTAAATCCCACGTGTAATTTGAAATCTCCCAATCAATTTGTGAAGCACGGCAACCAATCACAGCCTTTGTACATAGCCTATGTAAACCCCTGCATCATGTGAATAAACAGAGTTCTTGCCAGATCTTATTTCTAGTCGACTTGTCTAATTTTACGAACCAGTGGCTACAAAAATTCACCACAATATTTTCTCGAATTCAAAAAAATTTAGCACAGAACGGAAGATGATGGACCGACCTATCTCTCTTCCCCGGTAGCCTTTATGAATAGTCTACCTAACTGAAACTGAATTCAATTTCTGTAGGTGGTCGTATCTCAAACACAAATTCATAAAGGAATAAAAATTTTCCAAAGTTTTTTTCAGTAGTTTTCCAGAAAATCTCAAATACAGCCTTACTGTAATTTTCGAAGCACGATGAATGTACTTACTGTTTTTTTTTAAGGTTTCGTTGGTCTGCAAAATCTGTGTTGGAACCAAAAGGAATTGAATTATTTGCTCAAGAAAAGAATATTTTCATCAAATCAAAGAATATTTCTTGGGCAGAATTCAAGATACGATGAATATATGATGTTTCGTTATATTGGTACAATTTTATAATAAACCTCAAAGATTTTTGAAATCCACTTTTCGAATTCTTCATTTTAATTTAACTCAGCAGGGAGGTATTTATGTAAATTTTGCAATTCTTGTAGAAAAGAAAAAAGACTGAATAATGATTTTTGGTTTTAGAAGTCAAGTTCTGGAAAACTTATTTCCATTCCGAATTGATCGATTTTTACATGCTTCGCTGCCCTCGTTCCTCTCTGAAGAACTGCAATTTCAGTTTTGAAGTTCGTTGGGAATTCCTGAGTAAAAGCAAATGAAAAAGGGTTTTAATTTTCTAAGAGAAAAAAAAAAATATAAACTCATGTTTATTCAACTTAACATAATTCTTTTCAATGAAAGAATACTTCAGAAAATACTTAATATTTCTAGACAGGTGCAACATTAATTAAATCCTTTAAAAAAAAACAATGAAACTGTTAATTTATTTTTATTAATTTTATTAATTTTAACCGGATTTGCTCAAGAAATGAATAATGCATAGTAACCTTTTGTCCGTCAAGAATAAAGCTTAGTAGATATACTAAATAATGAGACGGAGATTAACTAAACTGTTTCACTAATTTTTTTAATTCTGTCTTATATGATGTGGGAAATTAGAATTATTTTAATTCTTTTTTGTATCAGTGTACCGTACGCTTCTAATCTATTGTTTAAACCTTTAAGTTTATCTATATTTTATGTTCGTATTTTACGAAGGTTGAACTTCGCTAAATGAAACAAGTGAAAATAATATTGTGCTAAAGCATAAATTTATAGGCGACAATAAAAAAAAATAAAAATAATAATAAAAAAAAAGGAAATACATTAACGAAAGAAAAAATAAAAAAAATATTAGAAAAATATTTAGAAAAATAAAGAAATAAAAAACTTTATGCGGACATTGAGGAAAAAAAAAAAAAGATTAAGAAAAAAACAAAACAAAAAAACGACAGCAAATATACGGATTCAAACCGACAACCTTCACCATATGAGTCTGAAACCTTACTGATCAAGCTATAGTTGATAAGTAGAATGAGATAGTTGCATTTCTAACACTTAAGCTAATAGCGGAAATCCAATGAAAACTGCAAAATATCTTGAACATGGGGGGGGGGCGCTGGCCCCTGAAAATACACTATTACTAAGTTGTTTGGGCCTCTGAACACGATGGTGAAATCCTTTTGTCGATGCGAACTTCTGTTCGGGAGTTGGTTGGGAGGAGAAATGACAACAATGCTAAATTTCGACAATATCTCGTACATGGGAAGGGGCGTTGGCCCGTGGAAGTACCCCATTCTTACGGTGCTTAGGCCTCTGAACACGATGGTCAAATCCGTTTGCCGATCCGACCTTCCGTTTGTTTGGGGTGGACAGACGGACAAGACAAACGAAATAGCTACCGATTTTGGTTGCTATCACAATAGCTCTCAAATGGGTCGCTAAAAATAATATCTCAGTAACAAGATAACAAAACATTTGACTTTTTGCTGATTTCACTGACTTTGAAAAAAATTAGTCAGTTTATATTCTAATAACTTTTGAATCCATGGATATCAAGAACATCTTCAAAGCATCAAGAAAATCTTCTTGAAGCTTGATATACAAATTTTTCCATGTGGGTTCTCGTATTTAGTAAATCTCGTAATTAGTTGTAAAATTAACTAAAACATAAATTCCAAAGGAAAAACATTAGAGTAAATTAAATGCTTAACGTGCACTTCAAGTTTTGAAAAAAAAAATTGAGAATGCACATGAAGAAAAATGTCGGGAATCTGAGACAGCTGTTTCAGTCATTCTCAAATTTATGTGCATTCTCAATTGTTTTAACAAAACTTTTGGTGCACGTTAAGTTTTTTAATTACATTAATTGTATATTTTTTTGGTTTTCTATCCTTTCTTAAATTTATTAGTGCCCAGCGGCTGCTGGACAAAGAATTTGAGGCAGTGCGGTGCACAGTGAGTTATTGTTGGTGCTTGATTTTGTTTGAGGGGCCATTCCGGGGAGCTGGAATGGTCGCCTCTTCTTTGTGTCGCACGTTGAGGTACCATCAAGGGTAAATCTGACTGGAGAAGCCTAAAAAGGCTGAAACAGCTGTCTCAGATTCTCGACGTGGTAGCTCAGGGTGCGACAATCTTTGTTTATTTACATGCATTCTCAATTTATTTATTTTTTGAAAACATTAGAGATTGAATGGATTTCAGTTGAACTATCAAACAATGCCTGTGAATCCTTCTAGTTAATCCACTAAATTTCAAGTACTTTGGTAGGAATAAAATTAATCGGATTAGACAACTTAAGAAAGTAATTAGGAATGAATTTATTCAGAAATGGAAAATTGATACCTTTTTTATTTATTACAATTTGAAAAGAAACACTTAAAAAGAAACATTAACATTATTAATTCATGACAAACACACAGACTGACTTGATGAGCCTCTCTTTACTATTTCAAAGTAGCCTAAAAACAATGATGGGTAGAATGCTTCTCAGTACCTCATCAATTTTCGATTCTAGTATTTTATCAAATTCAGCAAAACTTTTAAGTTAAGGTTTGACATAAAATAACTGTCAGACGTGAAAAACGATTAACTTACACAGACGGAACTTAGATTACGAAAATTCATGTCATAAAGAAGAAATTCAAGTCATGGCTTTTATAAGAAAATAAAATTAAGATACACACGAGATAGAATTGCACGCTTGAAATAATGAGTCCCAGTTGGGCCATTACAATCCTAGTCATCCTTTATTTATACTGCTTTTAACAAGTATTAAATTTTTCATCTACAATTCCTCATTAGTTAATAGCTGTAGGCCGAGAATAAGTGCTTCAAATGTAGTGCCTCACTTAAAGATCTCAGAAAAGTGCTTGCCATGTCTTACTATTCATCAATCTGTGGGGATTTACGTGTTCTAAAGAACCAGTGCTGCTATTTAGTTTGGTAAATGTAAGGTAGAATATCGAAGAAAATTATCGAAATATTTTCATAGTAATTTTTTTTTTTAAAAAAAAGCTTTTATCTCATAAGAACTTATTTAATATTTCTTTGATTTTATCATTTATTTATCATTTACACCCTTCTTCTTTCAGATGAGTTGGAACTGGTTGTTTGCTTAAAGGCATCTGCTTGATCAGCATCCTCTTGGTAAATTTATTTATTTATTTACTTTCTTACTTATTTATTTGAGTTTACAATATCTTTTAAATCTTATAATTTATTCAAATACTCCTGTATCATAACTTCAAATTACACAAGAAATAATACTTTTACTTCACTTCAAAAACTCATACCCGATAACATTCGGACTTACTCATGGTTTTAAATACAAATGAAAAGAAAATATTTACACATTAAGTGTCCAATGCGCTTGTGTGTACACACAAGTTCTTATGCCGCCACGTCCTAGTTGACATTTTCTGGAGCTTGTCGGGTGTGATGGTTCGACATGCGTCCTCAATTCCATTGCGGAATTCGTCATTAGTAGATAAGAACGTTCAGACCGATTGGCCTTGATGATTCCCCACAATGAGTTGTCAGGCGTCGTGAGGTCAGGACATCGGGGTGGCCATTTTAATGGAGCAGGCCATGCTGGAGTACCACGACCAATTCAGCGTCCTGGAAAATATTCATGAAGAAACCCGCGCACAGTAAGAGCGAAGTGAGCAGGTGACCCGTCTTGCTGTAGCCATACGCGTTCCACGATAGCTATGGGATTAATCATGTTTATAACATGTGAGAAGAAGTTTCGCCATTACTATGACCACCAAAAAAAAAATATGATCTAAACAAATAATAATAATAAAAATATAGTATATAATAGGGTGTATGGGATTTCTCGGCCACACTGTATATTGGTATACACCCATAGGACCACAATTGCGATTTTTCTTGTTTTCAGCGTCGTAGCCTGCTTTCTTATTTGGTCTTGAATGAAGTAAATGGGATTATTACAAAATCGTAATATCATTTCTTCACCCTACTCCTAACGAATTGTTTCATTATAATACAGGGAAGATCTTTTCGAAAAAAACTGAAGTATTCAAATTTATAAGCATTCTGTTACTTATAATTTGATTTATATTAAACCAAATCATTCTTTAATATAAGAATTCAACTGTATAGTAAAAACATTAAGTTAATAATTGTTAATATAATTAATGAATTTGCAATATTAATGCAGTTTTTTTGGCAATGCAGAACTTTAAGCACATCTCTTTGAATCATTTGTTGGTTTACGAATAATGGAGATTCACGTAGGAATTTTGAGGATTTCCAGGGAAAGTTTGTAATGATATCTTCACTAAATTAAATACTAATTTTTAATTAAGTAAAATAAAACAAAGAACGCACATAACTAAACAAAACCACAAATTCACTGAGCTATTTTTTGATATTTGTGCTGGAAATCGGAGACAGTACGGTTTCAAGGCTTATTGGCCTCTCTTCAGCCCGATCCGTCCAGCATACCTAGCTCAGTGAAATGGGACGATATACAAAAACGGACAAAATTTAAATTTAAAATCCTCACCTCGTCATCGGGACCGCGTTAAGTCACTTTCCACGAATCCTGGTGAGTGTATTTTCTTCTACCGTACTTGTACAGCGCCGTCCTTGCTGCTTTCATAAGATTGCCGCATACGGCGGGGATGCGGCCGCGGCCGTTTTTGAGCTTCCTCCACCATATGCGGCGACCGCAGATTCTCCAGTCCGGCTCGGAAGTTTCAGCACCCGGCGTATAAGACAACCCCGACTTTTGAGGAGATTTTCCTGGTTTAAAAAGTCGTCTTATACGCCGGACAATACG
>JAFIDM010000001.1:37190073-37217359 GCA_023159025.1 Thereuonema tuberculata
AGCCAGGATTTATTAAAATTACGTTTTCAAAAAGAGTTTTATTACATTGTTAAGAGTGCCTTTTAACGAATTATATAGTTTACAACCATTCTACATGACTTACTGTTGGATACCTGGTGTAAGCCATTTTTTTAGCAATCCCGAATGGAAGAGCATTAGGGTTTTGGTTTTTGTGTGTGTGTTCAATACCTCAACTGGACCCGTAATGGTTTGGAGGCTTAGGGGAAAAAATATCAGACTATCTGTCCAGGCCACTTCCGATTTGAACTGTCCACTGATCGGGTTAGGAAAAAAGTAGTACTTTGGGTTTAACAGTCTAAATCGAATAAGCTAAGATATACGATATCTTCAGACGAATATGATACCCTCAACCCAAAGTGGTCAGTAATTCAGAGTCGCCCGAAGGATGCAAAATTGACTTAAATGAAGTCATTCGCTTGAAATTTTACTTGAAAGTTACGAAGACTAGAATAAATGAGTTTTGCGGGCAAGTAAGTAGCAGTGTCCTATTAGCAACGCAAACGGTTGATAAATGACAAATAAAGAGTTTGTGTTGACTATAAAACTGTGAATTGACTTATTTTTTGGGGAGTTTAGTTATTTTATTAAAAGAGATTCATGATCGAACAAGGTCGGGAACGCTGAAGTTTATTGTTTATATCCAAAATTTAAATGCTCAAACAATTATAATATCGTCGATTAGATGGCAACATTTAGATATTTCTTAACATTAAATTAGGAAAAGAATATTCATCTTTAAAAAATGCCATATCATCTTTTATGTAAGTACATTAATCAAGTACACTGAATCAAGAATAAAAGCTTTTAATTCATTAACTTTTACGAATTTAAAATTAAAAATGACAATTTTTAGAAAAATCAAGATGATGAGGTTTTACTGGAATGACACTCAATTGTTTCTGAACCAATTTCTCTAAACTATTATACACTTTCATCTATTACACACTTTCATCATTTGAATTAGTCATTAAATTGCTCAATTTCAAGTTATTAGATTTTTTTTGTTTGAAATCTCGACTTAGGCCTTTTTCTTTACATTAGAAATCGATCTACAGAATTCAATAGGATTCTCTATTGAAATAGGTCGAACTCCAGTTGCAATTATCTTTTCTTTTGCTGTGGAGACACGGAATTCGATACCATTACGAGTTCCCGTTCTTTGAATGGATTTAAGAAAAGATTTCCCTATAGGCAATTTGATAAAATCTCTATAGAGATTTGAATTATTTTGCCCCAGTATTTTTTCACTGAGGTTTCAATGTTAGAATTTTTGCTAATTTTCGATCCTTCGAACGAACTGGAAGAAGGTTCCAGTGAGACCTCAAAAGCAGATTAGCATGCCATTGTTTTAAAAGGGAGAATACTTCCATAGCAATAATTCATGCAGCCCATTCATTCATGTTGGATCTGAAACATGAAGCATCCTAGGATATAAAGCGTAACAGATACCAGTGAAACCCATTAAAACGTAGGCTAATTAAAAAAGCAATTAATTTTACAAATTAAAAAAATTATAATCTTTGACTATTTATATGTAAATAAACAAATCTAGATTAATATACAAAATAATTAAGGTATTTCATTCCGTAAGCATCCAGTATATAGAGGGCCAAAAGTGCAAATACAGAATTCCTGACATTCTTTGAATTGAAAAAAAAAGAATATTTGTGGTACGTGAAGATTACTCAGAGAAGTGTAGTTTATCAGAATTAGCCTGTCTTAATTTGAAATGAACTCTTAATAGAACCCTTCACAGCAAAAATTAGAATACGAACAACAATGACTTCACACTGGATATCAGGAACCAATTATTCAAACAAGATCCCCAAAAAAGGACAAATAACATTGTATGAACTTGTATGATGAAATATATTTTAAATATTTATCATAAAATCCATTTTTTTTTTTGATAAAATAAAGTGCAAACGATGAAAGATAAAGTATTTCTACTTCTACTTTAATTTTAAAACTTCGTTAATAATGTTATCTTAATATACAAAAAAGAATGTTTCTTTGTTTGTTTGTCCCGTATGCGTTTCTATATCATTCATCAGATTGCGATGAAACTTTGGTGAGTTGTTGTGCGCACGCCCGCGAAGATTTCTGAATTCAAAGAAACATTTTACAATATCGGGCGCGCGTCCGCACATGGACAATCCCTGTAAGTGTGATTAAGTGGACTAAATTTGGAAAATCCATGCTTCACATATGGACAGCTCACGCATCGGAAAACCTTCTGATGTATTCGTGTATGCACCAGACGGAAAAACCAAAAAATATTGTGTATCCAAAAGCACTTTAATAAACAGAATTAAAATACAACCTTTCTTTCTTTGAGTGGCATTGCAACGCATGCGGGCTACAGCTAGTCGATAATAAAATAATGCGTCGTTTAAATAATGTGATGTTTTAATTACAGGATTGAGCCCAATAAGTAATAGCCTATGTTGAAAACTTATTCAATAAATACTAAACGGTTATCCAAAATTATTAATAGATCTCCACTTGATTTTCCCTGCCCCTCAAATATCTTTTCTTGATGAAATTTTGGCTTGACTCAGAAGGCTTCCAATTTTTCATTATTCTTTATTTTGCAATTATTTCAAATATTTCATTTTAGTTCTACTTTTATTTTTTGCACAGCAACAAAACAATGAAATGTTTTATTCAATTATGTATCTGAATTTAATGTAAAATCATATGTAATAATGTAATTTTCAGAAGAAAAATGCATTGATTAAGATCAAAATCAAAGACTGATCATTATGGTATTCTAATAACATTGTCGGACCTTCACGGGTTCAAAATTTGTAAATTTGGATTCTTTCCGTGAGATACTTTCTTTACAATCCAACGGAACTACTTCCACAAAAAATGATTGATTTGAATAATGCTTGCATAATTATTAGAGACAAAATGGGACCACATTCATCTGCTAAACTGATATTAACATTGACAAGAAATTATTGTAAAAGTTAAAATCACAAAAGTAGGTTTTATTTAATTCTCGCTAATTATACATGGTAACAATATTATCTACAATAAATGTCACTATTTTACGTGCACTGGTCATCTTCCTTACAAACATATAGCCTAAGCACCTGTTTTTTTTACAAAAATTCACTTTACTAAACAATAAAAAATATAAATAGTATTAATTTCTGCCACGAGAGTGGCTATCCTCAGCGCTGTCCTCAGGATAGCCACTCTCGTGGCAGAAACTAATAGCCTATTATTTATATTTTTTATTGTTTAGTAAAGTGAATTTTTGTAAAAAAACCAGGTGCATAGGCTATACGTTTGTAAGGAATATTACCTACAAGTTGCACTGAATTCGAACGTTACTGAAATTCAATGTGTGAGAATAACACAAAATAGATCTGGCAATAACCGTATTCCATGTATTTCGCCAAAAATTCTAGCATATCATACAAATCAGGTTACAATAATGTATTTTTGACTGCATTTTTCACGGTTTGCAGTTCTCGGCTGTTTGATCGTCAGGATTAAAATTCCATGTGAATGTAATTTGTATTATTTCAATTACATTAGCGAGCATTTTATGTTAGAAATAATTAGTCTGAATTATTTCTAATAAATTGATACCTTTTAGAACGCGCTTCGAATACCAATTGGGCGAGTCAACTTACTGGCTCGGTAACCTGTTACTTAGCAGTTGAAAGTGGATTTATTTTAAACTTAATGACATATTTTAACTTTTCTATCAGTATTATTCAAATGAATTTACTTTCAATTCCTTTGTTAGTTTGAAATCATCTTCTGGTTTCTAATTTTAATCAATTGGAAAAATCATGGCGATCTCTTCTCTACCAGTTTCACCGAGATTATATTATTCTTGTAATTGTGAGGTTTCGGAGTTACAGTCTACTAGTTGACTTCACTTAGTATAAGCATTGGCAGCCGGGCTTTGGCTTGTGGACAGCTGATTATTATTCCTCAGTATCTGGACACTAAATACGAATAATATCTAATAATATTAAACAAAATAATAGAGATAAAAAGCCAAATTAAACTTTGCAATTGTAGCCATTGCTGTGAGTGATAAAATCACTCCAGGACTAATCAAATTGGAATTCAAAGTAGACAATATACAAGCGAATTTTAGGGTTTCTAGAATATTATTAGTCCTTAAAAAAGTTATACGCATTAGTGTTAAGAAAATCGAAGTACAATAAAAGTAATCCTTACCCTATAAAGAGGAGTAAGTAGAATGATATCATATTTGCTTTTATAAAATTATATTAATGTTATTTGCTCCTTTGAGAAAAGTAGATCCTTATTAACAATGTTCAGATTACTTGTGAGGAAAAAGATTTGATAATAGGAAAGCTTGATTCTTAACAATACATCTCTTTACGAGCAGACCACTTATCACAGCATTATATATTTTTTTAGTTTATTTACATTTATGTTAAACTATGCCCAGTAGACTTTGAAATTACTTTCTTTGCTTTAGACTCATTTATTTCATTCAGATTCTTATTTGTTTATAATTAAAATATGAGTCATTGTACCATCAGCAACCATCAAGAGTGTGATTCTTTCAAAATCTTTGCTTCAGAATTACAAAAAAATATTATTTTTATCCAAAATATATTCCAAACCAAGCTTAGATTTACCTTTGTAAATCCAACGCTTAAGATCTAATACATGACAAATATGCTTCTTTTGGAACTTTGTCGTAACATAAAAAATTCACAGTTTATACTTTTCCATAACTTGAAGTGCAGCTTTCCTAAAAAAAAAAAGAAGATTTATTTTTGAATTTCAACGAAATATTGAACAAAAACATCATCTATTATAAATGAAGCAGAATTTCTTGTGCACTACAGTGTATCAGCTTCAAAGAGAAATAAAAAGCATAGTTGGTAGAGGCTAATCCTCGTTTAAGTCCCAACAGCTTTTCAAAGCTTACTAAAGATATTCTTCCAATACAAGACAGCAGTAAGACCTTTTTTTAGAGGGTATCTTCCAAAGAAGAAAATCCTCTTAGATCGATCCCATTCTGTTATAGGTTATTTGATGGTTTAAGGGCGAGATACCAATAAAAAAACCACTCTTTCAAGTTGACCAAAAACTTATTCTACAAGTGATTTTGAGGGTAAAGATTCTTAACTTCAGTTCATGATTTTCTGACTTCCTACTGAAATAAATGTACATGTTCCCATTTAGGTTGCGGGAATGAAAAAAAAATTAAAGACACTTATAATTGTCTTAAAACACTTTAAACATTTATTAAAGCAAATCGTAGAATATTACATTATTTACTGCAAAATGGAGTGCTTATGTTTTTATTTTAAAAACCTACATGTTTCAGTGTAGACATTTATATATGTTCACGGAATACATGTGAATAACTGTGCAGTCATAGCCCGTCTTCTGACGATTCGTTTTATGACGTTTCGCTCATTGTACAGTTTTCAGTTTCCACCATTCCCCGATTTTTTGCAGCAATTGATTACCGATGTGGCACTTTTGTTACCTAATGCTACCTCCTTGGCGTTCAAATGGCCTCAGTTAGCTTACAAATACGGAATGCTCTGTATTTCTTTTAGCGAATAACCTAAATATTTAAACTATTTAAAACTTTAATTTTCTTTTTTTTCTTGTGGTTAAAAGATAGAATAATCAATACGGCAAATAAAAGCGAAACGAAAAGTCAGTTTTGCAAGTACATGATAATACAGTGCAATACGTAAGTGAAAAAAAAAAAACAACAACAAGCATAGATCTTCGTAATTCGACGATTTTTTTTTTTGCTTTACGACAATGGTTCCAGAATCAACACATCGAAATGTAGGATTATGCACTAATATAAAATGTTGTTTTCTACTGGAAATCGAAACTAGTTATTAAGGAATACAACCTGACTGGTGGTACAACGAAATTTTAAAAAAAGGTAAAAATACTTTATAATGCCTCATATTTCATATTTAATTGTAAAAATTCTTGATTTTACTATCAATATTAATCTCTGAAACAACTCTGTTATTATCTTCGTAAACCTTTTAACTTAGTCGCATTTTAGTTGTCTCCATAAAATTTCATGACAACTTCCAACTTTTAAAAAGCATATCTTCAGGCTGAGTACAAAAAGATATGAAAAGAAAATTCAGTAGAAGTTACTGGAAATGTATTGAGAATGATTAATGCAATATCAATGCAGAGATAACAAAACATTATTCTAAATTCATTATTTTACATTAATTAAGTTGTATTCACTTTAATCTGATTTCAATTCATGTAACGCTAAATAATGTTATTCTGTGAAAATATATACAGGGTGAGGTATTTAACCTGAAAAAGTGAAATATCTCCGAAAGGAAGCGTTGTATACATAAACGGTCCAAATAAAAATTGTGTTTGAAGTGTTTGAAGGGGATAAGAAAGTAGCTTTATTTCTTTTTAATTTGATAAATGTTTTCGTGGTCGTTTCATATTCAGCTAGGTTATTTTAAAAGGATTTTTTTTTCTTTTTTTTTCTTAGCAATATCTAATCTACACAAAAAACTAATAACTTTTGTTTCAAACATTTCTCCCTTTACTGTCTTTGACGGTACCATTTCAATTTGAGTTTAAGTACATTTTGCGTTTCAAAATGGAAAGCAGTAATTTTATTAGGAATACAAAATAAACAGTTTTAGTAAGTAATCTACTCCAATATAGAAATAAAAATCTGTTTCGTTAATGGATGTAAGTTTTTATTACAAAACAAATTTAATATCTTTTATCACTTTGGAATACGTATCATTTCAAATGTTGTTCGTTTGTCAATTGAACAATAGTCATCCTATAGTTGATTGAAGGGTTACGATTTGATTTCTCTGCTAAGAATAGCATACTTTATCAGGGATAAGATGAGAAAATTTTACATTTTTTTTTTAAGGTGAATCTGGACGAAATGTGGAGCAGTTAATTGTGTTGTATAGTGAACGCTTCCCGAACTCCAGCGTCTAGTTCTTTCCGTTGTCTTTTGCAATAATTTTCGGAAAGTGGAGGTGTACAACCAAAAAAAAAAAAACCTAAACAAACTGTAATCGGCGAAAATTATCAAATTGCAAAATTAATTGCAGTCGCTCATGATCCTCATGTAAACTCTCCAACAGTAGCTGCTGTTTTTGGAGTATCTCAGAGAAGTTATCTAAGAATATTAAAACAACGTAAATTTCATCCGTAGCATTTGTCGTTACATCAAGATCTTCATGGGAATAACTTCCACAATCGAATGGCATTTTGTCAATAGGCATGAGAAAAAATACAAGTTGATAACAATTCTTTTTCTTTTGGGCAATATTTTATCAATAAATTCTCAATGTTCTCTAATCATGGGCAACATTGATACAATATGTCATTATTGGTCATTGAAAATCTTCGATGGTTAAGGCAAGTTGAGCCCTTGTACATTAATGTTTGGGTTGGTATTATCGTAGGAAAGTTAATTGGTCCATTTTTCATTGACGGCACATTGAATGGTGAGAAATACCGCAACTTTTTGAGTTAGAAATTACCACAATTGCTGGAAAAACTGACTTTACAAGACAGACAGACAGACATTTGGTTTGAGCATGATGGTTATCCAGCACATTATTCGCATCCTGCTCGACAAGTATTAAATGAGGAATACAACGGTCGTTAGATGACGTGGTGATCCAGTGCCTTGGTCAACTAGATCTCCCGATTTAACATCTCCCATTTTTATGGAGGTACATTAAAAGAAAGGTCTTCCAAGATGTACCCACCACCCCAGAAAATATGCAGGAGCGAACACGAAATTCTGGTGTAAATATTGATCCAGAAAGGTTTTAGCTACTCATCAAAATTTTCTTCAACATCTCTAAAAAAAAATATAGGTTTCCTTTTAAAATAACAGTTGAATAAGAAATGATTATGAAAACATACATCAAATGAAAAACAAATGGTTACTTTCTTTTCCTGTTTCAAACACACATTGTATATGGGATCTTTTTCTATTCAACGCTTCCTTTCGGTGATGCTCCACTTTTTCAGGTTAAATGCCGCATTCTGTGTATAAAGTAAATAAGAAATATAAAGATTTATTTAGTAGAAGTACTCAAAATTCCAATTTAGGGTAAATGATTTTATGTTTATTGCATTTTAGGAGAATTGAAGATTGAAATTAAGGGTTCATGTAATGTCAAATTGCGGATATTGGCATTTATTAATAACAAAGAAATGTAATATTTGTTGCCTGAAATACTGAAAGAGAAGTAGGAAATTAAATCTGCAAGATTCTTTAAGATTCACTTGAAAGGCGATTATATAAACTCTTGAATAAATCGATATGTTAATTAATAATCTTCCTAAATTGTAGCTTCATGAAAGTAGGCTCATAATTTTGTATTTCTTTGACTTAGCTTAAAATCTAGTATCGAATCTGCTTTAAATTGTAAGGGTTAAAATAATTACACACAATTTTATTAATAATAACTATCCTTACGGAGTATGACTCCCTCTAACCACTTGAACAGTGGTGTTCAAGAAAGCATTAAGAAAGCAAGCAAATCCTATAACTTGAAAGTACACATTTGTCTTGCAATAGCCCTACAGCCAACAATAACAGGATTCAAAACTCCAATAGTCAATTAAAGTCGAGATTACGATTTATCTCCCTTTCGACCTGAGATATTTTGTTTGGCTGCTAAAAGGTGCAATAACAAAGGATCCTGCAAATGAACATTAAAGACACATTCATAAACGGACAACAGGCTCTCCATTGAAAGCATGTTCTTCAAAAACAAGAGATACCAATTACAGAGCTTTCATATCAACAATCGCTCTTCAAGTCACTATTCCTTGAACTGGCGTTTTAAAACGGTTTTTAATTTAATATTGAATAAATGAAATTTCATTGTTGGTCTTTGAATGGCAGGGCTGAATTCCATGAAAAAAGAAAGTACTCAGTCAATTCCTAATTCTCGAATATTCAGCAATAGAAATCTCATTTTTCTGATTAAATGATATATCTTTGCATAATGCTAGGGTAAAAAGCTTTTTGCAGTCAATAGCTATCTTTAGCCTATTTTCCTAAGAAATTGAGATTAAATCAGTCTGTGTTTTATTGTGTTCCCTTATAACTTTTTAAGAACAGGAAACGATCTAATTTTTCCGTGTGGATCCTTATCGAGTTTTTTGCTCATGAAAACGATAAAAATCGTCATTTAGTTATAAATTCGTCATTTAGTAAGAATATATTTGACGAGGCAAAAGTCCAATATTGCATGGTGCACTTGGTCGTTAATGATGCTTAATTATTTCCTGAATGACGTCTGACCTGTCCTAGTATCAGTGGACCCAGTAATAACAACATAACGTGTTGTTAAACATTCTCAATAGTCAGGGCCTTTGGACAAATCTAATATTAGGCAATGTCAATTGAGGGCGCTTCTGTCGTGATTGCTTAGTTGAAGAATAGTCGTAACAAATGACTTTTACTTTCAACTTTATCCTGTGTGGATGCTTTATCAATTGCACAACATGGTGGCAGCGATAAAGAAAACAAAAAGATCTAGTGATAAAAATCATCCATCGAACGTTGCAATCCTCCGTGGACTCAATTTTGACTTACAACTGACAATTATCAAGTCAAAATCAATCTTCGAAAACCAACGTCACCGCTCACAACCAGTACTCAACTCCAACACATTCGAACTTTCTATGGAGAGAGAATCGAACTCTGTCTTAGAGAAATCAACAGGTTCTAATTCTCATGAAAACATCTACATCAGGTAATACTGTTTATTTTTATCGTAATCCATCGTGCAATTGTGAAATATATCCATATTCCGTATATGGCTAAAATCTCACATGGCAATGGCTCAAAACAGCATTCTATTTCCCGATCGATTTAATTTCTCCAAATAAGAAGAATGGGACGAATAGATTTGTCGATTTGAAAGATATACAGTAGAATGGTCACTGAACTCGATAAAAAACTCGATCGTTAAAAAATTAATATGTATGTTCATTGTATGGGAAATCAAGGGGACAATACTTTCCAAACTCTCTTAAAGAAGGATCAAAAGAAAAGATACGCTGAAGTAGTCAATGCACTCCAAGGATATTTTATCGTCAACAGAAAAGTTATTTTCGAACGGGCTCGATTCAATAAGCGAAGACATCAGGATGGCGAAAGCGTGAGCGAGTTTATAATGTTGCTGTTCTTGCTCATCGAATACCGTGAATTCGGCGCTTTGAAGAACGATTTACTACGCAATGGAATCATTGTAGGCATCAAAGATAAAATGTTATCTGAACGCATGAAAAATTGGAAAGCGAATCGAAAAGGCAATCAAGATGACAAAACAACGCGCTCGAGTGAAACAGCAGCAGCCATTACTTTGACTCAATTGAACAGGTAAAGATCGATCAGGTCAAAGGCAGAAAGAAACCAGGCCATTTCAATTGAATTCATCCTCGATTTCTGATCATCGTAATAGCAAGGGCTCATCTCAATATAACAAGTATAATCCAAATTTTAACTGTAAATGCGATTGCTGTGGAAGGAAAATGCATTGCTGACTATCCAGCATCGAATTCATTATGTCATAAATGTAAAATCAAAGGGCATTACGCGAAAGCTTTTTGTAAGACAACCCAGCAGTCCGCTTTCACGAAATTCAAGGTGATACCGATGATGCATTTGTTAGGACCATAGGATCCAGTTTTGGCGGACGGGCACATCTCAGTACGAATAAGAAAATGTAAAACTTACTCTCTACGCTGACACGCAAGCTGACGTTACTGTCATTTGGAGAAAATTTATCTCAAGCATTTTTCTGATGTCCGTCTGCAAGAACCTCTTAAGAATTTTCAAGTGCTGGCAATCAATGACTATCAAATGTGTGAGTTTACTTCTGGGAGCAGATCTTCCGTGACAGATGTATTCTAGCTGAAATCTGTCGTTAAGAGAGCAGAGAAACCACATCTCTCCGACATCGTAAGAGAAGAGTTGGGCGTAGTCCGGCGTGCAGATGTCAACTCCTTGAAAACAAAAGTTCAGATGTCTTTTTATCCCGGAAAGTGTTTTTCAAGGCTATTTCAATGACTTCCACAGATGAAAATACCGTATAAAATTCAGTTGAAGAAGGGAGCCTCTCCGTTCGTACTCATGAAGGCACGTCGTACTCCTTTTCCTAATCTTGGGGATATCAAACATTCCTTCGATAACATGGTTCGGATGGAAGTCATGTCATTACCTAATGGACTGGTAAGCTTGCCTAGTCACCAAAGCCACACGGTACGCTGCGAATGTGCATCGATTACGTTGAATTACAAAAGTTCTTTACAAGGCAAGTACCGTACATCCTAAGCCGGTTAGTGAAAAAATTCCTTGTTCGTTTCCTAGGCACAGTACTTCACAAAACTCGACACTAATAGTAGTCTTAGCGTTACCTTTAGTCTGTGTGGATGTTTTATCAATTAGACAACACAGAATAACCTCCATTCCATAGTATCACCTCCGAATCATGAGATAATTTTCATATTTTAGGCTGGGTCCAGCGCTTCATGATGTTAACACTTCTCTCACCCTCCACTCAATAGCAGATCGTATCACTTTCTTCAACTTCCCTAATGTCTTATCACAAGATCTAATCCCACAATTGAATGCTTATTATTTTGTTCTTTGCTGAGACCAGTAAGTTGGGACAGACGACTTGCGAGACCCAATTTCTGCAACTCTGCGCATTATCAGAACTAAAATGTTAGGACTCTGAGTTTAACGAAAGTTGATGTCAGTTGTAAACCTGTGCCTCCGTATATCCTTCTTCAATATCACAATGATCACGGTCTGCAAGTGACTTTCTGATCACATTTCTACCGCTTGTGTATGGAAGATCCATTTGATTTTCAGTTGCTGAAACCTTCCAATGCTTTTGAGATGCCGGTTATTTCTCTTGTTTTATACGTTTCTGCTAGACTTGCACCAACGTTTTTCGAATTCTGACGGATCTTGAGTTTTCTAAGTTTCTACATAACTGCAACAGACTAAGTGATGCGCTGTATGAAGGACTCACCGCAACATGCCAGAAGCCCGTATGACCGTTAAATTTGCTTATATTGTCGTTTCTTGTCGTAAAATCAATTACCATTAACACTTGTCATTTTTTGGCAAGTACATGTATAAATTCTTAAAAGAATGATTCTTCTTTATAAGCAAAAGTAATTGACTTAATAATTTGTAGAGACAGGAGACTCCCATCATTTATGTCAGCGTCCTACAATAAATACTATACAATAATCAATAAAATCTGAAAGATTACCCTATTACCTATAACGATACAAGAAATTTAGCAGAATAGTTGAAAAGGATTAATTATAGATTTCCAATATTATCATAATCACTGAAACCTAGGTGAATGCATATGCATATAGCCTTAACTATGATTAGTTACGATGCAGTCAGAATTTTAAAACCAGGAACGATTTCTCGGCAGATCCCCGCTGTAAATTGATAGCGCCGGGAGCTTTGTTTCGCATAAAGTGGGATTAGTTAAACATACTTTTAATTAGAGGAATACAATGAAACAGAGCAGCGAATGTACAACTCTTCAATATAGTTTTCATTTCTGTTTCAGATTAATTCACGTTTTAGGCTTGAATTATAACTTGACAAGGAAGAGATGGCTTCCCAAATTTCGAGTAACCATTGTCATAATACCTAGTAATAGTTGTTTAAAATGATAGAAGGTAATGTAAACTTAAACTTTCAGCTCTGCTATATAGTTAGTGTTTGTTTCTAGTTAATAGGTATTTGTTGAAGTAACCGCATAGTATGGCTGAACATGCAGCATGGGAACGCAACATTGTGCTGGGAATAGAGGGAGACCAAACTAATTGCGATTAACTTTTCATTTATCATAAACATGCATTGTACCAAAATTTTAAAGAAATTAACCCAACCGGTTAAGATTTGAATTTTAGCCCATTTTAGAGAGGACATAAATGCGTGACGATGTTTTAAGCCGAACCAGAAATAACCAAGATTCTATCAAATTTTATTAAAATCCATTCAGTCTTTCTAAAGTGATGCTTATACAGACTACTGGGTAAACAAAAGAAAAAGTGGTCAAGGGGAATAGAAATTCTTCGCATGCTCTGTCAGTCCTTATATTGATCGCTTTGTAATTCTGTATCGAATAAGTAGGCCTAATTTACACTAAGATCCTAATACAGAGTGTCCCAACTTGAAGTATACATTCTTTGAAACGTTATAATTCAGCAACGAAATGAGATAGAAATATAAGATGTGTTGTGTATGATCCAGACGGCACTGGAAAAGCATAGTAGCACGCTCATTTTTGTTCATTTGTTAGAAACCAAAATGGCGGTGAGACTTTCATTCGATGAACGTAAATGGATACTTAAGTATTACTGGAAAGTGGAGAATGTTGTCAAGGGTTGAATTTGGTGCACCAAATCTATATAGAAAGAATGGATAGGAAATAATAATTGGGAAGGTATTTCAGGTTTCAGGTTTTGCAGATACTGCTTTTTAGATGTAATAATTCTTGCACTTTAACATCAAAATATTTTGACGGTTTTAGTCCATATCTTAGGATAGAACCGATTTTTTTTTTTAAAGTCAGAGGATGGTTTTTGCAATCTATCTCTTTCTTGGCCAGCCGGGCTAATTTTAATGGTTGATAATGGTTTAGAATGTTTTAGATCATTAAGATCAAAATAGGTCATTCTTTTCATGCATAATCAGCAATGTAAAAATTACAATCAACTTTCCATCTAAGTCTGTAACAGTTTTATGTAATCAATTTGTTTTGAATTTCGTCTAATTATCAGATCTTTGTGGTATATTGTAGACACTAATACATAGGTTAGTGAAAGTTATACCTAAAATTTCTTGGCAACATATGTTGCCGTTTTTCAGAAAAAAAAATCAGCATCCCTATTACACTAACTATGGAATCACCCACAATTTTGAAAACTGAGATGAGCATTCAAATGACAGAAATCAAAATCATATGATTGTTTGTTACTGAATTTGTGACATGTCTCAAATTGCGTCTCAAATTGCCAGGTGATATTGTAAAAAAAAGAAGTACGGAAAATTTATTTATATCAAGGCCAGGCAAGTCGTCACACAGAACTAAGTGGACGTTCGCAAACAAACAATGTACTAAGAAAAGGAGATAATATATTAAAATTAAAAGAAAATACAGGAAAAAGCTGTTAAGTGGACGTGATTGTCGGTGCATTTTCCACCTTGTCACTAATGAAGAATAGTCTGTGCGACAAATTCAAGCAAATTTTGGAAAGATTGTGTCCCGTCAAATAATCTTGAGCAGCTTGAAGAATCATCCCAATGAAAGAGCTATGAAATTAGCTAAACAATCACAATTTCTTGAAATCCATAAAGCACCAAGGCTACGGTGGGCTCGAAATGTAACGACCTGGGACCAACAACGGAACCATTGCTGTTTTTAGACGAAAAAAAGTTCAATCTCGATGGCCCTGATGGGAATGCCTACTATTGGCATGATCTACGAAAGGAGAAGAAGGTTAAGTTCAGTAGGAACTTCGATGGTGGATTTGTAATGATTTGGGCTGAATTTGGAAAAAAGACTGACTTTGCATTCATGATGGAAGGTGTAACTCTCCAAACTATCAGAAATTATTGTACAATACTATGATTCCATTTGGTCCATTGATTTGTGGCAGCTCTCGGATTTTTCAGCAAGAAAGCGCCTCGTTCCTTGCTTCAAAATAAATTAAGAAGTGGTTTGACGATCAGAAAATTTACGTGATCAATTGACCAGCATTAAGCCCTGATATTAATTCAACAGAGAACCTTTCGGCTCAACTACCACTCCGGATATATTGCAGAAACCACCAATTCAACTCTATGGAGAACTTAAATTGGCTATTTTAGAAGCTTGGGATGAAATTATAATTCCTGAGATGGAAGCTTTATTAAAAATCAACCCCACAGCGGTGTTTAATCTAGTACAAAACAAAGAGGCTTACCAAAATAATAGTCATTTTTGGCTATCGTTGGGGTTCCAACGATCTCTTTTATATAGTAGTTTTCCAGATACGAACGCACTTCCGTAACTCATTGCCTCTGTGTTTGAAAAATAATTTTAATTTCCTAAGAAAATAGAAATAATTTCTATAAGATAACGTCCGTGACAGGAATCGAACCTGGAACTTTATGATCCGAAGTCAGACCACCTGCCAGTAATTTTTGAACCGCTGCGCTGGATATATCTTCTTGACACTTCGATATGCCTATTTGAGGTCTTGGAAATCTCTTGAGATATATGAAATCTTTTTAAATGGATCCTTGTCGTGAAAGCAGTGCGAGAAGCTTAAAAATCCCCATTAGCATTGAATCTAAACAAGGAATTTCTATCCTATTTCTGTTAATATCCAGATATACAGTAAATGTTAAGTGCTTAATTCATTACGCGAGGTTTGATAATACTAAAATTAATCTGATTTAGACAATTCAAAGTAATTGCTGCGAATTTATTTTTTGTTCTTTCAGAAAATGGAAAATTTGTGACTGTTTGAATTCAGTAGATATTAGCATTGAAATATAATATCAGATGTCCAAGAAATGACTTGAGATGTTTGGAGATTAGCCGCATCGATCTCATATTTTCTTTGTAGGCGTACGGGTCAGGGGAAGTGCAATCATGAGGAAAATTATCTAGTTCACATAGTCACTAGCAAGGCATGAGGCGCTCCTGTCAGCTATGCAGTATCTCCTGGTTTTCGTTGCTAGGTCGAATTCGGAATTATGGAATACAACTGTTGATCACAGAAGATTTTCAATCTGCATTCTCAGATACAATTTATGGATATATAAAGTAATGATTTATAGATCCATAAATAGCATGATTTGATTTCAAGTCCTGAGTGTGCGCACCCTAGCTCGATAGACCCTATCCTTGAGTTAACTCCAGGGCCAAAAGTCACAAGGATTGATGTCAGGGGATCATGCAGGTCATTCATAAGAATAATGCTTGCTTATTACATGATCATTAGAGATGCACTCTGCAATCGATTCCTAGCAACACGTGATGTGTGCGATGTAGCTCTATCTTGCATGAGGACTCCTATGTTTAGGACACCATGCTGCTACGAGAATGGAAATACTCAATAAAAATGAGTAGCGAACCCTACAAAGGTGCAGGTTTGTAGACCGTGTGCTCGTTCCAGTTAGAAGAAATATGAACCAAGAAAGAGCGTAGCAGCGAAACCACATCAAACTGTTACTTTTGGTGAATATTCTAAGGCCCCTGATCGTTGATGTAACAACATATAAGAAAGCTAGTGCAAACATTTGACGATTACCGTAGTCTGCGGTTTGTTGCTGGGTATCATACATGCTGGGATCTTACAGGGATAAAGATGAAGAACCTAAACAAATAACTGCATGTACTGTTGACATTGGTAACTGTAACTGTCTTGAGACGGTTTTATCACTGTTGCATCCGAATTGGTTCGTAGCGTTAGGTTCCATTAGGGCTACCGCAACTTCATCAACAGTTTCTTCTGATATTCGTCTTTGTCCTCTGCCCGGTGCTACTGTCAACTTTCCCATTGTTTCCCGTTGTCGTTGCACCATACATCGTAAATTTGTAATCGATAGTGATACTCGACCCCTTCTGATGCCTCTGATACGCCTGTGTTTACGTAATGACCTAGTGGCATTCGAAAGCAACTAATAAAGCTTCGGTAAAGCGAGGTCAACAAGTGTTAACGGCATTGGTGTGCTCTTATTGAAGTGCATGAATCATCGTGTGCTAGTCTTTTCAAGGATACCTTCATTTGTATTGCCGACTGCAGCGCCACATGTCCCCTGGTTCTGACCGTATGAATTAAAGATTTTTTTTCATGATTTCACTCCCATGACCCATAAGTCTACGATCCAAAGTTTGAGATCGAAGCGCCTAATATTTATTTCGATGACTAGGGGGGGGGGGGCAGAGATGGAGACTCAAATTAACATACTCAAATTTTAAGTTGGACTATAAGTGAATATCGTAATAAATTTTGAAGAAATGTGTCTATCTGTTTAAGCGCGTGATTTAGGAGGTTAGTTTTGAGGGACGGAAGGGGGGAGACTAAAACGAAATGGTCCTATGTTTTAAGATGTACATACCAAATTCGCTGGAAGTCCTTCCAACAGTTTTAATGTGGTGCGCGTACAGACAGATAAAGGATTTAATTGTTCAAGTGAAATAGTGAGATGTCATATTCAGTAAAAATTAAATAAGGAGAAACTAAAATCTTTGGGAGCTTTCATCTATTATTATCTGCAGAAATTTAGCTCAATCGATTTAATAAATTCGGAGGATATTATTATTATGAGCATACAAATTCCGCTTGGATGCATTATAATGAAATTTTTTGAGAAATCTCATAATTTCTTAATAAGAAACAATTATTAAAAATGAATATGATTTGACAGTTTCAAATACTGTTACCAGCAATTTTCGTCATACTTGAAATGAAACAGGGTGGCATCCTTAATAAAGGACCTGTCATATAATTCAGGCAATAAAAACATAGCCGATATATTATGGAGAGGGGGGTGATAAAAGCATAATATAACGACGATGTTTTTATTGGTTGAATGATGTGATTCTTTTATTAAGGATATCTTCCTGCTTCCTTCCATGTCTGATCAAAATTGCTGTTAATCCATTTGAAACTAAAACTTTATTTTGAATAATTATTTGTGTGTTTTTAAGAGGTTTTATGAGATTTTATTGGACCCAACGCACACGTTGATAATTTTACTTTTTTGAGAATGTTTTTGAGATGGCCTTCGCTTTAGTGTAATGTCCCCACATTGTTAACGCTACAAAATTCACAGTATTTTTTAGAAACATGATCACGAGGTGGCTTCATGAACATTTTTTTAATAAAAGTCAATTTTAGGCTGTTTTGGACATAGATGTTTATTACATTATATTTCTGCATTCGTAAAAAAAGAAGACCACTAAAACCTTTTTAAATAGGTTTTTCTTGAATTTTTCTAAATGAATATTAAGATAAATGTAGAGAAAACTTTTATAAGTACTAAAACAATAAGCGGAATTAAGTCACTGACGTCACCTCTTCCGCAAATTGAACCTGAGGAAGATTCGTTTTCAATGTTGATTTCTTCTCCTTGGGATTTGCTATCAAGGTTGAATCTTGAGGGAATCTACTCTGTTTGATGAGCGAGTCTAACAGCTGATGTAAACAAAATCCTTTGGAGCATTTAATTAGAATGATATTCCTGATAAGATAAAATTCCCATGACAATCGAAATGAAATATCATTCAGGTCTTTTTACTAATCAGAGTGAGTAATTGATAATTTCATCTCTGTTGGGGATAGAGTGATTTTTGGATTATCAAATTATAATCTACTATATCTTTAAAACCTTATATCTTCACTTTCTCTTCGGTCTGACGTCATTCCTTAATGGCGTCCTGGGGAAGGCCACGGGAAACCACCCCAGTATCTTTCCCTTGTAATTCTAGGGAGTCTGCTAGGGGTTCGCCGTCTTGGGAACACTAGCGCTCCCTGGAACACGGATGCTTCGGCAACGAAGCTCGCACTTCGGTGCGAACCGACCACACACACACACATATCTTTAAAAGTAGTGTAATGTTTACGTACATGTTTGGTTTTGTGGTTTTATTTTTGAACTACTTTTGTAATTAAAATTTTATAGTGATATAAAATTAGCTTTGTAAATATCACTAAAATAAAAATTAAAGCTTGTATTCTTTTAGTAAAAACAAAGCATCTGAAAAAAATTCAAAATACAGAAATGATACCGTTTGAGTAATAAATACAAATTAACAAAATTATATACTTTGAAATGTGTCAAAAGCCCAGCACAGAATAAACAACAAATAAATTGCCTTTTTCGATAAAGAACCAGAAAATTATATATTTCCCTACTTTTGTTTTCTTTTTATAGTAAAATATTTTTGTATTTAGATTCCTCTTTTCTTAATAGAGTAAATAAATAACTATTCATTTTAGTTAAATGATTTTTTTTTCATTCTTTTCAATTATTTTTTATTATAATTGTTTTTAAAAAAACTTTGCTGGAATGAAGCTAAATTCCAATAATATTACTAAAGTTATGACGAAGATAATGCCTTTGTTGTTAGAACCGTTTTGTATATAAAATTTGCTGGGACGCCCAAAGAAACAGAGAAATTTATGCTCTGCGAAATATTGCGAAAGATGATATTGTAATTACTGTAAAGGTTTACATAATATATCACTGTTTTGTACTACTACTGTTACCCTTATTATTATTAAATTTTTCCACGCTCATGTAGAACATTCGGGATGGAACTGCATGTTCTAGAAGATTTGATGGTATGTATATTCTATGTTTATCACAACAAAATAAAGAATTTTAAAGTCGTCTACTTTCTTAAACATCTACTGTATTCAATTTTCAGTTCAATCTCATTTTTAACGAATTAGAGAACCAAACTCAATGCTGAAATAAATTCTTAATTTTCTCCAACTCTTAAAAACAAAGAAATCAGTAAATAAATAATTGGATAAAAGCTATTTATATTATATTATATTATATTATATTATATTATATTTATATTTTTTCTAGTAATCAACGAAAATGTGAAACAAAACAGATGCAGAAGTATTTTGATTTTCTATCTTTATTTTTATTTAATTTTATTTTTATCGTTTAGGTTGACTTAAAGTAATTTTAAATTTCGTATGTTCGTATTTTTGAGATTTGAATATTTTTCTTCAATTTGATATTTAATTAGTTTTTTTTACCTCTTCTAGATGGTATCCATTCCAATGAAAAATAAATAAATCTTTTCATAGCCATTAATAATTCCTTTGTTTACCGTTTCATTCTGGGACAAACATTCTCAGAGGAAGAATTTACGATTAGAATTCTAGATAACGTAATTTACGAATGCGATAGGAATTCGAGTGGGAATAAATATTCTAAATCTTTATTTCAAATTTTGGAAAATATTGGAATAGCTTTTGGTTTGGCAAGATTAATTTTTTTTTTATCTGATTTACTAGCACTTGCTAGCCATTGCTAACAAAGCATGGTGGGATGTTTTTTGAAAAGTAATCTAATATGCATCAGACAGGAAAACAAACAACTTTTAACCTGAGAAGTTCATCAAATCAGTCGGTCAGTGTGTTTGTGCGTACGTGTGTTCCTTTATACATTTTGATGGATTTTCATGAAATTTGATGTGCGTATTCATTCATAACATTACTGTAACAATAATAATAATAAAAAAAACACAGATACGTAAATTAATTAAAAAATACTTAATATTTTTTAATGCATCGACAATATTAATACAGTGATAGAAAATTGCGGTTCTTAGCCTTCATAAGCTCAAATTTGAACTGAATTTGAACACACGAAGGCTAAAAAAAAAAACCCAACGTTTTCTGTCATTGTATTAATATTATATTAAAAAATAAGTATTGTTTTAATTAATTTACTTATCTGTGTTCATTTTTATTACTAAGCTTTTTATCACACATATATTATTTGATAATTACTGTAACAAATTACTGTGTAATTAAATCTATTTTAAACTTATTTTATGAATTTCAAAATTAAACCTAAAACATAAAATTTCTCTCTTTAATTTTTAAGGAACGTATATTAGTGAGTTGAATTCATGGCAATTCTTCCTCAAATCTTTGTAGTCTTATGCAACATCAACAGCGGATTGGGCTGATGAGTCCGTAGAAGAACGAAACGGCCGTTCCCAATTCCTTTCCATAATCCAATCAGAAAGGCAATTTCTCCTTTTGCGGTTTGTTTTATTTGCTTTATTTATTCACCAAGAGAGGTTTCAAAAAACATTCATTGCAACTTTTACTGGAAAAACAGCGATTTGAAATGAAAACTACAAAATAACGTTTATATGTGCCATGAATATTGGTATTTACAAATAAGACGAATCCTATGTAAACCGAAAGGAAATTCTCTTTGATATTTACAACTCCCATTGCGAAGGCAGTCCAGTCAGATGGAATTCAGACCATTTGCAATGCATTTCATAACGGATAAAAATGAAACGAGGTGGATGTCATTCTTATAAATCAAATCTGTACGACTCTTCTAATAACTAAATAAAAGCACTTCAACTATCAATTAAGAATTCTCTCATATTTTTAAACTGAACGTAGAGTATTTACCAAGAAGGTCGTCGCTTAGAGGGAATAGTTGGGGGAATGAAATTATATAACAGAAGTAACTTCATTTTCTACAGCAGGGCTTTTAGATATTTAAGTCATAAAATTTTAAGAAAATTTTATTTATAGTAATAGTTTTTTATCAATTTTACAGCGTAATATATTTGTTTTAGTAAATTTGCAATCCCCCTTACAGGTAAGATTCCCAGGCACCCTTATAGTTATTGTCGAAAGATACTTAAACTCTAGTTGTTTGTTTTCCCCGTTTTGTAGACCTATAACGTAATGAATTAATCTGAGTTAAATTCTCGTTTAATGCATTTTCATGGTAAATTTGAATAATTCGAATTAATTTATAGAATTTTTCTGAGGTGAAAAATCATAAAAAAATCTTATATTTGTAGTCTGTAATATACATACTGTCTCCAATAATAAAAATATTCCATTTCCTAAAAAAAAAATTAAAAAGTAAATCAACATTATTTACTGATATCGTCTAAATCGTATCAATCTACTCGCAAATAATTCGTTGCTTAAGATAATATTCACAAAAATGGGATAGAAATCAATTACTTGGATCTTAATGTTTATCTGTGGTAATTTTTGTGACTTCCTCGTGCTAATTTTGGCAAAGATTTCAAATATAAACTTAGATCGTCCCTAGTCCTCAAATATTCATACTAAGTTTCAAGAAGAGTCATCCAGAAAGCCTTTCAAATGGTATTAGCAGATTGAATGATTTGATGAACACATTTTCCAATTAAAAATAAGCTAAAAATGATAAGCTTGCATTGAAATTTACATATGCAAGACGAACGAGAAATAGACCTTTAAAAAAATATAGATTAGCCTAAGGCAGTTGGAAATATCTCAACATAAAAATATTACTTTTTTGTTATTTTTAAATTTAAAACTGCTCCCTCAATTTGGATTAGTATTTTTCAGAGGAAGCCAATAATAGGAAAGATGAGGGAATGTAAGTTACAAACACATCTGGCATTTATTGATTTTGAGAAAGCTTCCAACTGAGTAATACAAAGAAAACTCTAGAAAATAAAATAATAATAAAAAAAATTGCTCTCCTCTAAATAGCTATCCTTCTGGAAGTTATGAATTCTCTGCCAATACAGAAATTTATCTATCTTTTTTTGATAAATATATTTTTAGTGCTTAAATTATCAATTAAGAATATATTTATTAAGCCACTAAGATAAATATAACTATAAGAAGATTTTTTGAAGAAATAGCTGCTTATAATAATAAGAACGTTATATTTCCCTTATTATATTAATCAAAATCAAATAATTAGATGAAAAAAACAAAACAATTAAAGATTACAATCTAAAAATTAATTTGTCAATGCAATTTTGAAAATTGCTTGGATAGCTTTTATGGAAGTGTAGTTTTTATAGAACAAGATTTTTAATTTTATTTTGTTTTTTAATTAAGCTCATAAAGATCCTTTTATCGTGATATGCTGTGAAATCCTGTTGGAAATCCTCACCAATATTCGTCTTCGATTAGATAAACAGTTGTAAGATTGCAGCAATGGTTTTGTATTTGAATTGTACGTTTGTACGTTGAATTGTACCAAAACTTATTGGGTAATTTCCAATAAGAAATCTTATTGATTATTGTTGACATTAAAGGAACGTGTATCTATCCTTAAGTTTATTTATGAGTCGAAGGGCAACATCTCTGCAGCAAGACATTTATTAGATGAGAAGTATGGTTTTTCTCCAAAACGTGAAACAAGGTCTGCAATGCAGCAGAAATTTGAAGATATATTTGTTCTGTTGCAACAAAACACACTGTGAAAGAGTCACACGTCATAATCACTATCGAAGAGAACTAACACATCACTGCCGAATTGCTGGTGAAAAGTGCGAATAAGTCGATAGTAATTGACCAGGTTATTTGATTGTCGCTACTGTATGCAAAGTTCAGCAGATCCAACTGCTGTATATTTCCCTATTTCATGTATTCCAATGTTAATAATTATACCCCCAAAATAGCCAAATACCTATTCCATATATTGAATCTTTGAAAGGTGCTTATTGCAATGTTTAATACTCCATCTCGTGTTACTAATATCACAAAGTTGCTAACGTCCGTCGTGTTGTGCATAGGGCACAGCAGTCCACAAAACTCTTACTACATTTCTTGAACTGAATCGGTGGGAAGCCTGTGAGAGCGGTAGAGGTTCAGTTACCGCATTTGGCACATTGTAAAGCAATTCGACGAAATCTTTTGCAGTGACCAATCATCTCTAAACTTTTTCGCATTTAAAGAATATTTTAAGTGGAATAACTTTTTCTTGGAAAAAAATACACAATACTTGAACTACAAAAAAGTCCGTGTAAAAGTAAGAAGAATTATTCATTTCCAGATTTTCTTAATTTGTTAAATATTTGTTTATAAAAATTTTGCAATTCTCTTTCATTTTTGAAACTTACACTGCTTACAAGGAGGATTCGCTCCTAGTATATATCACATACCTGTTGTTTTTGCTATCTAATAAATGATTTAGGCGTCCTTTCAGTAATAACTTCTGTCAAAAAATTTCGAAGTCGTAAAATTGCGAAACAAACCTAAGAAAAAAAAAATCCGAGAAATGTTTCATCTAGCAGAACTTATACTTTTACTAGATATGAATAAATTTGCAATGAAGATATAAGCTGGAAAAATGAAGATTGCGGAAAATGAAAATCTTTATTAACTGACTTTCACATTGACACTCAAACATCAGGTCTCCGAAGAGAAAGTAGCATTGTTCGTAGAATGATCAGTTGACAACTAATTTATGGAGCTGCTCCAATGATGAGATTCAAAATAATACATCATTTTGAATTCGTTAAATATGCGTTACAAAAAAACTGTTGTGACTTTCTATCTTCTTAAGACTGGATATAGCTTTAAAATGACATTAGAAGTCAGTTATATAATAAATTGTATTGGATAAATTTTAAAACAATGTGAACCATTTCTGGTGTTCATTATATGGATATATCCATATTTCATTGCTTAATGAAATAGGATTAATATCAAATTCTAAGAAAACATTGGAATAAAGACCTGAAACAGAAAGTAAAGTTCTGTAATTGGATCTCAGAAATATATCATCAACTTCTGTGAGTGGCGTTGTATAATAATACGAAAACAACGAAAAAAACAACGTGAAATCAAATTCAAGGCACTGGGTTTTCAATCATCGAAGAAATACCAGCTTTTTCCTTAGATTAACTTAAACCATTTTTCTAGTTAAGATAACTACGATACTCGTTAATATACTTTTAAAAGAGTATCTCTAAAATGGAAACAGAGTAATTGTGCCATTACTTATTGCTCAAATAGATAAGAAGCTTTTACAGAATGCAGCTACAAACACTGATGAGTTGTTTAATCATCGCATTGGTCGCAGTAAATCACATTTGTGTCAACAACAATATTGACAATCGGTATTTATCCAGATGTAAATGATTCGTTCTCATTATTGATTTTTCAGCATTTGTAAAATTTTATTCCCTCCGATGGCAGCTTATCAGAAATTAAGCTACTTCGAAAGAGATATGATTGTGGAGAACCGGGAGATATGTCACTCTATTTCAGAAATTACGACTAAGTTCGAATTCTCACTTTTAACAATTTCAAGGGTGTAACTGAACTACAACGAAAACATCCAGACCCATGTGGCCAAGAAAAAAAAAAGCCCCAGATACAAAAGTGGGCAGCTGCGTCTGGCACGCATAGTAACAGCCAACCATGGGCAATATAACCGTTGCAAAGAAATTTTAGTGAAAGGTGGTTAGTAACCACCAATCACAACCAGCGAAGCTATGACGTACCAGTAAACAAAGGCGAATCCTACACTCAGCGGAACGAAGCGGCTGGCAGCATTTTCGCTAAGAATTCGACTGATCTAAGAATATTATGACTTATATTACTGAAATAAATTCTTTCTATGAATTTCTGAAAATATTTTTCATTAACTTATTGAATAGGCAGGGCCCCCGCCCTCAGAAACCATTCTTATTAATAACATATTTCTTTTTCCCTCGAATACCTTTGAGGTTTTGCTTACCGGGTAGTCCTAGCTGAAGAGAGCCTAATAAGCTGGAAACAGCTGTCTCACGGTCTCAGCTTAATTTAAAAGGCTTCGCTTTATTATTTTATTTCTTGTTGAAGCAACATTCGCTTTGCAATGAACTATTTCAGCATTTGTTGTCTTCGAAACTCACAACTTGCTCTGATCTTCCGCTTAAATAATAAAAATTCTAAAATACACATATCTGCAGTTTCACACAGCTTAATTTCTTTTTATATTACAGGTATTTGCATTGCGAAAAGGCGACTTGAACCCGCAATGAAACCTAAACGTCGAAAGTTAAATTTCGTTGCTGATTGGTATTCCTGGCTTTAAAAGACTTAAAAAACCAGCACCAATCACATGAAGCGTTGCTTCACATAAGAACGGATGATGTGGGAGTAACGGCATCAAATCACAAAAGCATATCATCAAGAATCCATGGCTATTTCAGTGATCAAAACAACGGCAAAAATTAGAATTGTGTGATTTTGGCATTAGAAGGAGAAAAATAATTTCAGAAAATTGATTAATTAACAGAACTGTAACATCAAAGAAATAGCTGAAATTGTAATTATATATAAAAGAAGAGAATAGCATATGGAAATAAGGACGCTGAATATTGAAAATAAAAATAACTCTGCCGCGCATCCACGCGCTAAATGTATTTCCCAAAGGTGAACCACCTTTAGATTTGTGAATAGTGATTGATAATACCATCCGAGTCCTTAAGGGTATCTAGTACCTATAAAAGTTTTAGCTGAAAAATTTAAGGCAGTTATCCACGTCAGAACTTCGAAGTCACTCCCGACTTCTAAGCCCCGCCCCCTAAAAATCTGTGAACAGATTTCGACTTTCTTACTACTTATTTATAGTTAAACAAATGCCCTAAAATCTCTAAAATGTTTGTGGGAAAAGCTCTAAAAACAATGAGTATGGTCTTGAAGATAGAAAAAAATCGTCAAAAAGTAGAGTATATATATAATTTTTGCTTTTAGATTTAGATAATTTAGTTATTATATTGGTAATCTTTTTTTTAATTTTTAAATTTTAAATTTTAGATAGTTTGGTTGTAGTTTTGTTTTTAATTTAAAAAAAAAGCAAAGGCTTGATATATTGCGTTTTTGTTTTCTAAATTGTTTCTAAATTTCGCCGCTGATGACATGGAGATAATTTGGCCTTATCTCCATAGAAACGGTGATTTGTTTTTTGTATTGGCGTTTTCAAATCGCAAATCACTGTCCGGCTTTATATAGTTTAGTAATATAAGTTAATTTCATTCTTATATTTACTTTTCTTTTCTAAATTTGCAAAAGATTGATTGAAATCTTTGCTTCGCGAAACTCGAAGGTTATGCATTGAGTTTTGCCTGTTCGATTATATATATATATATATATATATATATATATATATATATATAAACAGCCAGACAGTGATTTGTGATTTGAAACACCAATATCAAAAAAACTAATCACTGTTTTAAATTTGCCAATAACAAAAAACAAATCGCTGTTTCCATGGAGATATAATTTGAATATCCCCACTTCTTCAGTGGCGTAATTTGGAAATAATTTAGAAACTAAAGCGCAACATAATAAGACTTTGCTCTTTCAAAATTTAAAATTTACCTAAATATTAATCTTAAAAATTAAAATATAAATCTAAATTTAAAATTAAAAGATTTTATCCTAACTATCTAAAATTTAAAAACAAATCAAAATGATTAATTTGATTAAATATAAAATGAAGCAACAAAAAGTGGATGATCCTTTCTATTGCTTATTGAAATTTATCAAATCATCTAAATTTAAATTCAAAATTAAAATTAAACTATTCAATTTAATAGCTAAATTATACCAAATTATCTAAATTTAAATTATCAAATTTAAATTACAAAAAGAACTATTAAATTGCTAAATTAATTTAAAATATTATTAAAAATATTTAAAAAAA
>JAFIDM010000001.1:37237359-37257868 GCA_023159025.1 Thereuonema tuberculata
ACCTCTAGCTTTTCTGAACACCTTGAAGAATTGAAAATGTATAAAGAGCATTGATTATACTATTCTTCTCGAATCTTTTAAATAATTCCAGATCGAAGAACTTCAAACAGAATTTACAATGTTTAAACGTGTTATCGTTGTAAATTCCGTTAGAACTGCAAAAGAACTCTCTAGTTTTCTGATTTTTCATTCTTTATAATGAGGAAACGGGGCTACATGTGCTTCAGAATGTCCCAAAGGTAAATATTGATCCTGTGAATGTGACTAAAGTTTATGCTTGTAACTTAAATTCTTGAAGAAAAATTCTAAAAATGTTGAAAACTAGACATTTACCAATTAATTTACTTCGGAAACTTTCTATTTTCTTTCAAAAAAAAATAAATACCGATGAAAACATTTTACTACTTCGTCTATACTAAGAATCTGTAAATAGTTTCAAAACATAAAGTATTTATTTACTCAGAAATAAAGAATGGGTATTATTAGATAGAGTAAAATCATTTTTTTTCTACTTAAGCGATTTTTCGAGATTCACTGACATGCTCACCTAAAGTCATTTTTATTTCTTGAATAGGTCTATATATAAATACATGTATATACTCTAGAGTACAAATTGGAAAAACGCCTTTTCCCAATAGATGGCGCTAGCAATAAATGCTGGTCAGAAATGGCGGATCAGAAACGTCACATGGTAAGGTTAGGCATCTGTCAACAACTCCTCATCATTAGATTTATGAATTTTTATCGGCGTCATATACTTTTTTGTGCGCGGATATATCGAAGTTTGAGCCAAATAAGCGTCATTTGCAGAAAGTTTTTCTTTTTGCCTTCAACTCAAAAAAATCTGCGGCTGAGGCGCGTCGAATGATTATAGAAATTTATGGTGAGGGTTGCTATTAGTGAAAGAACGTGTCGTGAATGGTTTCAACGCTACAAAATGGGTGATTTCGGTGTGGAAGACAAGAGCGTCCCGGATCGGTGAAAAGTTTGAAGATGCAGAATTGGAGGCATTACTGGAGGAAGATTCATGTCAAACGCAACAAGTACTTGCAGATTCATTGGGCGTGACTCAACAAGCCATTTTACATCGTTTCCAAACCTTGGTAATGATGAAAAAGCAATGAAATTGGGTGCCATACGAGTTGAAGCCAAGAAACATCGAACGGCGTTTTTTCACGTGCAAACAGCTGCTCCAACGACAAAAAAGGAAGGGTTTTTTGCATCGCATTGTCACTGGGGATGAGAAGTGGATCCATTACGATAATCCAAAGCGAAAAAAATCGTGTAGATACCGCGGCCATGCATCAACAATGACGACCAAGCAAAACATCCATGGCTCGAAAATCATGCTGTGTATTTGGTGGGACCAGCTCGGAGTGGTGTATTACGAGCTGCTGCAACCGGGTGAAACCATCACAGGAGCTCGCTACCGAACACACACACGTTTCAGTTGAGCAATGAAGGAAAAACGGCCGGATTATGAGGAGACAGACTAAGTGATTTTGCTGCACGACAACGCTCGCCACATGTTGCTCAAGTTGTGAAAATCTATCTGGAAACACTGAAATGGGACGTCCTACCCCACCCGCCGTATTCTCCAGACATCGCCTCTTCCGACTACCACCTATTCCAATCGATAAAGCAGCACTTCCGTTCTTACGAAGAAGCCAAAAATTGGGTCTATTCGTGGATCGACTCAAACGACGAGTAGTTTTTTTCGACGCGGAATCCATAAGCTGCCAGAAAGATGGGAAAAAGTTGTGGCTAGCGACAATATTTTGAAGAATAATTATGTAACCATTTTCACACAATAAAGGTTCAAAGTTTGAAAAAAAACGGCGGTTTTCCCTGATAGAAAAACCTCATTCACAATTATTTTAATTAGAAGGAATCCGTTTTACCATTACAGATTAATGCCCTAGGTTACGTTAACCTCTTTGTGGGGAAATCGTTTCATTAAATAAGCTGTTTATATTCGCTTGAATTGTGTTGCCAAAGATCTTTTAGGCTTATTCTGGTATTTATAATATTACACAATTTAGATGAAAATATGAAAGATTCCGAAAGCAATTTTAGATCACTAATATATGTAGCTAATATAACTAAAGATCATTTCGATATACAATAAAAGCGCAACTGGTTCACAGGTATCAGAACGCGTTAAGTCTGAGACAAAAGTACATTCTGGTTAAAGTGCCGTAATTGTTATTCAATTTATGAATAACTATTTATCGCAAAAAGTCTGAAGCTTTAATGATATTACTGAGCAATCAATAGATCTTTACTAAATCAGTAAGCATGCCCTGTCTTATTTGCCCTCATAATCATTTTTCTCCGTTTGCTGTTTGCTTCTATGGGCATCACGAGTAAAACGGCTGATTTCAACTAAATATAGTAAGTAGCGTTCACTTAAATTGTAGGCCTATTTGTTTTGGCTTCCATTCTTCCCATCCTCCAAAAGTGGACTCCGAAATACCTACTTAAATGCTAAACGATTTTCTTTAAAATTTCTGTATTTGTCTAGATAGGCAATCTGCTTCTCTATTAGGCAAGATTGGGGACTTTGTACTCCGGACAATCTGTTTGCTTTCTTGCTAGTCAGAATGCGTTTGTACCATTTCAGTGGATTTGAATCTCCAGTGACTTTTCTTCGGTTAACGGCTCTTCTGACTTCGAAATCCGTTATTTGGTTTATCCAGCGCTGTTCTTATCTCTCCTTCTTTTAGAAGTTCTCTACAACCTTTGAACTATATTTCGTTCTTTAGGATCAACTTTCTCTTTGCTGTGGATTTAGTTCTCTCTCTGCTGCGTGCTCTAATTGTACTCTACATCACTCTTACATTTCTCTAAAGCAGTGTTGTTAAACCGTCGTCGTTAAAAATTATCGTTATTAAAATTTGTCGTAGCGCATTCAATTTTAATTTTATTAAAAATGATTAAAGCTTAATTAACTATGAACAAAAGCAAATCACTGTCCCAGAACACTGGTTCTGCAATAGTATTATTCATGAAAGCTACAATTTGTAAAAGAATTTTAACTAGATATAAGTTCGTTTTCTCTCTCAAAAGTAAAGACTGAACATGCAGCACGGGGGGCGTAGGTGGGCGTGTAGGTCTGGGGAAGAACAAAAAAATAGTGCTCATATTTTTAAGTTGAACCACCAATAGTATAACAATTTAATTTACAAACCAAATGCTATGGAAGTCATAACATGATAATCGCATATAGACAGCAAAAACCGACAAGAAAAATGTTAAAAAAGGAATAGGAAGACTTTCCATGGGAAGTCATGGGGAAGACTTTTCATGGGTAGTCTAAATTAAAAAATACAAAGATACATTATAAGAAAGCCTTAAGATAATGAACCTGATTAAGAAAGAGCTTTATTACCTTATTTTATTGAATATACGAAAAATTTAAAGCTTCAGCAAAAAACACATTAAAGAAAAACTTTACTGATTCAGTATTCCGACTACAATGTAATAATTCGACTTCCTATCCGGAAGACTTCTTCAGGTGTCAATGTGAGAACAGGAAATTCATCCTCTTCCTCCAATTTCTCGTTAGGGTTACAACACGAACCAATGTTTAAAAACAAACAAACTTATTAAACAATATATAAATATCATATATAATACTTAATAGACATTTATTAATTGTTTCAATTGTTGAATCATCAATATTATGAAAATTTTTATTTAGACATTAGATCTTTTACATATCCGAATGAATTATTGTTCATTTAAGGACTTTTTCTTTATTAATCCAGTCTTTGAGTTAATAAAACACGATTCAATCATAAATTTCCTTTTTCTTAGGTTCGTTTTGTAATCCTAACGAAAAATTGGAGGAAGAGGATGAATTCCCTGTTCTCACATTGGCACCTGAGGAAATTATGAAGATTATGTTGTAGTCGGAATATTTTATCTGTAAAATATATATGAGTATATGAAATCATGAAGAAATTTGATGATGAAGAAGAATAAGAAAGCTTTAATTCAAATCGAAATATAAATTAACTATAAATTAAATATTAAATTAAATATCGTTAGCTAAGGAGAAGAAGTTATTGATGATGAATTTGTCTTAATTTCCACAAATTAGCCGACACACCTGCGTACTTTGAAAAAGTTCCTTTAATGACGATTATAGTTTCGTGTAAATACATAGATTACACATTCTGAAGTGATGAGATAAAACAAAACAATGAATATATAGGCATAAAAATTACCATCATGCACAGCGAAATGGAAAATCCCCAGCGTACAATTAACCAAGTTAGCAACTCCACCTATTGGGAATTATGGTGAACAAAATGTAAACAAATACATGTGTTTAATGAAAAATAATTTTTTTTTTCCAAATCGATTCTTAAGAAATCAAAATATTTGTGACTCTAAAAATAATTAAATAAATTGAAATGACATAAAAGAACACAATCGTATCTGATTTTACATGTATTTACACTAAATAAAAAAATTTTTGGAAACTAAAATTAAAAATGAAAATTTAAAATGTAATCAAAAATGAAAAAATTAAAAAACTAAAAAATTACAAAATTTAATGAAATTAACAATCTTTTTATCCTAGCAAAGTCTACATAATATGTATCTGAAAATATTTAGTAGTGAAAACCACTGCATATGACAACAGAGACGACAAAATTTCGGAATGGGCAGGACACTGTATGAGGAACAACCATTGTCCTGACCCCATCGTACACATCGTATTCAATGTTAAAGACGAGGTTAAGAGATTCAAATTGGACTCTTGTCTAACTAATAGTTATGAATGTATCAACAGAGATAAATCTCTTAAAGTAAATGCGGTATCATTAAGTATTTTCAAAAAATCGTTATTACACAACAAGAAAATTAGAGAATTTTTGATTTTAAAATAATCCTTATCTGGTTCATTCACTTTATATTGTTTTGTTTTGTTACTGATTGTTTTTTGGCTAGAATTTATGTCATTATTATGTTATTATTATATTATTGTTATGATTATTAGACGATATATGTCAGTTGGTACGTTTTTTGTAATTATTAGAATTTGCTTTGTATCTTTATGATTATTACTTTATATTCGATTATGATTTGAAAGGGAAAGAAGATGTATTTTCTTTTCTCTTTCTCTTTATCTGTACTGTATTTTGTATTTATATTTTATCCTGAAGAAGGCCCGTCATTGGTTTGAAATATAGATTTGATGTTTCTGAAGATATGATAGAGAAGTGGTTTATTTCAGTACTTTATATTTAATTGAATATTTCAAAGATATGAAATTTAATTTAGAACATTTCTTATTCTCTAATTATCTAATGGAATAGTCCCAGTAATCCAATTAGTATGTACAAAAACAGTAAAATATTATATTTAAAGTTATATAAAACAGAAAAAATTTTCTCTCTTTTTTAATCACTAAAAATTATTTAATTTATTGTTGTTGTAGCAGTAATCAAATAAAATTAACTGTGAATTTGTCTGTCTGTGTCTTTCTTTCTATTATTATTTTTTAAATTCTGAATTAATAACTGAAGCTTATGAAATCTTATTGAGTCGAATAGTAACTTGAGAATTTTTCTTTTTGTGTGTGTTTAAATGACATTACGGTAAAACGACTGGACAGATTTTCTTTGAATCTACCAACCCCCCATTCCTACTTGCTCTCTCCTCACTAAGCGATTTACTTCTTAGTGCATTCCTAGCTATGTATTATCGACGTATCATTATACAGTATTTCTCAAAGGTGTATTTTTGTCGGAACGCCATATTTCCTTTGATACTTCATCAAAATCAATGATTGAGACGTCATTATATATTATTTCTCAAAGGTGTATTTTTGTCGGAACGCCATATTTCCTTTGATACTTCATCAAAATCAATGATTGAGACATCATTTTGAAGATTACGTTCCCCGCTACTGATGAAAAATAAACAAATTGTTTAAAATTAATGCTTTCGTTAAAAAACTTAAATTTAAAAACCTTTTTTTAAAAATGGAGACACGCTTTAACAGAAGCGACTTATTTTTTGAAACCGAAACACTGCAGCGTCGTAATTCAAATATATCCTTTTTTGAATAAAAATGCATTTTAAAATGATTTTCCATCGTTTATTTAATAAGAAGAGATAAAAAAAATTATATTTTAATAAAAATTACGATTTATTACAATAAAAAAACAAAAATTTGTCAAGTTCTCATATATTATTTTTTAAAGGTTTTTTTTTTGTTTAGTTCCCTTAATTCCTCATCAAAATCAAATGATTGAGATATCATTTTGAAGATTACGTTCACCGCTAATGACAAAAAATAAACAAATTCTTTAAAATTGATGGTTTCGTTAAAAAACTTTATTTAAAAATATTTTTATAAAAATGTAGAAGGCAATCTCTTTCAATAATGTATTTCTACATTATCATTCGGTGTCTGAATTATGCGAATTATTCCAATATACCATGTAAATATTCCAGTATACTAATATACCGAATTATTTCAATATACCATTCGAATTATTCGCAAGGGTCAACCTTTTTATAGAAATGAAAAAGGCGCCAGCTATTGACAATGTGTTTAACTAACGTACGACAACTGTTGGATTTGTTTATTATTTCTCAAAGGTGGTTTTTTTATTGCGAATTATTCGCACGGGTCAACTAGTTATTTATATAATTTTTTTGCAAATAATCACTATATACTGATTGGTTTGGTTTTGAAATATATTGGTAGACAGTCACGTGTTGTTATAATGGTTAAATCAATTTGAATTGGCTCTTTATCCCTTGGTGTTGTATTCATTTATTGAATTTTGCTCCTGAGTCTTGGAAACCTTTAACGCAAGCGTTGCACTCGCAAATTGTTAAGCAATTAACTGTTGGCCAATGTAATTCCAACATCGGCGAAATCTCCTTAATTTGAATTTGGACAAATAACTTTGTTTCCCCTTCGATCGATTGGTTGTTAAGCTGTGCTCTGGAGATGTGCTAATATTGGCGTTCGTTGCTAAGTTACCGCATTAATGTCTGTCTTCACAGTTTTTGCAGTTTTCTAATATAGAAAAACGTAGGAAAACTTCTTAAGTTCTTGAATCTTAAATGACGCTGTCACACTTTCTGACTAACTAAGATTAAGAAAATAAAAACAAACATCGAAATGTGGAAATCAAATCCTTGACGTATAACATGATGCATGAACAGAAAGAAAAAATAAATAAATAAATAAGCCTCTGATTGGTCTAAACGAAAGGAATCAATTCATGATAAAAGGAAGCCTTTTGAGTGCCTAATAAGCTCGAAAAGGCTGTTCTAGGATCGCAGCTTGACTCAAAAAGTATTTTCTATATTCGTGAAAAATAATGCAAAGAAAGAAAACTTGCCTTAATCCAATTAATTTTAATCATATTAAAGCTCGTCCAGATATTAATAGGCTTACTAGGCAGATTTATATCGTACGATTGATGTAATTTTCTGTGGGAATTTTTGTGACGTTTTCGCATTACTATTAACAAGAACGTCAGAGAATAATTTCAAATGAAAAAGTTAAAGCGCCGCTTATTCTTAAATGTGCAAGCCAAGTTTGAAGAAGATTCATCCAGAGTTTCAAAAGTTATTTAGGTCTAAATGTTCAGACCTGACTTTCAAACTTGGATCTAGAAGACTGCAGGAACAAGAAAACATATTAATGATAAAAAATAAAATCATTTTTAATATCCCAATTTTTGCAAACCTGCGTGACGTACACACGTACTCACTGATTGACTTAAGGAACCTTAAATGAGTTTGCTATTTATGTTTAGGTAAATTTAATATTTAGATTTATCACTAAAATCTTAGGGTTCATAGTTAAAGATATGTTTTTATCTGAGGATATGTCATTAAAAAATTTTGAATTCCACTGGCTTAGAGTACAACGAATTAGATTTGGTTTAAGTAATGTCTGACTATTTAATGGATAATCCTGTTCGACTGTAAATAAAGTATCGTAGCAAATTTTAAAGAGATTAGCTCCGCAATTTACAAGGGATTTCGGGATCATTTTTGAGAGATGAGAGGGATGGCATCGTAAATAAAAGTGTCTAGGTTTCAAGTCCGATTTTAAATAAAGAAAAATGCAGAAGTTGAAATGTTTCCATTTTAGTTAATTACAATCTAATTAAATTAAAAATTAAAAAGGTTGATTCTGAGAGAAAGTTAAGTTATTAGGAAAAGCCATATTAACACTAATTCAATGAGAATTCGAAAAATATATTACTTCAGAAAAAAATACATTGACGAAAAAAAAACTTACGCCTATAAACAGAAAAAAAAATTATGCAAAACTTTAACGTGCATCAGTAATTTGATAGTTAAAAACCCCTTTACACATAATTAAAAATAGTAACATTTTAAAAAAGTTGTAACAATCGGTTTCTCTCGCTAATTAATGAGTATCTTACGATGCAGAGAATAGTAATGGGAACCTCAATATATACGAGTTTACTTCAATTGAGTACCAATCACTTTGATATGTAAATTTTATGTTGCGTCAATCCATACTTTATATGAGTAGTAGTTCATGGATGGCATTGTAGCAGTTCAAGGTCAGATCCAATATGAATGGAAACACAGGGAGATTCTACCTTCACATCATAATAAACTAGCTTGTCATTTCGTATTCATAGCTGTGCATGCAATCTACTACTGTATGTAAGGAAGAGAAAAAGAAATATTTCGCATTAGTTTCTTCAATGCTTCATAAACATTAGGACTTATGAATCTTTATTTTTAAGTCCATAAGTTGGTATCGAATGTACTGAAAGAGTCTAGTTGTAACAGTGTTTATTTAAATAAACGCGCTCACTCTTTATATCTTCTATTGTAGGTCTTTTCTGCTTTGTCAAGTATAATGGAAAGTTTAAATCCGATGTATTTCCAGTCTTCAAGGCATGCACCGCTGTAGAGCATGTTAAATCTTTCTTTTGGATGGATCTGATGTGTTCTTTTATGCGGGTTTTCATCTGTCTCCGGAATTCTCCAATATATAGACAGTTCTTATTTTTGCACTTGATGACATATAACACAATACTTGTGTGCTGTGATTCCTCCTTACTAACTTTTTATAAATGTTAGTATTTTAAATTATGATTTTAACTCTATATAAAAGAAAATCTTCAAGTTTGCTAATGAGATTCCGCATTAGTATCGCAGAATAAAATACAACACATTCCTCCTATGGAATATTGAAAGAAGTTTCAGTAATCTATATAAATAAAAATGTAAATGTTCGTTTGTTCAAAATCTTAAGTCTCCGAAAGTTCTTAACCGATTGCTTTGAAATTTTGACACAACGTTGCATTCGAATATGCGCGTGTTTTTATATATCTGTTATATAGATGTCATATCTGATATAGGAAAAAAGATGCTTTTTTTTTTACCCCAGGTGTTTGGCGCCAACCCGCAATACACCTGATTTAAGTGGAGAAGCTACAACGGGCTGGGAAGTCGTATATTCTCTGATCTCGATATTAATTTGCTAATTAATAAAGTGTTTGTTTTTAATGCTGTATATGCAAGGGTTCCGGACTTTACCCGGCTAGTGAACTAATAAAATGTATTCTGTCTTGTAAAAGAGTGTTCTTATTTATCTCAAGGAGAATGCACACTGATAAATGGCTTACATTTATAAGTTTTATATGAAGCATATCCCACAATACTGAGCGTTGTATAAAAATGGGTTAATGTAAAATTTAAAATTTCTATTGCATAAATTGAAATACTGCCTCACGCTCTTTATGGCGAATCCAGAAAATTTCTGTTCAGATATTATTCCAGCCAAAGAAAACAAAAAAACAAAATCTCTAATCACAGACAGAATCAGTGTTTGGAATTGGCCTTGATTTTTCATTTTGCTGGTATCTTTAGTTTTTTGTAACATTTTTTCCTTCAAAAAAACAACCCAGATAGATTATTTGACGATTAGTTTTGGGTGACGTTAATTTTCCGATAACGGTTGCAGGTAATGACTTCACGGAATCGATTGGGTTAGTTTTCTCTAAGAAAAAGGAGGTTGTAAGTTTTTCTAATCAAAGATGTGAATTCCCCCGAAGCAAACATTGAATCCCACAAGCATAGGATAGACTGTAGCAGTAAGATCTTCATTTATTTCTACATGCGTCAATGCAAGAAGTAATTAAATCAGTTAAATAGGGAGGCCTTTTTTCTTGCCTCCTTCTTCTTAAAGGATGGCAGAAGACAAAGTTTACATGAATTAGAGAATTTAAGAGGAATTGAAATGCTGGAAAATCTGGGTTCGTTTAATTCAAAGAGACTTTTTGAAGTTTGCTTTACTGAACAAAAGAAGGCAAAAATGATTGGATTTTTACGACTATTTGTATTACGAAGGTTGATCAGAAACAAAGAAACACATTTATGGGTTTGCCATAATGCCAGCAGTTCCTGAAAAATCCGATAGAGGGCTGTACTGCTTTGGTCTTTCTCGTGTGTGTCCTTGGATGGGCGTGCTATCAATTCAAAATTGCGATACGCTTGCATTACTGATCTTCTATTGAAACCTTAAAGAAATTGCTTAATAACATCGTGGTCTGCTACGCGACGGTGTGATAGTCAATCGTGACAATGCTTGACCCAGAAACACAAGAGGACTTGCTGCACGGTTTCCACGGAAATTTGGGACGTCCACCATACAGTCCGGATTTGGCTCCCAGTGATTTTACAAATGCTTCATACCTTATAAGAGCACATGTCAATTCAACGCTTCATATGAATGAAGAAGTCCAATCTGATGCCAAAAAAGTCCTGACTTTTATTTGGCTGGGACGGACAAATTGATCAAGGATTGTGACAAATGTCTCAATCGTCAAGGTGACTTAGTAGAAAACAGTGTATCCGTGCCACTTTAAGAGTACCATCTCATTTTCTTCCAATAAAGGTTGGCTTTTCGTACACAAGCTTTTTAACCTTTTTTTTCTGATCGACCTACGTAATTTTGTATTGAATTTAACTTATAAACGTAAGCTTGTAGACAAAATATTAAAATAGTTTTTCAAATGTTCCTTAAAAATAAACCCGTAAATATCGTTACAGACCTTGCTGGATGTAAAGATCACTTTCTTGGGTTTACAAAAACGTGACGAAAAAAGAATACAGGCATTTCTAAAGAACTTAAAGCATACTTTCGTTAAAATGTTGTTTTGTAAAATTTCTTATTTTTTTATATTTTTTAAAAAAATTATTTGTCATTTCTTGTATAAAAACAACAAAAACGAAAAGTTTTTATTTATAATATCTACTAAATTCGAACACTACAAATTTTCTGTTTTCTGTATTATTTAGTAAATAATTTATTCGTTTCAAATCGAATCTCACAAATTGGCTAAGATTAAATATCCACTATATGCATACTCCTCACTTTACGACCGAGTTCCATTCCGACGACTAAGTCGTTAAGAGAATTGGTCGATTAGCGAGGAGCTTGCGCCTGGAATGAAGGATCTTTGTAAAATTATAAAATTATAAAAATTATGCAACAAACTTCAAATTTATTCATTTGTTTATTTGGTTATCTGGAGCTGTAGGGGGTCCAGGTAAGCGAGATGACGACGATGAAATAGAAATTGTAACTGCAAAGGCGGAGGTCGTAAGTGCGAGTGGTCGTTAAGAAGATAGGTCGTAAAGTGAGGAGTATCTATATAAGACAACGAGATGTAACCAGTTTCTGTGGCTCCATATTTATTCTCACGGTTGTTTTTACTTTTCTTTTCTCCCCAAGGCATAATAATACAGGTGTTAGGAAGGAAGATATTGAAGAAAACTGCTATAACTATTTTATCTGAGATCCTTCCACCCCACACACACTTTTTTTTCCCAATATCTCTAGAACCGCTGATTGAATCTTCTTGAAACTTGACATGAATATGTAAGGACAAGACACGATCCAACTTTTATTTGTCTTTTTTTACTGATGATCTTTATCGAGAAGTTATCACCCTTAAAGTTCCGAAATTCTCCATAGAAAAATATTAGACCGAAATTTTGTGTGTTTCAGTGTCTAATGCCTTAGACTTTAATTTACGAGTCCAATAAGTTAGTTTCGCCTTTTCTCATTATGCACCATTCCACCTACACAATGTAATAGAACATTCCACCCCTTTTCCCTCTTGGTATTAAGGTTGCTCCCTGCCATCATTGGTCCTCTGAAGCACACTCGCAATGGTTTTTATTCAGTCTAAGGAAAGCTCCCAATACGGAAGCTGAAACTAGCAACGTTTTAATGTATTTCAGTAATTTTATTGTAAATAATATTTAATTTTATGTGTATTTATATCTGATTTTAATTTATCATTAGAACCGAAAAAGTTTGGCTTTCTACAGATGACGAAATTTTGTACAAACAAAGAATATTAATCCTCTTTAGTTTGCTCGAGCTTAAATATAAATAAAAATAAATGGCTATAAACAAGTAATGAGAATTTATTTATTTATTTATTTATTTATTTATTTATTTATTTATTTATTGCAGAGAAATGAAAAAAATAAAAAAGGTCATCTACTGTTTGTTATTCGACAGATTTTAAAATTTAGAAATTTCTGAAAGAACCTACTTTCCTTAAACTTTTCTTTTTCTTTTCTTCGTGTACGTTTTTTTTTTTTATTTTTTGACTTTAAAATAGCGGATGAAGCAGATAATGAAACTTTTTTTTACTATTCAGAACAAATGAATTAAATCAATGTTATTTACTTAAAATAGTTCTTCAATTTTGAAATTATAGGATTCAGATCTTACAATATAGGAATCTAGGAGAAGCAATAACACGGCAACAGAAATCCATTGTATCAATTTTTTAGGAACTTTTGCAATGTTGCTTAAGTTTAACGTGCGAACAAACAATTACATGAGAAATACAAGAAAAACGCACCAGACTAAGACGTTCTCGCAACGTTTTGTTTGGCGTTAATTTTTTTACGGAAACAAAATTGAAAATTAAAAGATGTATCGTCTTTTGTTCTTAAACATGCATTCAAACATGAGTAAGAATCATCCAAGAGTTGAAAAGTTGTCAGGGCGGGAAACACACAACAGACTGACTATTTGACGAACCCTAACTTTCTGTTGTATTGAGTTTTGTATTAAGGAATTAATGTGCAAATAAATGAATAACGTAAAGGCTCCAATTATGGACACTTTAAGGAGAAATTTGTGCTATTTTTGAAATTGTACTAATACCTGTGAAAGTTATAGCACTTGACATTCTAAAAGTTAAGGTCCTGTATTTAATCGATATTTCTCCTATCTGAAAACTAAAATACTGAAGTAAATTACAGAGATATAACTGAATAAAAACTTAGTTACTTTCATCCAGTAATGGACCACAAAAATCTAGTGATGGACACCCAGTAATGAACATGAATCTAGTCATGGATACCCAGTAATGAACATGAATCTAGTCATGGACACTCAGTACTGAACATGAATCTAGTCATGAACACCTAGTAATTGATACCTAGTATAATGAACCTCTAGCTATGGACGAAAAAAAAAATCCTAGAAATATTTGATAGCTCGGTTATAGCGGCAACTCGGATAATCGGGGCTGGGATAATGGGGATTTTACTGTACCTACATCATTATTTATTAAATATCCTTTACCGATAAGACTTATCAAAACAATTTTTCTCTACTAGCTTATGATACAGAAAAAGAAACACAACTAAACAAGTTCAAAATTCAATGAAATTTTAATAGAAATAAGTTTCGACTTTTGTCCATAACTGCATTCATTAAAGTTAGGAACACCAGTCATAAACAAAGATTTAAATAATGTGAAACATAACCTTTCTAGAGCAACAATATAGTCTATCGGCGTCTTAATTTCATGATAAAGCCAACCAATGAAGCATGTTCTGGTTAAAATTAAGTACAAGTCAAATTTTCTACTTACCTCACCACCAATTTCACTAAGAAAACCGCATAAAATATGTTTCCACCCACACGAACACTTATTACTTTTGGTCATTTCTTTTCAAAATGGCCGATTTCAACAAAACGTCAAATTTTGATCATTCGATGTCTTTTGTCTACGACAGAGTGTTGCCAGTCTATAAAAACTAAGTCCAACTCTTATATTAAACGATTTGGTTTTTTTATTCGTCCATTACTGCCTCTTGTCCATTATCGTTATCTTTAATCAGTAAATTAAAAATGCGCAATAAACATTAAAAAAGTTTGGAATGAAAGACGAAATAAAAATAAAAATAAAGCCAACAATTTCGATGCCTACCAAGTCATCATTTTCAAGGTTCACACATAAACAAGAACAAAACATATAATCCTTGATTTTTCTGTGTACTAGACCCAATCCCATGATCTTCTCACTCCCCCATTTTCATTATATAACCAGGCTTCCAAATTGCCATTTCTGTTTTCATTAGATGTTTCATCCTTGTGGACCTTAAAAATTATTACTTAAAAATTATGACCGCATAACCATCGAAACTCTTGGTTTTATTTTTATTTTTTTTCTTATTTATCTTGATTTTTAATTTTAAATTTTGTAATTTTTATTTGTGCAGCTTAATTTATCATTTTACCACTTTCTATTAATTTCATGACTCAAATACATAAAGAAATGAAAAAAAAAATCTAACACTGTAGGAAAGTAGACTATAAGTTCTCTGACGATCTTCTTGTTACATTTCGTATCCATCAAATTACTGAACAAGTTAAATTACTTGTTAAATTACTTTAACTTGCAATTAAATTATTGCCTCGCTTTTCTCAAACTTAGCAAAGCCTAAATATTCAATTCAATTATATATTCAATATATAAATTTATCTGTCCCTTTCCGGTCTTTGGTGCTTTGCTTGCGTTTTTTACTTCTAAAATAGATAGTGTTATGTCCCACAGAGTCGCTCTCCTACTTTACTTTTCAATTTTATAAGGAAATCACTTTCTCTTCGGCTTTTCCCAGAGCAGCCATTGTACGACAGCTCCCCCGAGTGAGAAACATGTTAACTTGCTTCGTGCTGGGAAGTCTCTGGCATCTTTATATTTCCAGCAGCAGATCGTTCCTGTGGCTGTTTTGAGGGAGAAATCGCTGGAGAAAACAGTTGACACTAAGAGCAAAGTGAAAAGGTGAACACTTGTTTATCACTCAAAAGAGGAAAGGGAAAAAAAAAGGAACATAATGTTTCGAGAATCAGGAAATGTTGGAAGAAGCAGAAATCACCACACAGGCTGTAGCATCCCTAATATTTCAAAAGAACTCTCAAGAAAGTTGTTTACTTCCTGAAACCGATCATTCCGATCCGCTTTTGAGTCAAAAACTCCTGTAACAAGACCCTGAAGAATATTCAGACGTTTGCAATTTTTTTTGACGTTGAAAAAAAGATTTTCCAATTTTTCGAAATCTTCAAAAATAAATGAAGAATAAAAAAGGTTGAATAATTAATCTTCGCTAGCATTTACACTTAGCTTGGTAAAAATTAATTAAAAAAAATTAATTAAAATAAACGATTAAATTTAACGTGTATCATGACAATATATATACAACAAAGAAACAGAAATGCACAAAAATGGTCATTATTTTGTCTATTTGTTCGTCATGTACCTTGTCCTACTTCATTGAGCTGGATATACTGGGCGAATCCAACTGAGGAGGCTTATGCAACCCGAAACAATGCTGTCTGAAATTCCTAGTATTAAATACTAAAAACAGCTCAATGAATTTTGTTTATTTATGTGCATTTTTGTTTCCTTGTAGTAATGTTGGAATGGTGCACGTTACATTGTGGATTACTTATTAACTTGTTATTGAATTACTAAGCTAAATATTACTATGCTGAGCGTGTTTTCTTAGATTTCCTGCATCCCAACACACAAAATATTAAACATTAATACGATTACGGTATTAAATTAGTTATATTTTGGATTAATTTCCTGCAAATGTTGGGCATACTTCGTTAATTTTCATTGTTAGATAATTTCATTAATTTTATCATATGTAACATTTTACAACCAGAAGAAAATAATGATTTTTAACAAATGAATCATAGGCACTCTAAACAACATCTTGTTAATCATTTTAACTGTTTTGTGCTTTCTTCCTGCTATTATCCATCTATTTCTTTCTTCTTTTTGACTTTATATATCTCGATTTTTTCATATTCTTTCACTGTAGATACACTAACAACTCGTTTATCCGAATTTGGTGGAGCCCGTTTCGGATAAACGAAATTTCGGATAATCAGGAATATACTGGATTAAATACTGTAAATATTATTAATATTAACTACGTTAATTACTGTATATTAATGCTATTAGTATAGTTACAATTACATAATCGATTGTATACTCTATTAAATACTGATTATACAGCGACGGAAAAATGTTTTTGTGCATTTCTAAATAAGCTAAAAATCGTTTCGGATAAACGCGATCCGGATAAACGAGGTTTTTAGTGTTATTAGTGTCTATATTTACTTCAGCGTCAGGCATAGTGCTTGAAAGATTTGCAAAAGCTATTCTCCTGTTGGTCAATTGGGAATACAGCTAGCCAATCAGATTCGAGGTTTTTAAAGAAATGTGGGATAGCGTTTATCCACTATTCCACTTATTCCACTAAGCATTTAAAAAAATTATATTTTCATCTTAAAATTAAAAAAGAGGCTAACTATCACTATGATGCTTCTGACAATAGATGGTGTGAGCTTAAGTAATACGCAGCTAACTAATTTTTCGGCAAGATAAGGGATACCTCTTTTTTTCCATTAAAGATTCTTCCGTTAAAAAAGATTCTTTCTTGTATTTTTTTTAAATAAAATGATACTCTTAACTAAATTGACAGTTTCATAAATGTATAAATATTATTTACATTTTTTTTTTTAAAAAAATGCAAATTGCAAACGTTATTTTTCGATTTTTTTTTTTTTTATTCATTTGCCTGAAAAAAAAATGATAAAATGATATTGGCCAATAACGCTATTTGGATAGCATTGATATACGTCCTTTTCGTAATATTGTCATTGCTTCTTCATGTTTATTTATACTCTACTACGAACTCAAGAAGATATGAGAAATAAATGAAAAATATAAAGACGATTATCAGTAAAAAAAAAAAAAAAAAAAAACTATGCTTCTGTTAATGAAGCTTATCTAAGAGCAGTACCAGACTTGAATTTCAAAAAAAAAAAAAGGACTAGCCTCTCTCAGATGTTCCGAAGAATATTACATTATTGCTACTAAACAAAACAAAAATAAAAATTTAGTTTTAATTTTAGTCCTCCATTTTCCAATTCCTTTCTGACATAATCTTAGGTAATTTTTTGAGGACTGCTCTGTAAACTACTCTGGGGTGACTTGAGGGAAATTAATAAAGACCTGTGCTTTGAGGCGCGCTTCTTTGTGATTGGCTGAAAACCAGATACGTTATAATCACGTGGGGTTCCTTTCGATCGTCATGTTATCGTGGTCGGTCTATATCAAGTATCATATCCCACTCCTCTTTCAGAACCAAACTTTACAGACATCTGGATTTTTTTTTTAATAATAAGTAGCATCAAGACTTTGAATTGCGATTTACTTGAATTAAACGGAAGAATGAGTACAATTTCTTCCGAATTTTAAAAACGACAGAGTTTGAAAGAAAAATCGCATGTCGTATTGTAAGTGGAAACTTATAATATTTATAAAATAAAGTTCTCCTTCCAAGTGTGCAAGTGAGCAGAAAATCACTTTGGAGGATTTCTGAATTTAGCATTCAAAGTTTCTTAGGCATTCATTCCATTGCAAGAATCGTAAAAGAGAAAGAATGGAGGAAAAAAATTCATATTTCGTTAAAAGTGAAATGTGAAACTTAATGGGTTTTTTTATATATAAATTTGAGTTCTTCATGCAGTCTCTAATCGAACAGAAGACAACCCTGAATGATTTCTTGAATTGGCATTCGGCATGTCTTCGGAGAAATACCGAATAACAATAATAAAAATTTGATTTTCCGGAAATGTTTGGGTTAGAATATTATTCTAACATAATATTATTCTAATATTATTCTTATTATTTACATTATATTATTCTAATGTTATGTTAAAGCTTTAGAGTTGACTTAAATTTTATTCTAGAAATGAAATTTTAGTCGAAAGGCAGAACATCCTGTTATTTAAGAAAATAATTTAATTAGATATTCTAACAGTACACAAATCTTTTGAGGGATTTTAGCTTCAAGAGTTTAATATTATATAAATATTATTATTAAATGATAATAAAGATTATTATTAATTAGATGCTTATAATCAGTAATTTCTTTGGAGTTAGTTATATAACATACAACTTCTGTTATTATTGTTATTGATTTATTTTATATTAAGTAAAAACTCTTTAATTGCCGAACTAAGGTAAGATATAAAAGTATGTTTACGTTAATAATTAAGGAAGAAAGATAAAATTTAGGAATTCGACAAAAAAATTATTTGCTTGTTTATCATAAATATTGTTTTTAATAAAAGAAAGGAGGTTTAAATGGCCACTTTATTTTGACCGTGCGAAGGTAGCCTAATCATTGTGGACTGGAATGAATGGTTGGACGTAATAATAACTTTTTTAGTTTTCAATATCGGATTTTACTTTTCAGTCAAGAGGCTAAAATAGAAGCAAAAGACAAGGAGATCCTATCAAGTTTGATTATTCTTTATCACAGATGAGAGACAAGATTGAAATAAATATAAGAACAATAAACGCAAAAGAATTGAGAGAAAAAATAATGCACATCTCGTATAAGCGAAAACTTATAATATTGTAAACAGAACTTTGTTTTACAAGTTTCCAAGCGAATAGAGACGTTTCTGAAAGGTTTCTGAACGTACAGAGAAATATTTCTGAACTTATTTTGTGTTTTTTCAGAATAACATGATTGCAAGAAACGGAGAAGCGAAAGAATTGAGAAGAAAACGCACATCTCGTGTAAGCGAAAACTTATAATATTTATAAAATAAAGTCCTGCTTAGAAGTCTCCATGCGAGCAGAAGACCATCCTGAAGCAGTTCTGAATTTAGCGTTTGCTTATTTCTCGGAATCATGCAATTGGAAGAATCGGAAAGCTACAATGCTGTTAAAACAAAATTCTCTTTAAATGTCCAGGATTTAAAATTAATCTTAAGATTTTTTTAAATTTAACACTTGAATATTGTATAATAATTCCCAATCCAAACTGGAAAAAAAAATTATCCCCCACCCCAACGCATTCATTCAAAAAAAAAGAAAAACTGTACTGCCCATTTCATAACTGCTGATAATTCTAAGATTCACCTTAACATTACTTTGAATTTACCTATAGATCAGAGATTCCTTCCTATCAGAAATTGCGTGCTGCATTCATGGCTATATTTCGAAGACGTCTTCTGCTTTTCATCCTGACTGGTGAATGACGGCTTCTAATCCTCTGACGTTCGCTTCACGAAGGTCATTATAGATAGGAAACAGACAGTGACGTATTTCATTTTTTTTTCTCTGCTTCAGTACTTGATCGCCTCCCTTATTAAAATGGGCCGTAGGTTCTGCCAAATCTAAAAAAGAAAAACGGAAAAAGAGAAAGACAGGATCTCTTTCCTCTCCCTAGGATTTCCGTAGATGCTCTAGAAAAATGGAAAGATAGAATTCAAAGACGGATTTCTGTCCATTTGGCTGATCTGGAATTCAGAAAGAAGAAGAAAGGGTTGTTGTAAAGTTCGAGTAACTTGCATAAATATATCTTCGTAATATTAGTAAATATAGAGTAATATAATTTTATAAATTATTATCATTCTATTTATAAAATAGAATGTTTGATATGTGGAAATTTTTATGTTGGAGAAAGCAAACATACGATTCGGGAGAGGGGCCTAATATTATATTAAGAAGAAACAAGGGGACAAGTCAGAATTAGCTGAGCACTGCTGTGAGTTAGGGCATTGTATTAGTAATGAAATTATTGTATATAGAAAAAGATGCAAAAACAGAAAATTAATAGAAAGTATAATTTTTATAAGAAACACTAAAGACACTAATATTAATCGTAATGATGGAATAGATGTTGAGAAAGTACTGGTAAATTTGGCTAGGAGATGGTAAAATCATGTGTGGATAATAAAAGGTTGGTAAAATTTGACGAATTTAGACAATTATAGGAAGGGTTAGAAGTAATAACAGTTGTTATCCATTCACATGGATAAGTGATTGTCAGAAATAATATTGTTAATAATGAGTAAGGAATTGTTGTTTTTAACTATGTCCAGGAGAGTGTATATGTTATGTGACATCTCTGTAACTATTTCATTGTTTAGAAAAACTTAAAAAAGGAAAGAAGTAAAGACTTTCCGAAAATTTGTTGAATAAATATGTTTTGTAATATATTTTTGTGAAGATGTTTATTTAATAATATGATAATAAGTAGAAAGGAAATCAGTAAGAAATATGGACTTAATAAATATAATTAACCTTAATTGTTAGAACGAAACAAAATGTAGGTAAACAAAATGAAA